>JAXIVH010001347.1:0-20000 GCA_036785325.1 Urophycis tenuis
GGATGGAGATGGGCCTATCTCTCTCTCTCTCTCTCTCTCTCTCTCTCTCTCTCTCTCTCTCTCTCTCTCTCCCTGTGGACTTCAGAAGGACCTTGGTTGAAATGTTTGTACGTCTGGCGAGGACTATCATACAGATCAGAACGCAAACCAAAACAAAACATCCTCATAACCTTTGTGTGTGCTGACGCTTCTAACTGCACGCTGTCAAGTTGTTGGGGGGGGGGGGGTGGCCATTAGCCAGTCGTTATGGTATGAGTTTGTTCTGGGTCTCTTAGGGGGTAAATGACGTCGAACGCACTCAGTGTAAATGTAACGTTAATGGCGGGAGGGCCATTGACATCTGACTGTCTCTGCGGACGGACTCCCACCTCCAATCAGGGAGGTGGAGTTAACGTGCTTTTGAAACGGAACAGCTGCCCAAGTGGAACCGTCACATTCCTTTGGGTTGAAATAACAACCACCGTTGCATTTTACAGAGAATTGGGGCGGGGGGGGGGGCGGGTGGGGAGGGTGGCTGCTATAGAGTAGTACGCGCTCAATAGCATTTAGAGAGAGGAGGAGAATCGACGCGCGGCAGCAGCGTATTGATTGGCCATCATGCTGGGGAGCCGCGCGGGGCGCCTCCCGTCGGAATGACGGGGTGGGATTCGCTGGAGCGTTGAGGGGTCGCTGCCCCCCCGCGCCATGACAACCGTCGTCAAATGAGCGTTGAACACAACATTGGTGACGTGGACAACAACAATTTACCCCCCACACAGGTTTAGTGTCAGCAGGAGCCCACTGCACACACACACACACACGCACACGCACTTGCGCACTGCGCACACACACACACACACAACACACAGACACGCGCACGCGCACACACACACAGACACGCACATGCACATGCACGCACGCACGCACGCACACACACACACACACACACTCAGCAGTAGCACATTTAACAGATGTGTGTCTGTTAACTTTTAACATCACGTTTAAAAGCACTTTTCAAATACAAATGTGTGTCCACTTCAAGTAGACATAGCTCTCTTTTTTTTCATATGTGGATTTTTTATATAATCCACATCTGTTTCAATTGAATTAACTGAATAGAATGAACTAAGTGATTATTATTATTATTATTATTATTATTATTATTATTATTATTAGTAGTAGTAGTAGTAGTAGTAGTAGTAGTAGTAGTAGTAGTAGTAGCAGTAGTAGTAGTAGTAGTAGTAGTAGTAGCAGTAGTAGTAGTAGTAGTAGTAGTAGTAGTAGTAGGCCTAGTAGTAGTAGTAGGCTAGTAGTAGTCGTCGTAGTAGTAGTAGTATTATGCATCCTTTTAACTTAATCATTCTTAACATAATGGTTAAAAACAATATAGCCTACATGCCTACGGACAGAAGAC
The DNA here is from genome assembly GCA_036785325.1 of Urophycis tenuis. Taxonomy (NCBI): domain Eukaryota; kingdom Metazoa; phylum Chordata; class Actinopteri; order Gadiformes; family Phycidae; genus Urophycis; species Urophycis tenuis. Next base: position 1,394 of record JAXIVH010001347.1, read on the forward strand.
CATATAGGCTACCATGAAATTATACTTGAGAAGAAAACGCCTTTAAAAAAACAACAACCCGTGCCACTAATGAGGGGCAGACTCACAGCGATGGCGAGGAGGACGGAGACAGGACCAGAGATGGATCTCATCATCTCCGATCATCTCCGTCTTCCTGGGGGTCATTATGATAACTGCACCTTCCTCGGGAAACTGCATGATCCCGCGAGCCTCGACATAGAGCGCTGGCTCGCGCGTCTCTCATGAAGCGGACAAAAAAAAAAAAGAGAAACGCTCGCGCCTCCTTCGCGCGACGGAAGCGCGGCTCGCTCGAGCCCGCGCGGAGCAGTTGAACCCTGACGGTGGAGCGGAGCGGGCACGTGAGAAAAGTCTCCGCGTTTCAGTCGAGTCTGTAGAAGAACACCGGGCGGTTATACCGTAACCCCTCGAGTGCAGAGTCGAGTGAGGACATTCGTCTCTCCGTAGTTTGACCAAGATGGACCTAAAATATCGCTTTTCATTTCTTCTCAACATCACTTCGGAAGAATCTTTGTGGAATACCATGCTAGAAAAGCAATAAGTCGCTCGGTGGACTGTTCGTGCGTCGTGTTCGTGTCTGGATCGTTGAAGTTAAGGCGCTGGTCAGTAGTTTGGGGGGCTCGTGGCGCTGGGGGCTCGTGCCGCTGAGTCCGGGTTTGCTCGCGCTGCTCCGAGGCGTGTCGCAGCAGGTGCACGCGCCCCGGAATCCGCGTGTTTAAAAGGGGATCCGCTGAAACAACATCAGGTAAGTTCACGTCCCGCGCTGTTACAATATGCCACTTACGTACGCATTTCATTCATTTTACGTTTGACCGCGACTGAAATTATAAACCAATTTACAGTCCGTGATAACAGCCTAGAAAAGAAGTGTCATTGACCGATAATGGTTGGCATGCACGGGGATACTTTTCCGATGCTTGTCATGCTTTCTTTACTTCAGCGTGTATAGGCCTACCTCTGGAAAAGAAAAAAAAACGTGTGATATTTTTCTGACCGCGTAGGCCTATCCCCTGTAGAACACGGCTCAAGTTGGGAGAGAATGAAGTGTCAGCGGGTGAAGTATGAGCGGTCAGGGAATCGGTCTTATTAGACGGCTGTCCCCGGCGCCACCGTGGACAGCCGGGGCGCTCAGCCTCTGGCTCTGCTGCTGCTGCTGCTGCTGGAGCGGCGTCGGGGCGGCGGGAGCGGGGACGACTACTGCTGCGGCCGCCGGGACCAGCGATGGCCCACCCGGCTCCGCGGGCTGGCTGCTGTCGGATAAAGGTCCCTTTCACCAGTCTCCGGAGTTCGCCGAGTCCGTGGACAGATACCAACAGGGCTTCAGCACCAGATACAAGATCTACAGGTCAGTGTGTGTGTGTGTGTGTGTGTGTGTGTGGGGGGGGGGGGGGGGGGGGGGGTGCGTGTGCGTGTGTGTGTGTGTGTGCGTGTGTGTTTGTGTGTTAGTTTGTCTATATGCGTATGTGTGAATTTGTATAAGTTTGTTTGTGTTTATGTGTGGGTTTATGCGGGTTGTGTGTTTCTGTTTGCGTCTTTGTGTGTGTGTGTGTGTGTGTGTGTGTGAGAGAGAGAGAGAGAGAGAGAGAGAGAGAGCGGTAAGGTGATTGTTCAGATGTAATAGAACAATTCATAGTTTCAAACTTGGCGGAAACCACATTCCCAGCATGGCAACCGATTCGATTTAGCGTGGATGAAAGCGAAGCTGACAAACCAAATCTATTCATCTACAAGTCCTCCTCTGTTGGCGGGGCTGCGTGCGGGGGTGTGGGTGTTTTGCCTCGTCTGGGGGATTGCATTCATTCTCACCTCTTTGTCGTTGCAATGATTTTGTCAAGAATTCAAATCAACCCGCTGATTCTTTGTGGCTCGTTTCATAGAGCTGGACTCTGTGTTACCCCTGTTCAGAGCAGCCAGCAGCCACACACACAGACACACACAGACACAGACACACACACAGACACACACAGACACACACACACACACACAGACACACACACACACACACAGACACACACACACACACACACACACACACACACACACACACACACACACACACAGACACACACACACACACACACACGCATACACACACACACACACACACACACACACAGACACACACACACACACACACACACATACACACACACACACACACACACACACACACACACACACAGACACACACACACACACACAGACACAGACACAAACACACACACACACACACACACACGTGTACACACACACACACACACAGACACACACACACACACACACACACACACACACACACACACACACACACACACACACACACACACACACAGTAAGTCCAGGGCCAGATTGATCCCGTGCCGAAAATGGAATTGCAGCACGGCACACAGCTTTTAGATTTCCCGTCCACTTTTCTGTTATCATACACAGAGATGATTAAGAACGCTTGGCTTGCTGTGGCGAGGTGCCGGGGAGCGGTGTGTGTGAGAGAGTGTGTGTGTGTGTGTGTGTGGTGCTCCAATCAAAAGGCATTACACATTACAAACACACAGACACACAGACACACACACAGACAGACACACACACACACACACACAGACAGAAAGACACACACACAGACACACACACAGACACACAGAGACACACACACACACAAACACACACACACACACACACACACACAGAGACACACACAGACACACACACACACACACACACACACACACACACACACACACAGAGACACACACAGACACACACACAGACAGAAAGACACACACACACACACACACACACACACACACACACACACACACACACACAGAGAGACACACACACACACACAGACACGCAGAGACACGCACACACACACACACACAGACACGCAGAGACACGCACACACACACACACACACAAACACACACACACAAACACACACACACACACTCACTCGGAGCTTGTGAAACAGAGCGGCCGTCATTACTAAAGGCTTCCTCTTGTTCAGTAGACGCCGCGGGCTATATACCGAAACCACACGCCAACCGGAGGGTGGGGGGGGGGGGGTTTAGTACGTTCACACACACACACACACACACACACACACACACACACACACACCCACACACACACACACACACACACCCACACACACACACACACAGACACACACACACACACACACACACACACACACACACTTACGCCTAACTACACCACAGGACCCTCTCGTACCCTGAGTAGCGCCCGGTCCCGTTACTCCGCTGACTCACGACACAGCGGGCGGGTCTACTCTGGGCGGCTGTGGCGATGCAGGCGCAGTTTTCATCACAACGTCGACGGAGGCCCCCCCTGCTCGGGCTGGGAGGCGGTGAACTGGCGGCACGCTTGCCGCCAGTTCACCGTGCCGCCATGCCAACTTCTGGGTGTGTGAGCGCCGTAACGAGCGATGTCGTTCATGGCGTGCGACCGCGGAGACGCACACGCCGTGGTCCTGGTCCCACGTGGCCCCGAAAGATGAACCCTCTCTCTCGGAAGCTGATGTCAAGATGAACTACTGCCTGCTGACTACTGACTCCACACATCCAAACACACATCCACACAGACACACACATCCACACACACATCCAGACACACACATCCACACCCACATCCACTTCCACACACATCCACATACACACACACCCACACACACAGACAAACATCCATACACACATCCACATCCACACACAGAGACAAACATCCACACACACATCCACACCTCCACACACATCCACACCCACATACACAGACAAACATCCACCCACACATCCACTTCCACACACATCCACATACACACACACCCACACACACAGACAAACATCCATACACACATCCACATCCACACACAGAGACAAACATCCACACACACACATCCATCCACACATCCACATGCACATCCACACACCGTGGCGTTACACTTGAAGTGTCGGAGAAGCTTAATCGTCTCTCAGACACAGCCGTCAGCATCTGCCGCTGCATAAACCCACACATCCACACGCTCACATCCCTCTCTGCCGGCCTCCCTGGGCCCTGGCAGTGAAGTGCCTCAGAAAGGGCAGCCCGCACGTCTAAAAGAGCACGCCACCGGCCCCCGGAGAAGAGTGGAACGGAAAGTTCCCAAACTGCTTGGCAGAGACTGGCAAGAAAAACAGTTTCTAGATCAGAGGAACAAGATGGCAGAACATACTGCGTTGAGGATCACATTAGACACCATATCACGTTAAAGACGCCGGCTGAAGACCCTGGCACGAAACGAAAACCGCGTGGGTGGATCTCGAGGCAAACGATCACTACAGTGTGAACGCTGGAGGAGGAAGAGGACGAGGAGGGGGAGGAGGAGCCATGGCTGTAAAGAGTCAACAATTAACAGGACTGGCTCTGGTGAAGCCGATAGCTTTGAGGAGACGAGGCATGCAGCCCCCCCCCACCCCCCGCTCAAGTCACTGTATTGACTATAAATATATATATATATATATATATATATATATATATATATATATATATATATATATATATATATATATATTTAAACAAATAATTTGAATCCATCCTCATAAAAAATAGATTGCAACCTCCTAACCAAATCATTCTGCGATGAAAGTGAAATGTACAATGAGTGCAGCACGGCGACAGGCCTGGGCTAACTTAATATTCTCCTTCCTCTGCTGCTGTGCTTGCACCTTCAGCCAGAAACGGAGGGGAACATAGAGTAATAAAATAATAATAAAAAAAAAGATTGCTTCCTCCTCACAGAATCGTTCCGAGAGGCGAGGAATACAATAAAGCCACAGCAATCACGCCCTCTGCGACTCTCTCGTTTGCTGCGCTAGCTGTTTAATAACAGGAAGATAAGGCTTCATGTTGGAGTGGTATAAACACATTTATTTTTGTTAGGAAAACTTAAATAGGGTCGTAACGACGTTTGAGAGAACTTCCCTCCGTTGGATAAAACCTATTGCACATTTATCTGTGCTGCATATGTATTTTTGCCCCATGGATTATATTTAAGCTTCATATTGACACTACGGTCTACGATATAAAAGTAGGAAGGGGATCATGATGGACATTATGATTGACCAATAGAGAAGCAGGAAGCAAGTCGTGATGGGCCAATAGAGACGCAGCAAAGTGAATCGTGATGGACCAATGAATAAACAGGAAGTGGCCAGTGATGGACATCGCAGTGAACCAACAGAGGAACAGGAGGCGGGGGATACGGATGTCTACCATAATGAACCGAGATGGGAACAGGCGGTGGATGGTGACGTGACACGCTAATGGAACTACAAAGACACAGGAAGTGGATGGTGATGGCCACCATCAGAGACAGCAGGCCTCCCCGTGGCCCCGGTGGCACGGCATCAGCGGCTGATTACACCCTCACCCCTGTCCCCCCGCGGGAGCACTGTGCCTTTCATCAGGACCACGCTGGCGACGGAGCTGCAGGCTCCAGCACCCTCATGGCCGGTGTGTCGTCTCCCTCTCTCCGTCCGCCCCCCTCCGGCCGGCCGTCTGCTCTGTTTGATGATCGGGGCGGTCTGGACGACGAGCGACAAACTCACCGGCTCTCCTCCTCCTGATTCTCCCCAATTATTTTCCTGCTGATGTTTTTGATTTTTTTTTTGTCTCGTGCCAGTGGTTTGATTGCATCCCATGAGAACGTTGGTGTGTGCGTGTGTGTGTGTGTGTGTGTGTGGGGGGGGTAACCATAGATTCAGAGTGTGTATCGGCACAGGATTTTGTATCAATGACAAGAGTATGTGGATGAGAGAGATACAGAGCAGAAACAAGGATGGAGAGATGCATTGAGAGAGAGAGAATGAGAGTCAGCGAGAAAGAAACAGAGGCACTCAGAGCGAAAGACAGAGAGATACATTAGAGAAAAAAGAGAGGCAGAGAGCGAAGTGGACCCACAATGTTCCCGTAATGGCTCCCAGAGGTCTGAAGACAGCGTTTGTGTGTGAGAACATCTCACAGGCAGAATGGTGACACGGCTGAGGTCACACCAGGCTTCAGGAGACGGCTTAGTTCACGAGTCGTGGTCACGTTTTACACCAGTGTCACTTAGGAAGGTGCAAAAAGGCGACTTCCTCCCAAGGGCAGGATGAGGACGTGCACGCTGGGTAAAGGGGGCATTTGGCAGACGCTCTCCTCCAAAGCATCTTACAATCAGGTCATTTGTGTGGCTCGACATGTGGACAGTTGAAGGAGGAGGGGGATCGAGGGGATCGAACCGCCGACCCTACGGTGTTAGGAAAAATATTATCTAGCAATGGTACGGTTAGGTTGATCTGACGTTCTGAAGGACATAGTGAAGATTGTATTCCTCTAGGCGACTTTAAGTCAGTGGCTCTCTGGAACTTGGAGACATAACATAAAGTGATTGAAGGATACATCTACGTCATGTCAAATCTGTTTAGTAACATGTAATCTTTATACATTATAAGCCAATCAGAATGGGACACACCTGATATGCTGTTCCGATTTGGGACTTGTATATAATACACTGTGTCTCCGGGAGCAGGAAGAAGCAACTGAGGAAGATTCACGCACAAATCTCTTGCTTGATGAAATCCTCTGCTTCTCCTCGTAGGCCTACGAGACCAATAAACAACTTCAGCTTAAACTATCTAGAGTTCCTGGCACTTCTTGTTCTTCGGCATCAACAACAATCTCCTCACTATCATACGGTTAGTGGACGACCCACTCTGTCCAGCCGCTCTACCCACTGAGCGACTGCCAGCCTGTGTCCCCCATGGTGGCACCTGACCTACATCTGAGATCACGACAAGTCACACGGCTTAGTCAGATAATTAAATCACAGCAGTAATTGCAGTTAGATTACTTTGAACACAATGTACTATATCGTTTTCTATTAGAAAATCATAATAACCTTATAATAAGCTCTTATTGGCTGGACAGAGCACAGTGTTCAGGGTAGTTAATGTGGCTGTGGCCTGTCATTCCCTGCGGTGATGAATCAGTTGGATGGTCGGGCCACACGTCACCACCGGGTGTACAGTAAACTGTCATGTGGTTGTTTTGATTCAGCGCTGGGCTCACGTGTGTCCCTGTTCCCCGCGCCTCTCAGGAAGACACACAAATGGGGGAGAAAGATCAGCTTTTATTGTATTTGTCGTGCAGCGGACACTCAGGGAGAGCCGCCGATGGCGCAGAGGGAACGCAGGTTAGCGGCAGGCTGTTCCTCGACATTGTCTCGGTTGTTTTGTGCGTGTTGTTGTGACAGATTGTGACGTCGCTTAGTGCAATGTGTGTAATTACACGGTAACAAGGACACGGACAGAAAACGTTACCCAAGTAAAAAAAAAGTAAACATTTTCTCATTCTATTTATCTTAATATGACTATATATAACATATATATATTGTAATATTATATATATGACAGACAGACAGACAGACAGACAGAAAGACATACTTTAATGATCCCTGAGGGACATTGCATAATATATGTTATATATTAAGCAATTTCCCTCTGGTATCACAAGTATTTCTGTCTGTATATGACTATGAAAAATTATACATAGCCTGTATTTTTCTGTGCAGTAGAACACAGATCAGAGTGTTGGCTCCTTCAGGGACTCTTGAAGACATCAGTAGTTGATTGTCCATCAGTAGTTAAACGGGCCGTTTAGAGAGCGCCCCGATTACTGAGGTCTTGAAGACCTCAGTAGTTCTCGCTCTCTGAACGGCCCGATGTATCCCCAGATCACAACGTGAGCCGGTTGAATCTGTTAAACGCAAGGCGATCCCAACCCTGACGTCGTGAAGATAACAATGAGATGAAGACACATTCTGGCCCGTTCAAAAGGGTAAAAGGGGGCATTTAGCAGACGCTTTTGTCCAACGCGACTTACAATCAGTAGATTTTTATGGGGTTCGACATGTGGACAGTTGGAGGAGGAGGGGGGATCACGGGGATCGAACCGCCGACCCTACGGTGAGTGGACGACCCGCTCTGTCCACCCGCTCTACTAACTGAGCGACTGCCGCTCCATTCCGCTGCCGTTCAGGTGCAGCGGGTGAGTCGGACTCTGGAGCTCCATCTCCAGAGGAGGCCGTTTGGTGCGGTGGCGTGTGAATGCGGTCCTGGTTTATTGGAGCATACTGGTAGATCTTTGCATTCCAGTCGCGCATTCCAAGAATTGCGTACGCAAAATGTTCATTTAAATGTTCACGTAGAAAAAACAACAACATTTCGATTGCCGATGAGATCAAGGCGTGGATATCTGATTTGAACCCACCAGGTTCTACAGACGCCCCCCTGTGCATCAGGAGAACACAGGACCCCCTTGGGAGACAAAGACTGACAAACAGGAAATGATGTCATTTTCACCCGCGTGCTTAACATCAGCGCGGGACATTAGCAGATGTGGAAGGTTCCACTGCCTGTGGCACTATTTATATAAAACATAAATCAAAAGTCTCCTTCAAGTCAGTGTTTCACTCATGTGTGCTCATTTGCATGCTGACGAGTGTGTGTGTGTGTATGTGTGTGTGTGTGCATGTGTGCGCACGTATGTGTGTGCGTGCGCGCGTGCGTCTGTGTGTGTATGGGTATGTGTATGTGTGCATATGTGTGTGTGTGCATGTGTGTGTTTGTGTACATGTGTGTGCGCGCGCATGTGTGCGTGCGTGCATGTGTGTGTGTGTTTGTGTGTGCGTACATGTGTGTGTGCGTATGTGTGTGGGTGTGCGTACGTCTCCTTCAAGTCAGTGTTTATCTCGTGTGCTCATTTGCATGCTGACGCGTGCGTGTGTGTGTGTGTGTGTGTGTTTATGTGTGTGTGTATGCGTGTGTGTATGCCTGTGTGTGTGTGTGTGTGTATGCGTGTGTGTATGCATGTGTGGGTGCATCCGTGTGTGTGTGTGTGTTTGTGTGTGCGTGTGTGGGTGTGGGTGTGCGTATGTGTGTGTCTTTGTGTGTGTGTGTGTGTGTGTGTCTGTTTGTGTATGCATGTGTGTGTGTGTCTGTGTGTGTCTGTGTGTGTGTGTGTGTGTGTGTGTGTGTGTGTGTGTGTGTCTGTTTGTGTATGCATGTGTGTGTGTGTCTGTGTGTGTGTGTGATGCCTTCCGCCTGTGTCTCCTTCGCAGGGAGTTTGGTCGATGGAAGGTCAACAGTCTGGCGGTGGAGAAGCCCGGTGGGTTCGGGAGCCGAGAGGGCTTGGCTCCGCCCCTTGACCCTGAGTTTGCGCAGGCCATCCGTCGGCTGGGTCGGAGGCCCAGCCTCCACACCATCACGGAGAACATCATCAGGAAGTACGGCACCCACATCGTCCTGTCTGCCACCCTGGGAGGTACGCAGCACTCACACTCTGTGTGTGTGTGTGTGTGTGTCTATGTGTGTATGTATGTATGTATGTATGTATGTATGTATGTATGTATGTATGTATGTATGTATGTGTTTATGTATGTATGTACTGTATCTATTTATGTATGTACTGTATGTATGTATGTATGTATGTATGTGTGTATGTATGTATGTATGTATGTATGTGTGTATGTATGTATGTATGTATGTATGTGTGTGTGTATGTGTGTATGTATGTGTGTGTGTATGTATGTGTGTATGTGTGTACGTATGTACGTATGTGTGTGTGCATGTATGTATGTATGTATATATGTATGTGTGTGTGTGTGTGTATGTGTGTGTGTGCATGTGTGCGTGTATGCATGTATTTATGTATGTATGTACAGTATGTATGTATGTATGTGTGTGTCTGCATTTTTGTATGTGTGTGTATCTTTGCATGCGTGTGTGTCTGTGTGCATGTGTATTTCTTTGCGTGTGTGTGTTTGTGTGTGTATTTCTTTGTGCTTGTGTGTGTGTGTGTGTGCATGTGTATTTCTTTGCGGGTGTGTGTATTTCTTTGTGCTTGTGTATGTGTGTGTGTGTCACACAAGTGGTACAAATCAATCATTGTTTCCAGTCAACAATTACTTGTATCGCCACTTAGACAGACCAGATAAAGGTTAACTCAAGGCGGTCGATGAAATCCAGTAAGTTCCGTTACCTAATTAAAAAATCTCACAGGCCATTATCTTACCATTGAGGATTAAGGGGATCATTTTGAGCTCATTTCGATATCAACAATGCACATTTTAAGCAACTCATTTAAACGTCGCAGTGACTACGGAATTCTCCATCCCGCCTTGATACTCAGTCTTCTCTTGTGGGTCTTAACGGAGTCCCGGGGGGCTATGTCGCCTTTCACAATTAATTATTAAGCGACAAGTACAAGATTATTTAAGAGAGCCTGATTATCTGCCCTAAGTCATCTCATTATTCCTGAGGAGTTTGACTGATTGGAACCGTCTAATCACACGCCGCCGCCAAAGTCCCACTGCACCACTTCAGCTCTTCGCGAGCTCTCCGCTAACTCGCGGCGGCGTGCTAACCGGGCCGTGACGGTCCTGCCTCTCTGCCCGCTGACGCCCACCTAGGCGAGGAGTCTCTGACCATATTCGTGGACAAGAGGAAGCTGAGCCAGGAGCCTTCGCTGGCCGGGAGTGAGGGCGGCGGCGGCGGCGGTGGCGGGGGCGGGGCCAACGCCACGGGCCCCGTTACCCTGGAGACCTTGTATCAGCTGGCGGCCTCCTACTTCACGGACAGGGAGAGCACCCTGCGCAGGCTCCACCACCTCCAGATCGCCTCCACCGCCATACGGGTACGTTGCAGACACGCGGCTGCAGGAGAACAGGGGGCAGGGAGAAGGGGAACGCGAGTGTGTGTGTGTGTGGTCCTTTGCGCTGATTGTTCCAGACAGTGCTCTTGCTGCAGAGCATGCCCGAGTATGTTAGTTGTCGGACGTGAAAACACTGAGGTTTTTTCAGATTGTGTTCATTTGCTGGTGAGACGGACTCCCAGTCGGTACAGGGATGACCCAATGTCTGCTCTCTACCTGTGGGGCCCATTGAGCAAAATACGAGGAAAAGACCACTAAATAATAAATGCATGTGTGGAAATACTTGTAAGCCGTGTGCTATATATTTTCCACAGTAGAGTTGTGCAGAAAAATAACGATTTTTAATCTTAAATTAAAAAATACAGACCCGCGCCTCCAGCTGCACCTTTGTTCATAATGTGTCGCAGTCATTTTGTGCTCCTGCACCCCAAGGCTTAATAACAATATAATGTTCCCTATCTTCATATCTCCCCGCCACTTCTCATGCAGACTATTGAAACAAAGGTTCTGCTCAATAACACCAGACACAGGGTGCGGTGGACATGCTGGAAGTCCACTGGCCCGACTTTATGAGCTGCAGAGTGAGGAGGGCAGAGTAAGCCGGTGAGAAAGGAAGCAGGGAGATAAGTGGAACAGAAAAGTTGTTTGCTCGTCCTATATCATCTCTTTTATCGCTCGACACCCGTATTAGAGTGCACACATTAGTCACTTTGAGGGGGAATACCTGGATGCTGTACTAAATAGCCACTGATAGGGACAAGTGTTCTCGCCAAGCCAAGAGTGTGTTCCTACAGTTTAGGGCCATGCATCAAAATGATGGATTTGTAATATTATTCCATTAATTTTTGAGTGAGCTTGGCTTCCAGTCATTAGCTGTTTGGCTGTGTGTGTGTGTGTGTGTGTGTGTGTGTGTGTGTGTGTGTGTGTGTGTGTGTGTGTGTGTGCGTTTGCGTGTGCGTGCGTGTGTGCGCGTGTGCATGTGTGTGTGTCTGAGCATGTGCACACATGTGTGTGTTTAAGGATGGAGTTTAAAATGATTGGAGAGGGAAGAGTAAAATAAAAGGATTTGTATCCATTAATGTGATGCGACCACCAGCGACGTAGCTGATGATTCAGTGAACCATGATCAGCTGAAAAGTGAAATCAGTGAAGATACTTAAAGTTGTGGATGTAGACTTTGTTTTAAGTCGAGATCAGACCAAATGAATCCATCTCGGCACACAAGAATTTTTAATACCACAGCTGCTGAGTATTGGCAATGATTGCATTACATTGCATTAACATTTGAATCGAACCCGTATCATTTAATTGCTTTGGCAGGCGTCCTCGTTCAGACCGTTATGATTTGTTCTTTCCTGATGCACACGTCGTTTGATGAGATGGTAACAGCTAAATGTTTGGAGGGATCATTTCATGTACATTGCCATTGAGATCTGTATATATGCTGTAGAGATCTAAGGATCCATGTTTATATCTGTCATAAATACTCTGTTTTGACTCTTGACTCTTGGCTTTGCATTTGCGGTGAATTTGTTCCACATGTGTGGATGCGATATGCAACGCAGCGATATGCAACAGCTGGCAGCAGTGAAACGATTACAATCCATCTGATATATTTTGCTCTCAGGTGACCGAAACAAGAACGGGGCCACTTGGATGCAGTAACTATGACAACCTGGATACCGTGAGCTCAGTGCTGGTACACAGTCCGGAGAACAAGGTTCTGCTTCAAGGTACACTTCACGTTCTAAAGTGCAAGAGAGTCACACACACACGCACACAGTCAATTTACTTGTGGCAGCCTTTGTGGCAAAAGAATAACAAAACCCCCTCTTGTTCACATAAAGGACTGTGGTCACAAAGAGTCCCTCAGAGCCTCTATGTTTGGCAATGAGATATAGATACACCAGAGTTGTCAAAACAACAGTGATGCTGTTTTATTTATGGCGGTGCAGAAAGTCATTGCAGCACTGTAATATTATTTTACTTTTTGTATAAGGTACACATTTTTGCGCTATACAATAAAAATGCATCTAAGTTTGTTTTTATCTTTAGTCTCTACAGGCTTTCGATGTATAAATAAAATTGTTATCTTTATGTTTGCACTGCATTTTTACATTTGTATTATATACGTCTTGTCACATTAGTCGTCATTGTCTCTCCTATGCATAAAGCGCTAACTAACAAAGGCTATATCAACGTTTGTTCTTTCCCACCAGGACAGACCTGAACCTTAAGCTACGGTCCATCTCTGAAAATGAATTCAGTGTAGTGGCAAGGGAGGTCGATTCCCAGCCGAAAGGTTGTGGGTTCGGTTCCCAATGTCCGCAGACGTACACGTAGGATGAAACTGGGAAAAATGATCAAAAACGTGCATCACAGATATTGCAGTTATGCAGACGATACGCAATTGTTCACGTCTATCACACAAGGATGCTGAATCGGTCAATGGCATCCATCATATTGACACATTTTGCACAAAAAGGTTGAATTTGACTGCGACAACAGTCCAGGTGAACGCCTCTCTCTCAGGGATGCAGGTGGTCCTGCCGCCCTACCTGAGAGGCCGCTTCGTCCAGGCGGCCCTGGACTACATCGGCTGTAAGTCCCGAGGCCAGTTTGTGTGCCAGGCGGGTGACTGCTGGTGCCAGTGCAGCGCTGCCTTCCCCCAGTGCAACTGTCCCCTGGCGGACCTGGAGGCCCTGGAGGCCGGCCTGCGGAGGATCAGAGACACCTGGGTCCTCAGCAACCTGGAGTTCCAGCAATCTGGTGGGTGGCTGGTGGGGGGTGTCAGTGGGACTCGGACGTGTGGCCGGAAACTGTTTATGCATACAATAAAAGCACAAGAACCCTGAATGCAGAGTAGCACAGGGTTGGTATACTTTTTTTATGTCATTAGTCGTCAAGTGTGTAGAGGTAGAGGCAGGGGGTAGAGCTAATACCTCTAGCGCGCTTTATAAGAAAAAATACATAAATGGCTTTGAGTTGCTTTGGTGCACAGACTTATTACAAGTGTTGTTTTGGCTTCGGTTGCAAACTGAACACTGAACACGAGGACGCGTGGACAAATGGTGGTGGAGACCAATATGGCGTGTCACAAGTTTTGGCAGGTTTGGAGAATATGATTCGGTTTAAATGCCACCCTGTCATGTTAATTGTAATAACATTTAGAAAGTCGTGAAGTCAGCCCTTCTGTTAGTAAATTGGTCTGTAACACGTTCAGGGTTATGTCCCAATTAAGGCACCTTCCTTGACACTTGCACATCAGAAGCCTGGACATCTTCTCTGTCTTCTGACATATGAGCACAGTCAGCCCTGTCGCTTTGATGGTGTGAGAGTCTCTCATCTCTTCTTGGTTGTGAACATCTCCTGCCAGGAGTGAAACCCTGCAAAGCTTTGTTCTCTCCTTCCAGATGGAAATCGGCAAACCTAGAAATTGAAAAAATAAAAAATAAATAAAAATGTTGATGGCATGTTGCGATTGTTTATTCATCGTATTGATCCTATTTAGTTTTTCTGGGACAAACAAACAAACAAAGACATTGACAGGTTTTTGGATAACACTCAGCGCAGCTCTTCGCCAGAAGCAAACTTTACTTATTCATGTTCCCCCTCCCCCTCCCTCCCTCCCCCTCCTCCCCCCTCCATGACACCAGAGGAGTTCCAGAGCTTTGTGGGGAACCTGCCCTCCCATCACGCTGTGAACGCCTCGGCGGTGGAGCAGCTGTGGAGGGCCGACGCAGGCCTGCTGCAGCGCTACAGGCTCCTCACGGCCAGCAGCCAGCAGCTCCTCAGCAAGGCACGACGCACCGCCACCAAGATCTTCAGCCTCAGCAGGAGGTGCCGCAAGCAGCCCCGGATAGTCACCCAGAGGGAGAGGTAAGACACACACAGAGAGAGAGAGAGAGAGAGAGAGAGAGAGAGAGAGAGGGAATGAGAGTGAGCTTGAGTGTGAGAGTAACTGAAAGAGAGTGAGCTTGAGAGAGAGCGTGAGAGATAGATAGTGTGAGAGAATGAGCTTGAGAGAGAGTGAGAGAGATAGATAGGGTGTGAGAGAATGAGCTTGAGAGAGAGAGTGGGAGTGAGAGTGAGCTTGAGAGAGAGAGAGAGAGAGTGGGAGTGAAAGAGAGTGAGCTTGAGAGAGAGAGGGAGATAGAGTGAGAGAGAGAGCGAGAGAGTGAGAGAGTGGGAGTGAGAGTGAGCTTGAGTGTGAGAGAAAGTGAAAGAGAGTGAGCTTGAGAGGGAGAGTGAGAGAGATCCATAGAGTGTGAGAGAATGAGCTTGAGAGAGAGTGAGAAAGATAGAGTGTGAGCGAATGAGCTTGAGAGAGAGAGTGGGAGTGAAAGAGAGTGAGCTTGAGAGAGAAAGAGAGAGAGCTTGAGAGTGAAAGAGTGAGCTTGAGAATGAGAGAGAGTGAGTGAGTCAGAGAGAGAGAGAGAGAGAGAGAGGATGGGAATGGACAGTACATATCCTGGTCTGTGAACATCAAGTCAAAGTGAATGTAGTCACGAAGACAGGCGATACTGCTTAATGTCAGTCAAACGCATTTTCTGTGTGAGTGAGTCTCGACTCATTGAGAAATAAAATAATGCAGTCGATGAGCAAATAAATAGATAAATATGTGGTTCTGATGCTTTGTTGTGGTCAGTCAACTGTGCTTGACAGCGTCCTTGTCTTTCGATAGCTTGAGGGTAGTGTTGTCCAAAAACCTGACCAGTAACCCCCCCCCTCTCTGAAACTAAACGTGCTGATTAGAGAGCACCTGAAGACTCCACCGGCTGGACGGTGTGGAGGTGGAACACAGAGGGTGAGCTGCTCTGACACAACAAGGACTCTGCAGGCTGAGAGTGGAGGGCTTGTGGGTGCAGCTGCACCCTGCAGCACGCTCCACCCAAACAGTCGATACAGATTTTCATATTTTAAAGCCCGGCCTGAGTCAAATGTTCTTATTTATTCATTAATTTTTAACTATAAACCGCCACTTAGCTGGAGGCTCTCCAGCACATTCAACCGTTTCTGGACAGTCGGCGTCCACCGGTTCATCATTATTCTGTTCTGGAGCAGAAACAGTGGAGGGGAGAAAGGCAGGAATTATTCCAGTCCACGACGCAATCGCCATCCTAAATATACCGTTTATATCATTTAAATTACTCAGGGACCTTGATAGCAGTTTTGATGGATGGAATCTTTTTTCTTGTATTGTTACACATTCTGGTCTGTGTTTATTTGCACTGAAATCATGTTATCATTTAGTTGCTTATTTATAAAATATCAGATAGACAACAGACAAAGCATATTTAGAAAGCAATGAACAAAGCAAGCACAGTACAAACAAGAAAAAGCAGAGGGAGGCAGTGTGTGTGTGTGTGTGTGTGTGTGTGGGTGTGTGTGTGTGTGTGTGTGTGTGGGTGTGTGCGTCTGTGTGTGCGTCTGTGCGTGTGTGTGTGTGCGTGTGTGTGTGTGTGTGTGTGCGTGTGTGGGTGTGTGCGTCTGTGTGTGTGTCTGTGCATGTGTGTGTGTGTGTGCGTGTGTGTGTGTGTGTGTGTGCGTGTGTGCGTGTGTGTGTGTGTGGGTGTGTGCGTCTGTGTGTGCGTCTGTGCATGTGTGTGTGCGTCTGTGCGTGTGTGTGTGAGTGTGCAGAAGCTCATGCACTAAACATCAACCCATCTGTGTCACTCAAGGAGAATTCAGAAGATAAAAACGTTTTTTTTGTAATCTTATTTGGGTTCTGCAACAACAGCTGAGCTAATGAGTCTGGCAAACTAGAAAGTCTACTTTCATCGCACTCTGACAGATAAAGTTTGGGAATAGAAATATAAATGTTTTTGGACTCAACAATCTTACATTTGCATAAGCAAATATAGCCGGCAAAGATGAGTATCTGCACTGTATTTCCTACCATCAAGTAATTGAGCAGAGGCATTTATCTTAAGTGCCCTTCAGTGAATTCGGACACACGTCTTGACATGACATGTTAATGAGCCATGGCTTAAGAAACCTGAAAGAATATTGTTCGAAGAATGGTATTATTGTACACATCGAGGCTGCATTTGTAGTTAATTAGCAACATTAAGGAATTGCATATTTAAGCCACTGAGCATCAGTGTTCTGATGTGCGGCACAACAGTAGGACCTCTAAGCTGTCAACAGAAGGTGTTGCATTACTTTTAAACAGCCGTTCTGCAAGCGCCATTTATTAGTAATGGTGCTCATAGCAATGACCAACAACAGATTATTATTGCTTTGCTTATTGTTTATGAAATCATTCGCTCCATCACTCGGTCCACGTCCACCCCTGGACTGGGACTGGGCTGTTGCCAAGCAACACAAATATCCCCCTGCACACCAGCCTGCCCACTTTGTGCAGGTGTTCACGTCACCACAGCTACTTGGTATAGTGTTCAGGTGTCTGTGTGCGCGCGGGTGTTGTGCAACGGTACCCGGAAATCAGAGTCTGCTGACGGTCACATCGGTGGCGCGTGTCATTCTGCCATCGATGAAGACGTCGATGTCCTCAGAGTGAAACATTTCTTTGACCCGATGTAACTGTGTGTTTGTACTGTTACTCTCACCTCTTGTTGACTGCTACAAGGTGCGCTAGAGACGGGTTTTCATTCAGAGTCTCGCTTGCTTCTCGTGGACCCGCCTGGTGCTGGTGTCTCCCCGGAGGGAGAAAGGGATTATTAAAGTACGTCTGTCTGTCTGTCTGTCTGTCTGAGGACTCCACACACTGGGAGGGGAAGCAGAGATTTTGCCACAAGGTGTGACAGTAAACACTCGGCTCGGACCCGGCAGCCTGTCGGCGGGGCGGTGACGCCCCCCTCACCGTGCAGCACCTGGTCGCGTGTCAACACCCCGACTCACAGAGGCTGTCTTGTGTTTCGTCTGTCTCCCCCCCCCCCCCCCCCCCCCCCACTCCTCCCCCTGCAGGCCTCTGCGTTACTGGCTGAACCTGGTGCTGTCCCTCCTGTACTGCAGCGAGAACGACCAGGTAGGGGTGTACAGCGAGGCCGGCCGCGGCTGCTCCTGCCCCCGGCCGCACCCCCACCCGCCCCGCCAGCGGGCCTCCTGCCAGGCCCCCGTGCCCTGCTCGCTGGGCGACGGCGCCCTCTGCGCCGCCTGCTCCGCCGAGAACCGCACGCGCTGCGCCGCCTGCAACCCGGGCTTCGCCCTGACGCAGGGCGCGTGTCGGCCGGCCGTGCCCGACCCCACCGAGCCCTACCTGGGCCTGGAGAGCGACCGCGACCTCCGCGACCCCGAGCTGCGCTACCTGCTGCGGCGCGGCGACCCGCGCATCGCCCTGCACGGCGTGTTCGTCAGCAACGACCTGCGCCTGGACGCCTGGTTCGACCCGGCCTGGCGCAAGCGCATGCTGCTCACGCTGAAGAGCAACCGGGTCAAGTCGCAGCGGGTGCACGTGCTGCTGGGCCTGGCCGTCACCGTGTGCGTCACGCGCAACAGCAGCGCCGAGCCCGCCTTCTCGCTGTTCGTCAACCCCTTCGGCGGCAGCCACTCAGAGAGCTGGACCATGCCGCTGGGCCAGCACGGCTACCCGGACTGGGACCGCGCCCGGCTGGAGAGCCCGCCGGGCTGCTCCAACTGGACGCTGACCCTGGGGAACCGCTGGAAGAGCTTCTTCGAGACGGTCCACTTCTACCTGCGCAGCCGGTCCCGGGAGGCCGGGGGAGGCGGGGCTGGGGGCGGGGCCGGGACCGCCGGGGGCGTGGCCAGGGGGAACGTGACCTCCGCCAGTGACTTACCGACAACAGCGCCGGCGGGGGCGACCGAGCCCCCCCCCCCTCCCATCACCACCGGCGGCGGCGGCGGCGCGGGCTACATGAAGGTC
>JAXIVH010001348.1:0-10000 GCA_036785325.1 Urophycis tenuis
TCGTGTACACACACCCATGTAAACACACACACACACACACACACACGCACACACGCGCGTCCGCTCACACGCGGGCCGGCCGAGGAAACATGTCGGCAGACGTGTATTGCATGTGATTGTTGGGAAACGCGAGTGAAAAACAGGTCCGAGGTTGCGGGTTCAGGTTGCGGATCTCGGAGTGACGAGATCCAGAAGCCGCAGGCTTGGTATTGCCCCGGTGCTTCCTGCCCCCGTGGCCCAGAGGCGGGGGGGGCAGCGGGAGGCTGAGCCGGGGGGGGGGGGGGGGGGGGACGGGAGTGGAAAGGGGGAGAGAGGGAGAGAGAGAGAGAGGGACATACATACACAGAGAGACACACACACACACAAACAGACACACACACACACACACACACAGAGAGAGAGAGAGAGAGAGAGAGAGAGAGGAGAGAGAGAGAGAGAGAGAGAGAGAGAGAGAGAGAGAGAGAGAGAGAGAGAGAGAGAGAGAGAGAGAGAGAGAGAGAGAGAGAGAGAGAGAGAGAGAGAGAGAGAGAGAGAGAGAGAGAGAGAGAGAGAGAGAGAGAGAGAGAGAGAGAGAGAGAGAGAGAGAGAGAGAGGTGGCCGGGGGGCCACGATGCTGCACCCTGCCCCACAGAAGCACCTCGGGAGAGGGCTGAACCCAGCAGCTCTCCCAGCCCCTTAGCTCCGCTCCGGATCCTGCTGTGGTTCGTTTTATGACCTTGAACCACAGTTAACCTTGAAAAGCACTGTGTGGAAATAAAAGCCTTTGAAAAATCCCCCTTTTTAACTTTCTGCAAGCACGCTTAGTTATTTATTCTTTCCTTCTGTGCAAGAGGCCTTTAATATCCACTCTGCGTGTGTGTGTGTGTGTGTGTGTGTGTGTGTGTGTGTGTGTGTGTTGTGTGTGTGTGTGTTGTGTGTGTGTGTGTGTGTGTGTGTGTTTGCGTGCGTGCGTGCGTGCGTCTCTGTGTATATATAGACAATGTGACCAAGAAGATAATCATTCAATGATTCTTTAACTGTTGTGGGAATACATATATTGAATGTGTGTACATCGCCAATTGCTTCAAGACTTCATAGGAAGAAACAGAAAGAGAAGAATTTGATGTGTTTTGAACGTCTCTGGCTCTGTCCCGTGCACACTGCAGAAATACCAGGCAGAGACCAGCGTGTGTAATCAGCCCTCTGTGAATAGGTCTCTATATCGTTTGACCAAATTAGAGATGCCTCTCTTGTCTCTCCCCTGTTTTTCTCCCATGATATAGCATCCACTAAAGCGCTCCCTCCAACTCCCACATTCTGCCGACAACCACCCCCTTGATTTCAATATTATTTTGTTCTGCCTTCTCTGACTCCAAGTTTCAAATTAGATTAACGCTTCTGAGAGTCGATAGAGAGGATGCAGAAACTGTCCCCAGCGGTTCCTCACAACTCAGCCCGGGTTTCAACTGTCAGAGGGCGAAGTGGGAATGTGTTATGAAATAATAGCCGCGAATACCATGGAACGGAATTTTCTTATGGCTGGCTGTTTGATACATTTTTTTTATACATACATAAATCGCAGAATTTGCTCATAAAAATACTGTTTTTGTGGTCTTTTCCTGCAATTAAAATAAGGCTTGGCCTAGGAACAAGGACAAAACTAACAACTCATGTTTGAGAAAGTCATTCTCTCTCTTGCTTTCTCTCTCTCTCTCTCTCTCTCTCTCTCTCTCTCTCTCTCTCCCCCCCTTTCTCCCTCTCCCCCCATCTGTCCTCTCTCCCCATCTCTATCCCATCTGTGAGAGCATACATCAGTACATTTTTCCCCACCATGTTCCCCATGACTCAGGCCCGTGTCAGGTGATGGCTCCTGAGACCATCGCGAGGGGGGGGGGGGGGCCGGGTTCGGGCCCACCTGCTCGGTTCTGCTTCGTACCGTCCTCCGGACCGGGGCCAGCACCGGTACCGGCCGCGGTCCTCACGTGACCAATCAGAATCTCCAAACCGGGCCGGCGTTTCTCTCCTCGCTCACCTCCCCCTCCTCTCCGCCTGCCCCGCGCGTTCATGAGGGTCTGGCTCCCATTACTGCTCCCCTCCCCTCCCCCCACCCCCAGGGGGAATGTCCTCAGCTCCTCATTTGCAGAGAAATTAAGCTCTCCCCTGTTTCCTGCGATAGGCAGAAATATGTCTTCTGATATTAAATCACCGCGCTTTTTTTTTTCTAACCGGCCGCATGAAAAAACCAAGACAAATGTTTATCGTGGTTATTTATGCCACTCGCCCCCCCCCCCCCCCCCCCCCCCCCCCCAACAGGCTGCGACTTTAGCCACGCAGCTATGTTGATTATGACTGAGCGTGCCCCCCCCCCCCCCCCCCCCCACTAAATAAGCTGAGGTTAAGAGATAATTCGGGAAAAGTGCATGAGGCAACCGCGGTTTGTTTAATGCGAAAAGGCAACAGCGATGGAGGTCGTGTTTACAAGGGGGGGCCCTAATGACTGGACACATCCCACCCAAACGTTACCGGGGCCCGGCCGGCCCGCCCGACGCGGGATCGTGTTTCTTGTTGATGAATGCGGTTCCAAATTTTGATTAAGGATCTGTTTCACTTGTTTGTGTGTCAACAAAGCCGGGGTCCCGGCCCGGCGATGCACACTCAGATCTCCGGTGCCGTTGTTTTTGGTAGTTTGCGCGCATTGTCATAACACCGGGCCCGGGTTCGAGGCCTCGCTAGCGTGGCCCGGGCGGCGGGGAGATCGCTCTGCGAAAATTGCCATTGACGTTGCCGAAACAAATAAAACCACTCATGCTGTCAGTACATCTGTAGCCATTTTAAGCCTTTATTTATGCCGTTTAAGCTCTCATTTGAATTCACCAGCACAAATAAACATATCATAATGAAGCGAAGGCCCCTGATGTCATATGCAGATGTCGGATTTTTGATTACTCCCTTCTTTTCTTTTCAGTTTTTTTTTTTTTTTTTTTTTTTCCCCCTGCAAATTTCGTCAGGTTCTTGTCTCTCGAGGCAAAATAGATGACATCATTGTTTCTTGGACGCGGGGCCCCGCGCTCGCTCGCTCTCTCGCTCTCTCGCTCGGCCGCAGCGCTGTCGACCGCAGAGGAACGCGCCCGCGGAGGCGGGGGGATGCGGGGAGGAGGGGGGGGGGGGGGAGGCTGTGGACCTATCTCCCCATCTGTTCCACCGCGTTATGGGCCCTGCACGCGGGGAGGCCCCCGGCGTTCCCCCCCCCCCCCCCCGGGGCTCTCTGGACCCCTCGAGCCATCCGCCGGCCAGAGGTTCAAACAACGCCGCCTCCTAATGATAAGCTGGCGTGGGCCCTCCATTAGGCCTCGCTCCGCCGAGCCCCCCGTTTCCCCGCCTCCCCGGGGGGGGTATCTGGGAGCTCTGGATACGTGAGCGTGTCTCCGGGGGTACAATTTAGCCGCGTACTACCCCCGGTCTGGATAACGTGCACGCCGCGACCATCAGGCATCACCACTGCGGCCTGAGACCGGGGGGGGGGGGGGGGAGAGGAAGCTGAAACGAGAGCCAGGCCGGCTGCCAGCGTTCTCCGTAGCAGACTTCCTGGTCTACTGTTGGGACCGCAGCAGCGCTGGGTTCTGAACCAGGCTCCTCTTTAGCCCGGCTCCGCCGCCTTGAACCGGGGAACATGTATCGGGTTGAAATGCGGCCGGGTTGTCATTATTATTGGACATGTTTTAAAGACATTGTTAACTGCGTGTTCGGAGTGACTCGGACTCCCCGCCCCCCCCCCCCCTCACACCAGTTGACCTGCCAAGCACAGGCTGTTGCACGCACGCAGACATACACTGAACCACGCTCGCCATTTCCACCAGGCAAATGGAAACAGTTTTCCCCCCCTCCACTGGGAGAAGTGTATTTGCAGCAACACGCCTTCCCTTATGTCACCCAGTGACGCTACTTAAAGTGAATCGACTTCCACTGGACTTGGCGCCGGACGTGACATTCCCGTCTCAGATAATTGAAACGATGGTTTTCTGGCGTCGTTTGCCTGCCTGATCCTAGTCGGTGTGTGTGATCACCCCTTCTTTGTAGCCGTGAACCCCCTGGTGAAGTTTTTCTAGTTGTGACGGAACCGGCTAAACATGACCCGACACCTCCTAACCCCAATCTTCCCCTCTCCCCCCTCTCCCCCCCTCTCCCCCCCCTCCTCCCCCCGCAGGCTGGCGCTGAACCTGGGCATCCTGCGAGACCCGGGATCAGAGGTGGAGGACCGGCAGTACCAGCTGGACCTCCAGTCCATCAACATCGGCACGGCCCAGTGGGAGCAGCTCCGGCCCGAGAAGGAGGGCACCAAGGGAGGGCTACCCGCCGAGACCGAGCGGAACTCCCAGAACCCGGCGCTGGAGTGGAACATGGCCAGCAGGTGGGGGCGGGGCCAGCCGGGGAAAGCCCACTAAGGGCCCCGGTACACTCAGAGTATCGTCACGCACACATGTTGCACACAGGCAAACACACACATGTTGCACACACGCAAGCACATGACACCCATGCACGCAGTCACACACACAGAAGCACACGCACACACTCACACGCAACATACACGCACGCACATGACACACACACACACATGTTGACCACACGCAAACACACGACACCCATGCACACACTCGCACACACTCACACGCACAGACACACACGTATGTGTCCAGATAGGTCAATGTTTTTTTCCTTAAACAGAAAAACACTTCAAATTCATCAAAAAACATGACTAGATCATATGAATTACAACATATGTGTGTTTTGTTTTAATGTGTAACATTGCATTGGTTCTGAAGAGTGTACGGTACCCACGTCATGTAATGTCCCATGTGAAGCCGAGCCATTGTGTGTGTGTGTGTGTGTGTGTGTGTGTGTGTGTGTGTGTGTGTGTGTGTGTATGTCGTATTTCACGTCCTCTCGTCTCGCTGCGGGGGCAGCAGCAGCAGCAGCAGCAGCAGCGGCGGCAGCCCGGTTGTTCTTGCGTTCGCTCTCCTCTCGTTCTCATGAAGCCTCGTCTGCATGCGCCGCCGTAATTACCGACCCTGTCATTTTTGTTATAGTGCCGGGAGCTAAAACAAGCAGGAGTGTTAGCGGGCCGCTTTGGCCCCCGCCAGCCTCGCTTCTCTCCCTGTTGTGTTTGGAGAGGAGCGGGCCCAACACTCACACACCAGCGCAGGCTAGCGGATCACAGATCAGCTCGCCGTGTTCCCAGGAAGCAGGAACTGAACTAGGAACTTTGCGCTCGGAGGAAGTCGACGGTCGGCCCCATGGATCCCAAACACAAGCTGCTCTTGGCTCTTGAGTCGTCGCGGCGCCGTCACGGACGCGCACGACGCACCTCCGTGTCACATTCACACACGTCCTTGCGCAAAGAAAATCTAAAATCTAACCCGGCCTGGGGAGCGAAGGTCGTCGGCCGTCTCCCGGAGAGACCTTCTCTCTCCGACAGCGTGATCAGCGGTGTGAGCCTTGCTCCTGCTTCTGGAGGAGTCTCCGGAGGTCCCTCGGTCCTGCTTTGAGACCCCGTTATTATTACAAGCATTCAGGCCTCGTTAAACTGGACATCCTGCTCCCTTTCTCAGCGGTCGACCGCTGGGGCTCCCGGTTCGCTCGGCCCTTACCTGGGTGGCCTCGGCTGCCTTGTTGTTGTTACTGGATCGCGGCCCTCCTCTTCTACACTTGTTTACCCCCGCTACGTTCAGCCCGGTTCTGCAGCAGAACACGGCTTCCTCGTGGCGGACTTGGAGCCGCTCTTGATACATGCAGTGTGCTGCAGTGTTCTTCAGGTTCTCTGCTGCCGCAGAACCCCCGGGGGGCCTGGGGTTCCCACGTTATGTTCCCCCGTCTCCCTGTTTCATGTCAGTCAGGCGGACAGACATGGCTCCCTGTTTCCTCCCGTTCTCCATCTCTGTCCCTGTCTGTGTTTTCTTTCTTTCTATCGTTGTTCTGTTGGCCTGTCTTTCTGTCTCCTGTCTTTAAGTAGTTATTCTCTTTCTCTCCCTCTCTCTCTCTCTCCCTCTGTCTCTCTTTGTCGCTCTCTCTCGCTCTCACTATCACTCACCGTATTTCCAGGCTTCCAGGGCCGTTACTGAAAGGTCAATGAAGTGAGACTATTGGCTGCGTTGGAAGCCATTCTTTAAGATGTGAAACGGCATTTTGAGCAAACTTGACTATCTCCAGATATGGTGTGTGTGTGTGTGTCTGGAATTTTATTTGTCTTTGGCTCTATGATGGATTCCTACTGGATTGACCTGCCGTTGTAGACCAAAAGCCTTTACTGCAGGGTCTTTCTTTTTTTTTTAAGGTGTTTTTATTACGTTTTCTGCCCATTATGTGACTCGCTTAGAACGATTCCCAGGGCCGGAGAACCCATTCATCCACACTCAGAATGGCCGGTGATTCCCATTCTTCACCGCCAAATGGACTCAATGTGTTTCAGCACTCGACAGCGTACTGTGTGTGTACGCTTCAGAACCGCGGCTTCGTTCTCTCCCTTTTCCCTTGAACTCGGGAGACCCAAAAGAACCACCTTATGTATGGACCGGGTCCCCCTGTCTCCCTGTGTCGCCTCTCCTGCATCCAAACCAACCACTAAATACACCCGTAGCCCACCACTCCTCAGGGACCGGTCCACGCCTGTCTCTGTCCTCTTGGGTTCTTGCACATTGTGGTTCTCCCGCAGAAAACCCTCCGGCCGGTCCACGCCTGTCTCTGTCCTCTTGGGTTCTTGCACATTGTGGTTCTCCCGCAGAAAACCCTCCGGCCGGACACGGGCGGTTCCCGTGCTTGCCTCCGTTTGTATAGTTCACACTGTTCACGCTTGTGAGTGATCACGTTCACAAGCGAATGGACTCTTGGGGGGGGGGGGGGCGGTGTCGGATGGGAAGGGGTGAGGGTTGAATTCCAGTAGTCGCGGACCCGGCAGCAGCTATGGGCGGGCTTCCTGAGGTTTTTTGGCGAGGAAATTCCTGCTCCCCAGGTCCGCTGACAACATCTGTCCTCGTCGCAGCGGCTGCTTCCAGGCGAGGAAGGAGCCGTGTCAGGGAGAGCTGACCCCGCCCCATCCTCTCCCCTCCTGCTGCATGGCCGGGCAGGTCTCATCACCTCTTCCTCTGCCACCACATGTGCTCGCTCTCTCTCTCTCTCTCTCTCTCTCTCTCTCTCTCTCTCTCCCTATCTCTCTCTATCTCTCTCTCTCTCCCTATCTCTCTCTATCTCTCTCTCTCTCTCTCTCCCTATCTCTCTCTTTCTCCCCCTCTAGTTCCCTGTCTATGTGCCACCGTGCTGCAGGCTATGAAAGATTAGCCTTTTCAAACTGCTTCTCTCGCTCCTTTGTTGTGTACTGTACCTATTCAGAAACATGAACGATCTGGAGTGGTCAAAGAATGGGGACGTTACTCTTGGTGTCAAAGGCCCCCAGATGGACACACACACACACACACACACACACACACACTAACATACAAGCAAACACACACACACGCACACACACACTCACATACAAGCAAACACATGCAGAAAAGCACACAGACATACACACCTATAAATGTACGCACACACATACACACACACGTAAATGTACGCACACACATACCCACACACATAAAATTACGCACACACACACACATGTCTACGCGCACACACAGACATACACACACATAAATGTACACACACACATACACATGTCTACGCGCACACACAGACATACACACACATAAATGTACACACACACATACACATGTCTACGCGCACACACACAGACATACACACACATAAATGTACACACACACACATACCCATGTCTACGCGCACACACAGACATACACACACATAAATGTGAACACACACACATACACATGTCAACGCGCACACACAGACATACACACACATAAATGTACACACACGCATACACATGTCTACGCGCACACACACAGACATACACACACATAAATGTACACACACACACATACACATGTCAACGCGCACACACAGACATACACACACATAAATGTACACACACACCTACCCATGTCTACGCGCACACACACAGACATACACACACATAAATGTACACACACACACATACACACATCTACGCGCACACACAGACATACACACACATAAATGTACACACACACACATACCCATGTCTACGCGCACACACAGACATACACACACATAAATGTACACACACACACACATACCCATGTCTACGCGCACACACACACACACAATTGAAAACACAATTGAAAAACTAACCCCACCTAAATCCCCCACCTCCATTTCACCGAGGGGCTCCTCGCCGGCCAGCCGGCCCGGGCGCAGGCCCCCCGTATCGGGGTAAGTGGAGCCGCGGGCCTCCCTGGCTGGCTGGTGAATGATAGCACCTGTCCCCTGCAACAGGACACTCAGTGTTTCACTGCGTCTGAGAGGAGATTAGCCAACACCAATTTGCCCGTACCAGTTCATTTTACCGCAGAGTTTCCCTCAAAACGCTCTCCCGGTAGTGAAATGTGTCAGGGGGGGGGGGGGGGGGGGGGGATAATCCCTCAGGGGGGGCAGCGGTAATGCACATTTGCGTAGCAGAAGCGAATATGATATTGGCTCTGTGTTAAATACTGTACTCCGGGCCACCTAGAAACCCAGTCTGTTCTAATCCCGGGCCAACTGTAAATATTGGAGGGCCTGTCGCTTGATTGTTTTAATAGCAGCAGATGTGGCAATTAACACCACCTTATAAAGCCCACGTGTATATTTGCTTTACCGCGAACAAATGTTCCCACAAATAGGACCTGATTGTGGGAATGAACATTAGCGAAACGGGGAGAGCTGATGGGAGAAGGTCGACGCTCCTCGGGCTTGTGTATGCAATTAAGGGGTGTTCCTAATCGAGGCTTGTCAAATACCATCTCACTCTGTCCCGGGCGCGCACAGACACACTGCGCACTCCCAGCACCCGAAATGTGTTGGAGCAGAAACGCAGCGAGTTCCCGGGAATGGAAACATTTCACTCTGATGCGGTGCTGTGAGTGAAGAATACATGTTGAAGTTTGTTATTTGGACTTGTTACACTACTGGTTTGAATTTGAGCGGGCCCAGGGCTGGCTCGAAATGGTGTGTCTGCTTGTCAGATTTACCATAACAATAGTTGTGTTGTGAAGGTTTGTGGGAATCGAGCGGGGCTGCGCTGACTCGTCCTGCACGCGGAGGCAGATGGGACGGTTCTGGTGGAAAAATGTTTCAGCTCCAATCTGTAGCAAGTTATTAGTCGGTGGTATTTAAGTGAAAAAGCAGTCCCTCATGTTTGTTTGTTTTCTTACTGCTTGTGAGCGGAGCTGTGGAAACACCACGGGTCATGGAACTTGAGGAGTTGTGAAATGATAATACATCAATCATTTTTACTGATGACCGTAGAGACTGAAAAGCACTGCCTGGATTCTCACAGCGCTCGCTATTGTGAAGAGCCGTCACAGTCTGTGTGTGTGTGTGTGTGTGTGTGTGTGCGTGTGCGTGCATGTGTGCGTGTGTGTGTGCGTGCGTGTGTCTGTGTGTGTGTGTCCCAGCATCAAGAGGCAGCAGGAGCGGCGAGCCATTCTCTCCCCCATCCTGACGGACTTCTCCGTGCGGGTCACCGCAGCCCCAGCCATCATCTTCAGCCGGCCGGTCTCCCTGGACAGTGGTGCTGCGGAGGTCAGTGGTCCTGCCGAGGTCAGCGGTCTCTCCCACAGGCTGCCTGCCTGCCTGTGGGCGTGCCGGTGTGTGTCCGGGCCGCTGGCCGTGTTCACATTCTGCTCTGGAGTCAAACGATGTATTCAGTGCGCAGTCATGTCGAAAGTGCAAACGTGCAAATAAAACGAAAACAAAAATAAAACCAAATTTGTGGAATAAAAAAAAAGAAAAAAAAAATTGAAAGTACAAACACACAGAAAGTCTGAACTTGATTTGCAAAATGGCAAAAAAAAAATTGAAATAAAACTCAGTAATAATTGTTCCCATT
>JAXIVH010001348.1:12500-25944 GCA_036785325.1 Urophycis tenuis
GAGCTCTCACAGTCCTGGTCTCTGTTGTTAAGGAGCAGTGAGCTCTCAGAGTCCTGGTCTCTGTTGTTAAGAAGCAGGGAGCTCTGAGAGTCCTGGTCTCTGTTGTTAAGGAGCAGGGAGCTCTAAGAGTCCTGGTCTCTGTTGTTAAGGAGCAGGGACCTCTCAGAGTCCTGGTCTCTCTGTTGTTAAGGAGCAGGGACCTCTCAGAGTCCTGGTCTCTCTGTTGTTAAGGAGCAGGGACCTCTCAGTGTCCTGGTCTCTCTGTTGTTAAGGAGCAGGGAGCTCTCAGTGTCCTGGTCTCTCTGTTGTTTACGGAGCAGGGAGCTTTCAGGCGCCATTTGCCCGGTCTGACCGTCCCAGATGAAGCTTGCTAATGCAACGCAATATAAAAAGATGGATGGATGGATTGATATATCTAAATTGGGTTAATGTCCCGCGGGACATTTGGGGGGACCTCGCCGTAAAAATTGACTCGTCGGCACGTGGATGGCGTCGTGACAGTTCGTCGTTCACGTGGACGAAGTCGTGACAGTTCGTCGTTCACGTGGATGAAGTCGTGACAGGTCGTCGTTCACGTTGATGGTGTCGTGACAAGTCGTCGTTCAGGTAGATGGTGTGGTGACAGGTTTGTCTTTTGCACAAGGAATCTACCCAAAAAATTTGGAGCCCACGTGACAAATCCCATGGGAGGAGTTCGTTCAAATAGGACGCGAAAATCGAAAATGGCAAAAATTAAAATGAAAATATCTGACTTCCGGTGGGTTTTTTGGCATGGGTCCAAGAGGCTTTTTTGTAGGGCTAGGCCTGATCAACAAGCCCACCGAGTTTCATACATATCGGTGAAACTTGGTGTCGTGGAAAAAGTGAAAAAATTGATTATGGCCGACTTTGACGGTACGCCGTGGCCACGCCCTTTGAGGTAGGGTCGCAAATAGCACAACTTTTGGTGAGAATGATGTTCTGAATCCACCCAAAAAACTTGGAGCCCAAGCGACAAATCCCCTGGGAGGAGTTCGTTCAAATAGGACGCGAAAATCGAAAATCGCAAAAATTAAAATGAAAATATCTGACTTCCGGTGGGTTTTTTGGCATGGGTCCAAGAGGCTTTTTTGTAGGGCTAGGCCAGGGTAACATCCATACCGAGTTTCAAACATATCGGTTAAAGTCGGTGTCTTGGAAAAAGGCAAAAAAATGGATTATGGCCGATTTTGACGGAACGCCGTGGCCACGCCCTTTGAGGTAGAGTCCCAAATAGCACAACTTTTGGTAAGAACTATATTCTGAATCTACCCAAAAAATTTGGAGGCCAACGGGACAATCCCCTGGGAGGAGTTTGTTCAAATAGGATGCAAAAATCGCAAAAATTCGCAACTTTGAAGGCAAATATCTGACTTCCGGTGGGTTATCGGGTATGGGTCCAAGAGGCTTTTTTGTAGGTCTGGGCCGGTTCAATGGGCATACCGAGTTTCATACATGTAAGTGAAACGTGGTGTCGGGGCTGTCGTTTTAAAAGCCTATAGGGGGCGCTATTACCACGACAAGCACGATTTTTGGTATGTGAGGTTTTGGCAGAGGTATACACGTGTCCTGTGAATTTCATATTCATAACTATTATGGTGTTTGCACAGTGATTTATGCTGATTTTAGAGCGCCATCCCGTGGCAGAATTTTTGTGTCCTTTTAACCCCTGCCTCAGGGAGCCCTGAGGTATGTGCGTACCAAGTTTTGTGTTAATAGCCCTTGCCAATATGGAGGAATAAACTTATTGATTTTAAAGAGCGCCCTCTAGTGGCAATGACCAGAAATTTGGTAGCTAGCATGGAGGACATATTCCGAGGTAGGGACCAAAATTTGGTGTCGAAAGAATATAGCATTGTGGAGATATGGTCCACTTCCTGTTTTTACAGAAAATTGACAAATCTTAAAAGTTTTGTAACGCGCTAACTATAGATAATTCCAACATACTTTATATGGTGTTTTTGCATATTTCAGTCGGGACATGCTACATGTCAAATTTCGTTTATATCGGAGAAAGCCTGATGGATTGAGGCTGTAAAAGCTGTTTTTCAGTTTTTGCGATTTTGCGCGAAAACAATGGCAGGCGGAAATACAACACGATGACACAGCGAGGTGCAGCACAATTGCCCGAATCCGTAGATATAACGTTTTTGAATGTGCGCCAACTTTTGCGGAAGTTATAGGCGTTACAGAGATTGCTCATAAACAGCGCCACCTAGGGGTTTTGCTAGTGCGCGACATGTTTGTGATGCCTAAAATACAAAATTTTTCACCAGTCCCTAAAACTTTGCCAAAAAAAATTGAGTTTTCATATATGTTCAGATAGTGCAAATCAACGTCAAAGTTCCCCGAAATAATAATAAAGATTGATTGATTGATTGATATATCTAAATTGGGTTAATGTCCCGCGGGACATTTGGGGGGACCTCGCCGTAAAAATTGACTCGTCGGCACGTGGATGGCGTCGTGACAGTTCGTCGTTCACATGGATGAAGTCGTGACAGGTCGTCGTTTGCTCAAGGATGGCGTGACAGGTTCTCGTTTGTGGCTGTCCACGCACTGTGCGGTATGGCCGACTTTGACTGCACACCCTGGCCACGCCCTTCGAGGTAGAGCCATAAATAGCACAACTTTAGTTAAGAACCACGTTTCAAATGCACTGACCAATTTTGAAGCAGAACGGAAAAATCGCTTGGGAGGAATTTGTTCACAAACATGGGTATAAAAGACGAAATAATTGAATATGGCTGACTTTGACGGCACGCCATGGCCACGCCCTTCTACGTAGAGTCGCAAAAAGCACAACTTTAGTTAAGAACCACGTTTCAAATGGACTGGCCAATTTTGAAGCAGAACGGAAAAATTCCATGGGAGGAGTTCGTTCACAAACATGGGTATAAAAACGACATAATTGAATATGGCCGAATTTGAAGGAAAGCCATGACCACGCCCTTTGAGGTAGGGTCGCAAATAGCACAACTTTTGGTGAGAATCATGTTGTGAATCTACCCCAAAAATTTGGAGCCCAAGCGACAAATCCCCTGGGAGGAGTTCGTTCAAATAGGACGCGAAAATCGAAAATGGCAAAAATTGAAACGAAAGTATCTGACTTTCGGTGGGTTTTATGGCATGGGTCCAAGAGGCTTTTTTGTAGGGCTAGGCCAGTTTAACATCCATACCGAGTTTCAAACATATCGGTTAAAGTCGGTGTCTTGGAAAAAGCCAAAAAATGGATTATGGCCGATTTTGACGGAACGCCGTGGCCACGCCCTTTGAGGTAGAGTCGCAAATAGCACAACTTTTGGTAAGACCCATCTCCTGAATCTACCCAAAAAATTTGGAGCCCAACGGGCAAATCCCCTGGGAGGAGTTCGTTCAAATAGGATGCGAAAATCGCAAAAAATCGCAACTTTGAAGGCAAATATCTGACTTCCGGTGGGTTAACGGGTATGGGTCCAAGAGGCTTTTTTGTAGGTCTGGGCCTGGTTAACGCGCCTACCGAGTTTTATACATGTAGGTGAAACGTGGTGTCGGGGCTGTCGTTTTTAAAGCCTATAGGGGGCGCTATTACCACGACAAGCACGATTTTTGGTAAGTGAGGTTTTGGCAGAGGTATACACGTGTCCTGTGAATTTCATATTCATAACTATTATGGTGTTTGCACAGTGATTTATGCTGATTTTAGAGCGCCATCCCGTGGCAGAATTTTTGTGTCCTTTTAACCCCTGCCTCAGGGAGCCCTGAGGTATGTGCCTACCAAGTTTTGTGTTAATAGCCCTTGCCAATATGGAGGAATAAACTTCTTGATTTTAAAGAGCGCCCTCTAGCGGCAATGACTCGAAATTTGGTAGCTAGCATGGAGGACATATTCCGAGGTAGGGACCAAAATTTGGTGTCGAAAGAATATAGCATTGTGGAGATATGGTCCACTTCCTGTTTTTACAGAAAATTGACAAATCTTAAAAGTTTTGTAACGCGCTAACTATAGATAATTCCAACATACTTTATATGGTGTTTTTGCATATTTCAGTCGGGAAATGCTACATGTCAAATTTCGTGCATGTCGGAGAAAGTTTGATGGATTGAGGCTGTAAAAACTGTTTTTTAGTTTTTGCGATTTTGCGCGAAAATGAAGGCAGGCGGACTGAGACCTCCTAGAGACATTAAGGTGCAGCACGATTGCCCGAATCTGTAGATATAAAGTTTTTGAATGTGCGCCAACTTTTGCGGAAGTTATAGGCGTTACAGAGATTGCGCATAAACAGCTCCACCTAGAGGCTTTCCTAGTGCGCGACATGTTTGGGACTCCTAAAATATAAAATTTTTCACCAGACCCTAAAACTTTGCCAAAAAAAATTGAGTTTTCATATACGTTCAGATAGTGCAAATCAACGTCAAAGATCCCCGAAATAATAATAATAATAATAATAACAAATAAACGGACCAATTTCAAAAGGGACCTCGTCCTGTTTCACAGGCTCGGTCCCTAAATATTTAGCAGCTGCGGGGGCGTTGACGGTGGGGGTGGGGGGCGGGGGTGATGGCAGAAAGGCGACGGAGGATGGGAGCGGGCACTATGGTGGGAGGGGCTATGTGTGTATGTGTCCCGCGTGTGTGTTGTGTGTGTGTGTGTGTGTGTGTGTGTGTGTGTGTGTGTGTGTGTGTGTGTGTGTGTGTGTGTGTGTGTGTGTGTGTGTGTGTGTGTGTGTGTGTGTGTGGTGGTGGTGGTGGTGGTGTGTGTGTTTGTCTGATAACAGTGACTTTTACTGTCATCCGCTGCTGGGGCCGCGCGTGCGGCAGGCTGACGTGTCAGCTGACGAGGGGAGGCTGCTGGGGGGGGGAGGGGCCTGGCGGGGCCACGTGAGGTCACCGGGAGAGACTCTGGAGGAGAGACTCTGGAGGAGAGACTCTGGAGGAGAGACTCTGGAGGAGAGACTCCTGAGGAGAGACTTTAGAGGAGAGACTCTGGAGGAGAGACTCTGGAGGAGAGACTCTAGAAGAATAATCTGATCACACGGAACTTACTTCAAGGGCACGGCACTTGCAACGCAAGCATTTGCTCACATGTACACAGGCACACGCACACACGCACACACACACATACAACCCTTCCCAACCGCGGTTTTGTTCCCCCTCAGGTTCATGGTGATCCATTTTTGATGTTCATATTTTATTGTTCAATTAACGTTTCACAATTTGAGTGTGTGTTGTTAAAGTATACAGCTGGGTCGTGGGTATCGTGTCAGGTATTTGATTTTTAAGTGTGTGTGTGTGTGTGTGTGTGTGTGTGTGTGCGTGTGTGTGTGTGTGTGTGTGTGTCTGTGTGTGTGTGTGTGTGTCTGTGTGTGTGTGTGTGTGTGTGTGTGTGTGTGTGGGGGGGGGGGGTTCAGGAGATGCCTGCTGTGCATCTGGTTCTGATTGGAGGGTGATCTCTCCGCCCTCCCCCCAGGCTTGTAATGACTCCTGGCCTGATTGTGTTGAGGGCCTGCTGATGGCCTCTCCACAGGGTTCAACTGGGTTCACAAGGCATGATGGGAAATATCGGCCGCGGCCTATCCCTGAGGTGGTCAGTGGGTCTGAAACCAGGAGCGGAGCCGATTGGCAAAAACAAGGTTATTAATATTGAAACTACACCCGCGGGGCCACATCGCCGTTATGCAATTGAGGAACTGCCGTTGAAATTGGCCCCCCTTTTCGCCCCTTGTATAAAATATGTTTTGGCTCCTCCAGGCGAAGACTCGTATGAGTCCCATTGGAGTGCGCCTGACACGCACACTGCGATGGTGACAGACCGACCATGTTGGTCGGGCCGGTCCCTCCGTTCCCCCTCTCCTCCCTCTCTTCTCCCCCTCGCCCCGTCAAAGCTCGTCCGGCCTATGACCGTCTCTGCGCTCTCGGGTCTGGTCCAGCTGCTCGGCGAGATCCTTGTCCCCTCCTCCTCATGTGGCCCCAGGGAGGTCAGACAGGCCAAGGTGCGCTGGGGGGGGGGGGGGGTCTTGTTTCGGGGAGGGGGGTGGTGGTTAGCCCCATGCAGTGGTGGAGGTGTCGAGTTGAGTTGGCGGAGGATGAACTTACAGGTTCCACAGGGTTGGGTGCAGATGTCGGGGTGGAGATGGTGCTGGAACTGGGCAGTCTGAGGCCTTTCAGAAGACTCGTTTCAAAAGACTTGTCTTGTCCATGTGAATTTCAAACTGATTTTTTAGGTTTTATGCTTAAACCGACAGTATGAGGGACTGTAGTTCTTTTGTGTGTGTAACTCACTATCACCCCAATGCAACCCTATGTTTATGTTTATAACCCTGTTTCCTGGCCAGGTCGGCTCTTAAAAAATGGATCTGAATCTCAATGAGTCTCACCTGGTTGAATGCAGGTCAAAGAAAATGAGGTGGCTTTAGTTTAAGGGAGGGGGTGGCGTTTGGTCAAGGTCAGTGAAGCAAGCCCTCATGGGAATATTCACCCCCACAAAAAAAACCTCATGTCCCACTTTGCTCTGTCCTGTTTGCATGCCTACAGTGGCTGCTCCACAGGAGACCATTCTACATGCACTAGAGCCCTCTAGTGGCAGAGTGAGCTACGGCATGCCCAGGCCCCTCTGTCCTACCTGCAGTCTTCCCTTTTGCCCTGTGTTCCACCTCCATCATGAGACGTGTGCTGTTGTCAAAGGAGTTGGAAGACGTGCGAGGATTTTGTATGAAGAGACAGCTCACACACAGTTTTGAGTGTGTTTCACCATTGGGGATTTTGTTTTTTTTCCTCGCAAAACACTACAAGCCAGTTAGATGGGACACCAGCCCATCCAAGAATCCTCATGTATCCGACCAGCCTGCAATCTGGACTCCCCCCATCTCTGAACATCTAGGACACGCACACACACACACACACACACACACACACACACACACACACACACAATCAGTACTCCTGCAGATCACACAACCCTCCAACAGTTCCACAGTATTCCGAGCCAGATTTCCACATGGTCAGGATTTGGACACCGGACTTGGAAAAGGTAACAGCTTTTTGATTTGAATCGGATCCTCCTCCCCCGCCCCCCCCCCCCCCCCCCCCCCTTCTACCGTTCTCCCCCCCCTCACAGCCCTCACCCCCGACCACCCCCACCCACCCCCCTCCCCCGAGGCTTGAGCGGTGATATTTATAGTATTTGACAGATTTGTTTGTACTTCCTTTATACAACCTGTTCAAAGGGTTCGATTGAAAGCAGGTCTCTGAGCTCAGCCATCTGGATGAGACGGAGGAGGAGAGGAAAAAAAGACTTGTGTGTTGTTATTCATCAATGCAAGCATCACGGCTCCTAACGGCTCGCGTTGTTATACATGAATTAAACACTGCCCCTCTCTTCCTCTGCTGTCTCTCTCTCTTGCTCATTCTCTCTCTCTTTCTCTCTCTTGATCTCTCCCTCTCTCCCTCTCTTATGTTCTCTTTTACCCTCTTTCTCTCTCTCTTACTTTCTCAAGTTCATTCTGCGTCTCTCTCTCTCTCTCGATCTCTCACTCTCCCTCCCTCTTGTTCTCTCACATGTTTCTCTTTCTCCCCCTCTCTCTCTCTTGGTCACTCTCTCGCTCTCTATCCGTTTCTTGTTCTCTCTCTTGTTCTCTCTCCCTCCCTCTCTCTTGTTCTCTCTCTCTCTCTCCATCTCTCTCTCTCTCTCTCTCTCTCCTCTCTCTCTCTCTCTCTCTCTCTCTCTCTCTCTCTCTCTCTCTCTCGTGTTCTCCGGTTCCCGTTCCCCCGTTCCGTGTGTTCCCTAACACAGAGTGCTGTGCCTCCACCAGATTCTCCACATTATCCTGGGCACCGCTTTCAAGCGGGTCCCGTCATCTGCCCCAGCTGGCTCTCATTGTCCACGTTAATGAATTTGTTTTGTTGGGGCTTTTTGGTTCCCTGGTAGTGTCGCAGGCAGGCACGTGGACAGTGCGCGTGTGCGTGTGTGTGTGTGCGGCTTCCCTTTTGATTCTCTGTGTGTTTGTGTTTGTTTGTTTGTTTGTTGACCAGGTAAACGCCATGTGGACGTTGAGCCTGAGTTAATCCTCTTGTGCTCGCTGGTCCCATGTGCTGAAACTGTCAAGTATGCTCGTTAGGCACGCACGCACACACACACACACGCGCACACGCACACGCCATGGCATCCATAACAGCACAGATCCTATCGTGGATCTGGTCTGTGTTTACCCCTCCAGCGTGCCCCTTTCCACGGTCTTCAATTACCGCGCCAGGAGATAGGCGGCAGCGTGGCCCTGTCCGCTCTATAGTTTTGGTAACTCTACAAATCACTATGTCATTGTGATGCTTATCACGGCATTAGTGCCGCTCCGCTACGCTTGACTTTCAATTCCGTTGTTGTGTGTTTTTCCGTTGGGTCGGGTCCCTCTCCCTCGCCGGTGATTGATGGCTCCGATGATGTCGGGGATGAAGCGAAAGGCAGGGGTCCCGGATCAGACGCCGCTACGCGAGCCAGGAAGCTATGAATAGATGCACACTGCTTGCTGCTGCTGCCGCTGCTTGCTGCTTGCTGCTGGCAAGTCATCTCCCTGCTCTGTCATCAACACACAAGCACATAGACACACACACACATCGACACGCACACACACACACATCGACACAAACACAGAAACACACAAACTTACTCATATCAACACATTGCACACACACACACACACACTCATCTCAACACACACACACACACACACACATCGACACACACACACACACACACACACACATCCACACGCGCACACACAGAAGAATGCGTCAATTACACACACAGGAAGTGGGGCTTCCGTGCGCTGGCACAGACGGGCAGTCGCACACACGCTAAGATGTGCAGACGCACACACACGCTAAGACGCGCGGCCCGGGATTCACGCAGGTCCTCACACATGGTCCCCACATTGCGGACACGCCGACTTCTCCGCCGTTTGGAAGTGGCAGCAGCCCTCACAGGCCCAGCCAGCGCCGCTCTGCTGCTTTTATGACAGAACAGCTGAACAGGGAAGCTGTGTGTGTGCATGCGTACGTGTGTGTGTACGCATACGTGTTGTGTGTGTGTGTGTGTGTTTATATGCATGTGTGTATTATGTGTATGGATGCTTGAGTGTGTGTGTGTGTTTATATGCATGTGTGTATTATTTGTATGCATGCTTGAGTGTGGCGTGTGCGTGTGTGTGTGTGTGTGCATTCATGCCTGTGTGTGTGTGTGCGTGTGTGTGTGTATGCATGCATGTGTGTGTGTGTGCATGCATGCATATATGTGTGTGTGTGTGTTTGTCTCTATGCATGCGTGTGTGTGTGTGTGTGCAAATGAGTGTGGGTGTGTGTGTGTGTGTGTGTTTGCATGCGTATGAGTGTGTGTGTGTGTGTGTGTGTGTGTAGGCCCGTGGTTGTGGAGCGAGAGGGGGATTGGTAATGGCGTATTGTGTTTTTTAATTCCAACCTGCTGATGTCCTGGCCCTCAGATCGGTCC
Organism: Urophycis tenuis; assembly: GCA_036785325.1. Taxonomy (NCBI): domain Eukaryota; kingdom Metazoa; phylum Chordata; class Actinopteri; order Gadiformes; family Phycidae; genus Urophycis; species Urophycis tenuis. The sequence goes on from JAXIVH010001348.1 coordinate 21,997, forward strand.
GCTGGAGTGCGTTACGTCTCCATTGTTCTCCCTGCCTCTCTCCCGCTCGCTTCTCCTCCATCGCGTTCCGTCGGCCCTCTCATCAACACCTTCTCATCCCCGGCCATGACGATAAACCAGCGTCAATGAGGACAAAAACATTAGCGATGATGACCTCCGTCTTGCTATCTGTGTGTGTCTGTTTTAATAGCCCGCTCCCCCCACCCCCCCACCCCCCCCCCCCCCCCCCCCCCCCCACCTCCGGCTCTCTGTGTTGACCGCACCAGGGGAGTGAGGATCCTGGCTCTCATGTCAGGCCCCTCACAGCCCTTCTGCCGGCCAAACACCACCAGAGAAGAAATGTCAGAGGACCTCCAAAAGAAAACAGTCGTAAAATAGTCAGACCCAACAGCAACGAAGTGATGGCCATTGTCGTCTTTGGCCTGCTATCTGTTTCGCTTTATTTATTTATAACTATAATTTTGTCTGCCTGTCACTTCCTCCATCTGTCTCAATATGTGTGTGTTTTATTTGTGTCTCGTATGTATTGCTGTTTGTCCTCACTGCCCCTTTCTGTCTGTTTCCCTCTCTCTCTCTCCCCCCTCTCTCTCTCTGTCTGTCTGTCTGTCTGTCTGTCTGTCTGTCTGTCTGTCTCTCTCTCTCTCTCTCCCGTCTCATTCGTGTTGTGTGTGTGTGTGTGTGTGTGTGTGTCCTGATTGTAAAACACACACACACACACACACACACACACACACACAGGGAGGAGCGTGGGTCAGCCATGTGCTTGTACCACAGTGTGAGAGGAAAATACCCTCTGGTGCAGGGGAAGTCCCGCTCTGCTTCATCCTCCCACCTCATCCTGGGCTGATTACACGCATGGGAAACAGGGCTTTGGACTTCCGCCGAGATGCACGTGCACGCACACGCACATGCACATGCATGCATGCACACACTCACACACACACGAGAGAAAGAGAGAGAGAGGAGAGAGAGAGAGAGAGGAGAGAGAGAGAGAGAGGAGAGAGACGTGCACACACATGGAAGCACATAATCACAAAAATCACATGCCCAGCCTTCCACGTGCCCAGATACCCAATCACATAGACATACGTTCTCAAGTACACACGCACGCACACATGCACACACCCGCACACACACACACGCACGCGCGCACACACGCAGGGCCGTGGTTTGGAAAAAAAGGTATCTGGCTTCAGCAGAGCCTTTTGATTGCAGATTTAGTAAACACACACAAGTCAAAAATACACGACTTTTGCTTCCCCCCCTATATTCACTGACCTTAGAAACTTCCTCCAACCTTCTCCTTCCTCCATGTTGTTTCCTCTCTTCCTGGGCATGCACCGTTCACATTGTTCATCCTGCTGGGCCTGTGTGGGACAACTCGTGATTCCTGCTTCAAGCCGTCTCTATTTCGTTCGGCATGTCAAGCATACCTATATGGCAGATCAACTGTCAGTAACCAGATGCATTCAGCATATTATTAGATGTTGTTTAAAATTAAATGGCTCTCATTCTCTCCATCGCCTTCTTCATCTTCTCTCTCTGTCATCTCTCCACCTAGCTCTCATGCTCTCTTTTCCCTCTCTCTCTCTCTCTCGGCTCTGCTATCGCTCTCTTGCTCCATCCTTCTCTCTCTCTCGCTTTGTCATCTTTGTCTCTCTCTCTCTCGGCTCTGCCTATCGCTCTCTCTCCATTGCTCTCAAATCTCCATCTTCTTTCTTGTCTATCTATCACGCTCTATCGCTCTTGTCTCTCTCTTATTGCTCCATCTCTCTGTCTCTTCTTTCTCCATCTCTCTCGCTCTCTCTCTCTCGCTCTCTCTCTCTCTCCTCTCTCTCTCCTCTCTCTCTTTCTCTCTCTCTCTCTCTGTCTCCGTCTCTCTCTCCTCTTCTCCATCTCTCTCTCTCTCTCTCCTCTTTCTCTCTGTCTCTCTTTCCTCTCTCTCTTTCTCTCCTCTCTCTCTCTCTCTCTCTCTCTGTCTCCGTCCTCTCTCCTCTCTCTCCTCTCTCTCTCTCTCTCTCTCTCTCTCTCTCTCTCTCTCTCTCTCTCTCTCCTCTCTCTCTCTCTCTCTCTCTCCCCTCTCTCTCTCCCCCCTCTCTAAAGGGCCAGCTCAGCCCATGGTTAGGGGAAACGACCGGTTTGGTCGTTTCCCCGGGGGGGGGGGGGTTTCTGACTGGCTTGTCAGTGGCGGGGCACCGTGGACAGCCGCTGTCGCTCCTTCACATTATGGCTTCATGGCGGGTAGCCCTCAGCGGCGCACTTCAGGCAGCGAAATTGCCGGGCTCACACACACACTCGCTAGCTCGCCTCCCGCCTCCCACGGTGTCAGGCGCGGTGGAGGTAGCCGGGGCCAAACACAAGCCACCCGTGAGAGGGAAGGGATCCCGGGCACGGCAGGGGGGCCGCGCTCGGTCGGCAGCCCTGGGCCACTGTCTGTCTGTCTGTCTGTCTGTCTGTCTGAGGGGCATTCGTGGCCAAGAGTTTTCACACCGGGATGCAATTATTTGCGTCTGTCCTGTTCGTACAGTTTATATGTCGGGAAGGCAGAACTTTAGGGTTTTTATTTTTTATTTTTCCTGTCTTTTTGGTTATTCGTGAAGGCTGATGAAGACCCTAAGGCTGACCATTTATCGGGTGAATTTCTTTTTTTAATCGCAAATTATGAGCCATCAGTCACTCCGATGACCGCATAATGGATCAGATTTCGCATAACTTTAGCGCCTGTACAAGTGGAAAACATCATTGCCTGCTACAGATAGGCCTTCTGCAACTCAAACGGTCCAGTATTGCATATCCTTGAGTGCCACATCAATGCACATCCACTAAAAGTGCTTGTTTTTTTGCTCAGATTATATGCTAACATAGTGGAAAGGGTCCCCTTCAGAGAAGCACTTGGATCCATGGAGCGTGGAAACGTGAACGATAGCCGGAGGAGAGGGAGAGTTTGTTATGTTGGACTACAGAAAGTGTAGCTTAGTGTTATCTAAAAGATTTGTATGAAGGAGAGTCCACAATTGTAGTGAAAACAGGGGACGTGTCTAAACGCAACACAACGGGATTTTTCAGAGCGAGACTTCTCCTTCGGCGAGACTTGGCTGGACACGACAACAACACATCAGGTTCAAGGGGGAAAAATAGCTGTATTTCCTATCTGGGTATCCTCTGCGTGATGTCAGAATATAATCTGTGCCTGTCACTGGCAAAAACAAACACTTTTAGAGGGATGCTCAAAAATGCTTGCCATTCATTACTCTCTGAGACCCAAGATGATTGGACGATGGGGGTCCCAAGTTGAACATTCCCCAAAGTTTTCCCCTCAACTCTGGGCGGGCGACACTCTTAATCTGTGTTCGTCTGTCGTTCTCATCCTCGCCGGTGCGGGGAGCATTAGTCAGAACGTTGGAGCCCCCGGAGAGCCGTCGGCTTATCTCCAGCCGCAGTGTTGTTGACGCGCTGCTTGGCTGGTCCTCCAGGGCCCCCGGCGAAGGGTCCATCCATCTCCTCCTGAAGCCAACCCCCCCCCCCTTCCAGGGCTCCGCTTCCCCCGCGCGCGATGAGTGTTTCATATGTTCCCCGGGGGTCGGCGGAGCCCAGAGAGAGAGAGAGAGAGAGAGAGAGAGCAGAGAGCAAGAGGAGAGGAGAGAGAGAGGAGCAGCGGTTCTGGAAGCTCTCGCGCCTCGCCTCACTGTCCAGGGCGGGTGAGGTGTCCACCAGAGCGGCCCTGGATGCTGCCCGGGGGGGCCGTCCTGAGGATAACGTGAACCCTGGACGGGATGCCCCCCGCAAGGGAGTAGATGAGTCAGTGCAACAGCACGGACGGAGGGAGAGAGGGAGGGAGGGAGGGAAGCAGAGGGAGAAGAGAGAGAGAGAGAGAGGTCGGCAGGGAGCGGGGGAAGGAGAGGAGAGAGAAGTAGACAGAGAGGGAGGGATGGAGGGGGGCAGAGAGAG
>JAXIVH010001349.1:0-22500 GCA_036785325.1 Urophycis tenuis
CTTTGTAAGTTAAATAAGTGCAATATTAATAATGAAATTTATATTATTAATATATTAAATACATGTAGGTTGGTGGGGTTTATTTTTTCAGGTTTGATATATGATATATATGCTACACATCATTTTTAGCATTTGTGGCTGTTGCTCTCCGTGGCCAATTTCATTAGCATTGACGGCGGACATTAAAGCAGACCTAACGACGTTGTTTCTGGATCTAACCGGATCTCACCGCCCCCTCCCCTCGCGCCCCCAGGCTCCATCACCGTGGACGGCCACGAGCTGCACGAGGAGGACCTGAGGCTGATGTACACCTTTGACCAGAGCTCCGGCACAGCGGCCCAGTACGAGGCGCACTCCGACGCTCAGGTACGTTCTCCCGTGTGTTCTCCCGTGTTCTAGAGGTGCTCTTCTGATTGGCCCGCCAGACCAAAAAAAAAAAAAAAAAAACGCTGACAGACTTCGCCTCGGTCTTTCCGTTTCGTTTCGATGCGTTCTTATGCATTTTTTTTTCATTTTTTTTTACCTTTTATGTCTCTCAGCCTACTTGTGTGTGTGTGTGATACCCAATAATACTAACAATGATAAGTGCCAGAGCCCTGCCCGTGACACCTCACAGTGAGTCACTCACTCTCAGGCTTCGAGTCGCGCACGAGTCTCGACGCAAAGGCGTCATAAATATCACTATGTCCCACGGTGTGTGTGTTGAGAATACTTTGTTGTCACGGCTCTGTGACCGTTAATGGCGTTCATGTCTCTTTGCTGGGACTGATATGAAAAAAATAAAAAATCAAATAAGAAAATACATTTTACAGCTAAGTGGGAAGCAGTGCTGTTCTCTCCCCACAGGCCCTCTCCAATCAGAGCTCACTCAACCGTAGCAACGCCACACGGCTCCACCTTTCTGCCAGTTAACTGGGCTCTGGTCTCTCTCTCTTTCTCTTTCTCTCTCTCTCTTTTTCTGTCTCTCTTGCTCTCTCTCTCTCACTCTCTGTCATGCTCTCTCTTTCTCTTTCTCTCACTCGCTCTCATGCTCTCTCTCTCTCTTGCTTTCCCTCTCTCTCTCGCACTCTGTCGTGCTCTCTCTCTCTCTCTCTCTCTCTCTCTCTCTCTCTCTCTCTCTCTCTCTCTGTCTCTCTCACGCTCTCTCTCCCCCCCCCCCCCTCCCCCAACTCCCATCTGTCTCCCACCTCCCTTAACACATTTCTTTCAGCTATCTTCTTTCGCTTCAGATTTTTTCTCTCATCTTGCCATTAATTATTGCTTGATCTCCGTGGCTGGACATGTTTTGGTACGAGTGGGGCGGAGGGCTATCGGTCAGTCCTCCTCATGAAGACTGAAGTCCCCATGAGTTTGAACCGAGGCTATACTATAACCTTATTATAAGTTGACCTGATTCATGACGTAGTCGTAACAGGAGGCGTCCTCATATCTATATTTGCCTCAGCGTGCCTATGATGTCAGAGTCTGCAGGTGGGAGGGGCCGGAGCCCGCAGGCGACCTTCCCTTCTCAAAGTGAAGGTCACTCTGTCGCCCCCTTCTCTCTCTCTCTCTCTTCTCTCTGCCATCGTCTGTACAACGACGCGCCCGATGATAACTATGTTGGTCATCATCTCTGGGCGGCGTGTGGCTCGGGATCTCGCCGCGTGCCGTGACTTGAACAGCTCTCCTCTGCCTCCCCCAACCCCCGTCTCCCCCAGGTCCTAGTGCTGCTGGACGTCAGCCCGGACCAGTCCATGGTGGACGAGGGCGTGGCCCGCGAAGTCATCAACCGCATTCAGAAGCTGCGCAAAAAGGTGGGCCCACGAATCCGGAGGGGGGGAGGGGGGGGGGGGGGGTGGAGCTCTAATACACCGCCGAGGAGATGGGAAAGGGGGGCCGCCGCCGCCATGCCAAGTGTGGCTGTGAAACACGACGTCTGTTTTGTTTGACTTTGCGTTGCATGCAACGCTGTGAATTCTGCATGACGGTGTTCCTTGGGGAGGAACCCTAAAGCCGGGGGGGGGGTGTCCGGGTAATGAGACGCGAGATACGGCGTCATCGCCGGTGTTGCGGGGACTGTAAAAATACCTAAACGTTCTGTTAGCTAGCTGTCTTCACACTCGGAACGTTTGGGATGCCAGAGTATTTTTTATTTATTTATTTTTTTTTTTTAAACACAGGTTTTTGCTTTCTTCACAGACATTTTTATTTTGGTCTCGTTGGAGGGGTGTGCTTCCCCCCTTGGCGTCCATTTGCATGCATACATTATTTATTTATTTATTTATTTATTTATTTATTTTTTTTGGCCCAATTTGCGTTGGAACAGCCCCCTCCCAGATACCAGGTCTCCCGTGTCTGCTTCGGAGTGGTTGGGGGGGGGGGGGGGGGGGGGGGCATGCAGCGCTGTGGTTCTGGTCTTTATCATCTTCCCTGTCGGTGTGTGTGTGTTTTTTTCCTCTTTGATTCCCTCACCCTCGTCTCCCCGCGTGGCCATCTGTCACGTCCCAACATGCGTGTCTTATTTATTATTTTTTTTTTTTGTGGTTGTTTTCCCCTCCCCCCAGTTCCTCTCAGGTTTATTTCTTCATTATTTCTTTATTTTTCTCAGAGCCCCCTTCGTCTCGACGAGTCTTTTCCATCGCGGCGTCACAGTGAGGCATTCCTCCATCATTAAGAACTGGGGGGCTTAATGGAGGCTTAATCGCTGGCCTGGCCCCCCTTTCACGTTGTGACGTCGCCGCGCCTTTGAAGCGGCCCGCCTGGGGGCCAAGGCGGATTAGCCGGCGGCCCCGCGTAGCTTTCACACACACACACACACACACACACGCCCGTTCCTCTTCCGTGGCGGCGGTGGCGGTGGCGGTGGCGAGCAGGCTCCGGACCGGGCTGAATACCTCCTGTTGTTTCACACACACACACAAAAAAACTAAAGTTAGCGGCAGCTAAGAATGTTTCCACCCCGGCACCGGGAGTTGAATTGAACCGTTTTGCAGAGGTGTTTTTGCCGTAGTTTGTTGGTGGGAGGGGGGGGGGGGGGGTAGGTTGCGCTGGTGGTGGTGGTGGTGGAATGTTTCGTCTCGGTTCCCCCCCTCGCGTGGAACCCCGGTTCTGAGGTTCTCTCGTGATTCAAGGCTGAAAGGGCTTTTTCGGGATGGATGCACGTCGTACGTTACCGAAGCACAAAAAAACATGCATGACATGCAAAATCATAGTAATAGTCATTGTAAAAAATGTAATTAGCAGTACAAAATACAACATTGAAACATGTTGATGAATTGACTGTATCATTAGATCCATTACATCAGATCTCTCTCTCTCTCTCTGTCTCTCTCTCCCTCTAAAATGGCGTCCACACCATCCTCTTGGGGGTGAAGTCAATGCCTTGGCAGGGAAGGCTTATAACATCTTCATTGATTGGCTGCTCCTTTGTATCGAGCTACTCCTCTGCCCTTGAACCCTGTACGCTAAATGATGTGTGCGTGTGTGGACCGCCTACGTAGGAGTGTGTGTTGTGCACAATAGATTAGAATATAGTCAATATAGTTCTGTCAAGGTTAGAGGCAGCAAGCCGTGCATAATGCCAAAATAGAGGTTTTTTCATTGGATCCAAAATAATTGTTGTTTTATTGATTTTTGTTGTTGTTGGTGTGTTTACCTCGCTTTGGTCTTTCTTAGCTTTTTTTGATTTCCTCCTTGCCTATTTTCTTCAAACTCTCACATGTAGCTGACACGTGTAATCAAGTCAAGTAACTCGTAATATTGAGTCAAGTGACTCCGAATACCAAGTCAAGTGACTCCTAATACCGAGTCAAGTGACTCCTGCTACCGAGTCAAGTAACTCCTGCTGATCCTCTCCTGTCTTTTCCCCCCCCCCCCCAGGGCCACTTGGTGCCATCAGATGAGATCACGGTGTACTACCGTTGTCAGCCAGCAGGGGAATACCTGGAGTCTGTGATCCAAGCCCACACAGAGTTCATCCTGGCCACCACCAAAGCCCCCCTCGTGCCCTACCCCGTCCCAAAGACCGCCAGCGTGGTTGTGGAGGAGAAGACCCAGGTACGCCCGGGTCCACCGCGTACTGTTGCGCTTGCGACCGTGCCACTTCGCCCAGCTCGCTGTAGGCAGGCTGCGTGCACAACGTGAGGGCGGTGGAGTCACTTAGCTGCGTGTCTCGATGTTCAAGTTCAACTTCCATCTCAGAGTTTGCATGCCGGCCGCCAATGACTTGCGAGCGACCCGCGGGCTCGGAGAAAAACGACTAAAGCCCAAGTTATGCTTAAGTTATGCTTCCGCGTGGACGCAATGCTAGGGGACTTACGGACCAATTACGTCCTTGTGGACGCCCCTTGCATCCGCCGCAAGGGCCTGACGTGAACCTTCCAAAAATCCTAGACGTGCATCGAGGCGACGCAACACCAATGCAACGGCATTGGCTGATTGGTCCGCTAACTACATCCGCTGGAGATCGCTTTTCCGGTTTCCACTCATAAACACCGCCACGGTGTGATAAATGCTTCGACTGATTGGCGACAACATATACTGTATATAACTTTTGCCTTCATGTCTGTAAACTTTTTTTTTACTCGCTAGTAATCCGTATGTAATGAACAGAATGGTCATTCTGGTCTCCCTCTACCGGTGTGGCATTGAATTGCATTTCGACATGTAAACCCCACGCCGAACCATCACGGGGTCTCATGACTGCGTCCAAGCAACTGCGTGATCACTACGCGGCACCATAAGCGACGCTTAACGCAGCATCGCACATCTGCATCTCTCCCATTCTTGTTTCTCCCTGCTCCCTCGGGCGGCAGCTGAAGGGATCGGACCTGGAGGTCACCATCGTGAAGAGGGGCCCGGCCTCCCAGGCTCCGCTCAATGGGCCTGCATGTGCATACATCAACCTTAAGGCCAACCTCAACAACGTGGAGCGAGGTGAGAGGGAATGACGTCGCTGTCATCACATGACCCGGGCGGGGCGGAACGGGCGGGTCAGCTGTCTGTAGCCGTGGACTGTCTGGTGATGTAGACCCCCCCCCCCCGGCGCCGTCACCCACTTACAGGTCCCTGGAGGCGTGTGCTGAAGCCAAAGGTTGTTGCCATATTGTAAACATTTATGTGACCGAGTTGAACAAACGGGAAATGGGAAAATTCCGTTGCCCGATTACGTCAAACCTCAGACGAAAGGCAGGTGATGGAAAATGTCCTGGGGAATACCTGGAAAAAAAAGTGATTGGATATTATCTTGGATTTGCATGTTTTATTTGTATATTGTTTATTTTATTTAATGTTCATTTACAGTTGTATTACATGTTTACTTGTTTACATTTACATGTACAGTGCGTTCTTTTACTTTCTATACTTGCTGAGCAAACTAAAAAAAAAAAAAAAAAACTACCGGCGTGTTTGTATTTCAAAAGCTCCTTGATGTTCTGATTCTGGATCTGACCAAGCGGGAACGCCTGCGTGTTTGTCTGTCGATACCCAGAGGCCGTTGTGCTCCTGGAGAACCCCAGGGGTGACAACAAGGTGGACATGGACAAACTCTCTGCGGTGTGCAGCAGGGTCTTCGACACAAACCACACACGCTTCTCTTTCTTCAGTGGCAAGAACGGTGAGTCGAACACTCCCCACTCGCACACATAATATACTCACACAATGGAGCACGACGGCAGTGTGTGCGCGGTGTGCACGACGCACGTTTGCTAAAGGCTGGGTTATGCTTAATTTTTGAGTTGACGCAAAGTTAGGGGGCTTACGGACCCTTTACGTCCTTGCGGACCCCCCTTGCGTCCACCGCAAGGGCCTGACGTGCACCTCCCAAAAATCCTAGACGTGCGTCGAGGCGACGCAACACCAACGCAGCGGCATTGGCTGTGATTGGTCCGCTAACTACATTCGCTGGAGACCGCTTTTCCGGTTTCCACTCGTTAACACCGCCGCGGTGTGATAAATGCTTCGACTGATTGGCGACAACATACAGTATATCTAACTTTTGCCTTCATTTATGTAAACTTTTTTTTTTACTCGCTAGTAATCCGTATGTAATGACCAGAATGGTCATTCTGGTCGCCCCTCTAACGGTGTGGCAATGAATTGCATTTCGACACGTAAACCCCACGCAGAACCATCACGGTCTCATGACTGCGTCCAAGCTACTGCGTGGCCATTGCGTGATCACTACGCGATCACTAAGCGGCACCATAACACAGCCTTGACGCTTTCCCGAATGCGTGCGTTTGCTCCAGAGCTGACCAAGAAGTCGGACCTTCACTCACTCATCGGCAACACCCTGAGCGTGACATCGCCAGGCTCCGCCCCCAGCCCCGCCCCCTGCCCCGCCCCCGCCACGGGCACCATCTTGTGCCCCTACGTCAACCTGCAGCTCTGCGGCAGCCGTCCGTCAGGTGAGACACAGACACCCCGTCCGTCCGTCCAACATTGTCTTCCGAGCCTTCACCTCTCTCCTCTGCTCTTGTGCTACGTTTTGCCATTATCGTATTCCTTCTCCCTCCCATCTCTTTTTTTTTTCTACCCCCCCCGTGAAGACATATCAAAAGGTTATGCCTAGTTTGTGCCTTCCAACTTCATCTGGAAAGGTTATAAGTCAATCATTATTCCGCCAACACAATTTTTTCTCTCTCTCTCTCCTTGCCGTCTCCATCCCACTCCCTCGCTGTTTGCACTCTCTTGTTCTCTCTCTCTCGCCGCTCTCTCGCTCCGTCTCTCTCTCTCTCTCTCCCCCCCTCCCCTGACTCCCAGAGTGCCTGACCGGGGAGGTGGGCACGCTCCTCCTGGCCAACCCCCTGGGACGCAACCAGCTGGACCCCGCCGGGCTGCTGCTGGAGGCCACCAGGCTGTTCGGCCTCCGCGGACGCCGCCTCCGCCTCTACCTGGACCCGGACCTCAGCCAGGGTACCAGCACACACACACATGCTTACACACAGACACACGCACACACACACGCACACACACACGCGCACACACTACTACACGCACGCATGCACACAGACAGACACACACACAGACACACACACACACGCATGCATACATACACACACACACACACACACGCATGCATACACACACGCACGCACGCACGCACACGCACACACACACGCATACACACATAGACAGACACACACACACACACACACACACACACACACACACACACACACACACACACACACACACACACACGCATGCATACATACACACACACACACACTACTACACACACACACACACACACACACACACTACTACACACACTACTACACACACACACTACTACACACACACACACACTACTACACACACACACACACACACACACTACTACACACACACACACACACACACACTACTACACACACACGCATGCACGCCATCACCAGGCTCCTCTGTTGTCCAGCTCCTCACCACCTCAGGTGGGGGGTTTCAAGCCGTGCGCCTCTGAAATGACGCGCGAGGGGGTTTGAACGCGGCGGTAAGATGTCTGAGGAGACGCTGACGCAAAAGCTGTGGAATATTTTGGATCGCGTACATATCCGACCGGCGGTGCACACCGGCTTAGTGTGTTCAAAGAGGCGGTGGGCAGGGTCGTCGTTACGTCAAATACGCATTCAATATGTCATGTGTAACGATCTGCATTGTTTCTCTCCGTCAGAGCTGCCAGCCGACGCCTCTGTCAAATCCCTGGACACCAAGACTCTGTTTGTGAGAGTTCTTCCCACCACCGCTGAGGCGTAGAATCACACAATCACAGCGTTCCCCTCGCGGTCATCTTGGCTTGACCCACTGTTTCCATCGGCAACCCCTGACCCCCCCCCCCCCACCCCCTAGGTAACCACCAAACAAACCGGCGCCGGTCCAAACTGAGTCCACGGCACACCCTTATCGACGGCTCACGTGTTATAAGATGCCAACGTGAAAAGTACAAAGCGAAAGGTGTGTGTGCCTGGGTCACGAGCAGGACCTTGAGATATCTTAGGCCACAGTCCCTGAAGCACTTTACTGGTTTGAAAGACAACAGTTTGCCTTTAAGTGACGTCACTCCATGGATATCGTGGATTATACATTACATTGAAGGGGTTTCAGAGGCTATAAACCGCACAGAAGCCCACAGACGACTTTCTCAGGTTAAAGCTAAAGTTGTGCTTGGCTTACTGGACAAACGGTAACACAAACTCCCGTTTTGTATGTATGGGATAAAAAAGATGAAATACAAGCAGCAGTGAAGGAATCCATGCCAGAGCTACAAGACCGCGAGACTGGTGGTCCCTTTGGTGAAGTGTTTAAACCACTGCTTTTTCTTTAGCATTACTGAGAATCAACGCTTCAATGGCGAATGGTCAGGAGGTATTTTTTTCTGGGATGCTTTCTCGGGATGTTTTCTGTCACATACATTAAACTGCTGGCCCGGGGCAATTAGAATTACACTTCACAGATCAAGGTGCGGCCATTTTATGGGGAATTGGGGTTTGTTCAACTTTTATCTTGTGGACAGTGGGAGTCGGAATAGAGTACTGTTGGAGCAGCAAGTCATAAATGTCCTATTTTTGGTGTCAAATTAAATGAACGTAACAATAAAAGTAACTACAAAATCCTTGCTGTTTGCTTCTTTTTTATTTTTATTTTTTTATTTTATAATAATTGCGGGTATTGTATTTGAGTTTTGGTTATTTACTTTCTCATCTGTATTTCCGTGTCTGTCTGTGTCTGTCTGTCTGTCTGTCTGTCTGTATACGTGCATGTATTACATTTTACTGCATTTACTATAGACTCCAGGTCAGGCTATTCAAAAAGTGAACTTACAACGAGACCAATGTACGTTATATCTATAGCTCTTTATTCTACCCACTTTCTCATGTGCAAGTTAAACGCATGTTGGCAGTGGCACAACTATGAATACGAATTTCAATTCAACACATTGTCGAAATAAGATGTGAATGTATCTCAATTAGGATTACTCCAATCATATTAGTGGCCAACTGAATACAATTTTGAATTCGGGCTTCACAGTTTGAGTCACCCCCCCGTCCACTGCTGTTACGTATTAGCTGGCTACGTAATGGAAACATGTCCAGTAAATCAACATTCATCCAAATCGCTGAGAGCTTTTTTTCCCATTTCTCACGGCCAGTAGGCTGCAGACGTGGAGAGACAAACTCAAACAGAGCAGCAAGCGATGAGAGCAGCCCACTGCGTGTGATCGGCTGTTGTAGGGCAAACTCTGACGATACACAATTACTGTACACCAAAGAACATTTCCACCACCCGTTTGTTTACATACTTTTTTTATTTATTTTAACGACATCTGAAGAAACGAAATCGATTCCGATCGATGACACATGGAGTCCGACGTGCGACAGATGTTCACACGTTTCCAGCTGTAGCCCACTGCCCAAGATACCCACGTGCGCCCCCCGCCACCCCCCACCATCCTCCGTCGATACCGCTTTACATTTCACAATGCAGGTGCAAAACCATCCTACACAAATAAACAAATAACGATGTGTCCCAAGTCGTGGTGCACGTCCCCCTTTTGTTTTCTAACAACAGGTCGGCAACTATCACGGGAGCGACGTCAGACGTCAGGCGGACTCTCGGATGATGGCGGGTGAGTCACCACCAGTGACCCTGGACAGACCCCTCGTCACCCTCCACGCTTTCCGTTCGCTTACGCCGGCGTCCCATCATTTGGCCCTCCTGGCAGGTACGCAGTGGAATAGGACTCCGTTAATTAGGCCTGATTTGTCATTAGGGTGTGTGTTGTCTGCAATGTAATTATACTGTTGGCAATATTGGAATGTGGTATCTCTAGTGCACTGAAACGCGTTAAAAAAACCCCAAACTCTTCCGTTTGTTATTACGCTCGTCGGTCGCCTGTACTGTTCTCTTACCCTTCATTACCATAATGTACTTAGGCCTAATGTAACCGTTTGCCCGTCACTTGTGTTTACATTGTGCCTGGTTGACAAGGTAATTATGGTCTTCTCTCGAGACGCGGTTAGTTTCTACACGTGTGTTTGTTTAGTCTTGATGGCCTAGTTTTGACACTTCTGCTTAGCGCGTAGACCCCATGCAAATCTTTTAAATAGGCAATTATTCCTCAGCTTTTAGAATGGGTGTTTGTTTGCGTTCTAAAAGTAGGCTACAAAGCCGTATATCTAAAGAACACAATACTCTATAATGATGATTATTTCCATTGTCCATTCATCTGACAGTTACCAGAGCTGTCAATTAGTGAAATAAAACATGTATGAAATGACAAATTCAAATAATCAAAGCTTTAATGGTCAGGGGAAAATACTAATCAACAATGAAAACCCCATCTAATCAATAAATCATTTGTTTTAAATCAGATACTATGATGTCACCATTGTCAAATACAATTCCTAATCAATTGTTCATCAGCCAAAAGTGGCTGTTAATTACAGCTTTGAAGCGGGCCTCTTCATTTGCATATGCCTCTTCAGTTCCACAGTAATAACTGCTCCCAGCGACCAGAAACGCTAAATCTGTCAAACAGACACCATAGATGGACAGATGGATGAGAAATCACTCCTTCCCAATTCCAAGTCTAGTCCTATCACACCTTCACTTTGTTATGCCTTTAAGCATTACATTTCAAGATTGCTGACAAACATAACATCACATTCCTTCTGTTTTAGTGTTATGGGAAATTGTGTATTTGGTATTTAAAAGATATAAAAAATAAAGGTGATATTCTTTGGGATGGATGGCTCCAGATTATTTGGAGTTGATGGCTGTTTGATGGAATCAATTGTCAATTGATTTCAATTCCAAAACTAACTCTCACTCTAAATCACAACTAAATTCCCCCATTTTTCCATCCCTAGTGAAGTGGGTCCCACTAAAGGGATCAAACATTGATTGTTACTGATAGTTTTTTAAATAAACCAAAACAAAGCAATTCACAAAATGAAGGCGTTCTTTCCATTACAATTTGTCGTCAAGACTGCGGCTGGAGTCGATTCCACTTTTCACGTTAATTTTTTAGAATTGATTCTCAGAAGTCACGTGATGGCATCAAAAATCCTTTGGAGTCGACTCTTCCTCCCTTAGATCATCTCCCGAGCCCTGAAAAAAAAAAAGGTCTGTCTACATATAGCCTCGAGTCCAACCATGTTCTCCAACTTGTGCTCATCCTAATATGTAAAATGAGTCAGTTTTCTGGTTCAAGCCAGCAGGCTCGTGCACGGTGCTGAATGCATAGTGAGGGCCCCGCTCACACACAGCGGCCTCAGCCCCGGGTCGGCCCACACATTAGAGAGGGGGCTTACGATATAGGCTGTTTATGGCATCCAGCTCAAAGCCTGCGATCAGGAAAAAAAAAAAAAAAACTCCCCTGGATTAAGATGGAAGGAGAGGTAACGGCTGCACCACCATGTATATGTTGTATTATATATGTAAATCCCGTATCTCTATGGATTTTTCTTTTTTCTTTTGTTTGTTTTTGGCACGACTTGATTGAGGGGATTAGGCTTAAGAAGCCCACCTGAGCGTTATTTCTGGCATGTTGCGGTGTGGGACTGCAAGAATCAGTGCAGCCTGGCTATCATAGACTGCCTCTCCAGAGTTGAATAGGTCTTGCGCACAATGCCTAATGAGTAATAACGAGCACTAGACTGATTAGATGGTGATTGAGGTTGCATTACAACATAGCTGTACTTCAGGGGGTGTTTGATTATGTTTTGCACTAATAACTATTACTCTCCCAATGACAGGATTGCCTGTTGGTTGAAAACACACTTGTCTCTCCACTATAAACAGGGTGTCGGTGAAGGTGGTCTACCTATAACAACATGTGGACATTTAACAGATGCTTGGCGTCTTTTGTTGAGACATGATATTCGTGTGCGGTGTGATGCATTTATCTGTATATCTGTGGGAAGGATCCAATCCACCATCCTGTAGGCGAATGTCCCCCAGATTTTTGAGGTTCGCTCTTATGTGACTCACATGGCAGATAATGAGAGAGACTGGCCGCTGTAGATGGCTGTTGTCCCTAGATGCCACTATACACACACACACACACACACACACACACACACACACACACACACACACACACACACACACACAAAAACACACACTAGGCATGACGACTGGGCTTGTTGGGTTGGCTGTGTTGATTCAACATTGTACTGTGCATTTTTTAAATCCTCACCATGTGTTGACGAGGTGTATTTATGTACTCGCGTGCTGCCAGCCATGTCCACAAAACAGATTTGGTTCATCTCCGCGATGTCACATCATATGCGGCCATCGTCATTCGCGTGCCATGGACCGCTTTCGTACCGTCTGATCGGTATCCCACCAATGCGGCTGGCTCCTGATTCAGGCGATGCTTTCGTCACACTGGTGGCGGAGCCGTATATATATATACATGTATACACTGTGTACTCTCGCAGGCGGCGCCAGGCAAACACACAGCGTGGCTGTCATCTCACTGTGTCATACATCGCGGGTCACCAGGCCCGACCTATTTAAAGGTCACCGATTTGCCCGGGTTCCCCCCCTCTGAGAAGCTGACTGTTTCGGGGCGGGGGGGGGGCTTGAACGTGGTAACCCTGAACCCCTTAACGTCAGATAACATGGCCGGGGGGATGGGGGGGGTGAGGGTGCGGCTTGGGGCTCACAGCGGTGCCACAAAGCTACCGGCACACGTCTGTGACGAGGTTTGAAATGGATGTGGTGTTGAGGGATGCTGCCACGTGTCTCCCCCCCCCCCCCGCCCCCCCCCCCACTGTAAGTCGCCGGCGCCTCAGGGCGGTTCCACTCGTGGCTTTTAGCTGCGGCCACGGAGTCGTCTGCGTCGTTCGGCTTTGCCGAGTAGATTTAGCTTCCCTGTGCTTGTGCTCGCGTCGCGAGTGACGTCGCCATCCAAAGGACCCGGAAGAATGATTTGCTCTCATTGTCGTGGACATTCATATCAGTTAATATTGTTCTTGGTTCATCTTGATTTAAATGCACAAGGTTTTTAAAACCTTAGGATACAATGTAAATATAGACCCATATTAGCCACGACAGGTTATGTGTTGGCAGTTTTGGACTCATCAAGCATTGATGGGCTAAATCTCCACAAATGTTTTAGCGTGGGTGTGTTCTGAGCACAGGTGTGAACGCCTGAACAGCAGCCCAACCTCTACTTAAATTGAATTATTAGATTTATTTTTTTAAAGTTGTGATTGTGTGCCTGGACTCAAACTCAACTCAAAACTTAACTCAAACAGCTTCCGTTCAATTCTCCATCAGCTTCCTCACAATGTGTGTGTGTGTGTGTGTGTGTGTGTGTGTGTATATACGTGTGTTTGTGTGGGACATGTTATGGTGGCATCAAAGTAACGTCGTTGTGTGTATGTATGTGTGTGTGTGTGTGTGTGTGTGTGTGCGTGAGTGTGCGTGTGTTTCCCGTCTATTTGCGGCATGGCCTGTGGGAGATGTCTAAGTCCACCAGAAAGGGCAGGGGGCATGGGAAGACCTCCACTTTACTCTGCTTCACATCATGTCTGAGCACCCTGTGTTTGTGTGTGTGTGTGTGTGTCTGTGTGTGTGTGTGTCTGTGTCTGTGCGTGCGTGCTTGTGTGTGTGTGTGTGTGTGTGTGTGTGTGTGTGTGTGTGTGTGTGTGTGTGTGTGTGTGTGTGTGTGTGTGTGTGTGTGTGTGTGTGTGTGTGTGTGTGTGTGTGTGTGTGTGTGTGTGCGCGCGCGCGCGCTTGCTTATGTGTGCGCTTGTGTGCCGGTACCTGCTATGACACATGCAGCTACACAGACTTTCTGGCTTTCCCACTGCTGTTTGTTAAGATGGTAACAGTGTAGGGACGGACAGTAAAAATAGACTTGAGTCCTATGCGCGGCGAGTGTAAAAATACGGCCTGCCACACTGGAGCTCTCCGTGTGCTCGGGTCCATTTGAACGGGAGGATTCCGGAGGGCTCGCACATCACAGTGCATGTGTGTGTGTGTGTGTGTGTTGGCACTTCGTGGGCTTTGGGCTGTACTGGCTATGCTAATTCTGACCCATCCAACCCTTAAGGCAAAACGTCCTCCTATATGGGCCTGTTGTAACATAAAACATGAGTCGAGAAACAAATACTGCTCAGACTTTTTTTTTTTATTTGGACTCGATTGAAGCTCAGTGGAGGGTTTCGTAGGGGGTCGTGAAAACGTGCAATCGATGGATTCTGTAGCAAGCCGTTGCTTGGCCGTGTTTGTGTGTGTGTGTGCGTGTGTGTGTGCGTTTGCGTGTGCGTGTGTGTGTGCGTATCCGTGCGCTTGTCTGTGTATGTATGTGTGTGTGTGTGTGTGTCCACGTGCACCCCGTTTGTAATAACATACAATTAGTATAATATCTATGTCTTCAAATAATTGGGAAAGGATGCCAGACAAACAAATCGGTGCAGAGTTTAAAGAGCAATGGTGCTACTGTCAGAGTCATGTCTAAGACGTTGGATTATATTCCTTGGTTTTGGCTACAGTTCAGAGAAGCGAAGCAAAACCGGGCATCCCATGCACGCGTACGTTTCCTCGTGAACCCTTCTGTGTGACCTCTTCTGGGTGACCTCTTCTGGGTGACCTCTTCTGGGTGACCTCTTCTGGGTGACCTCTTCTGGGTGACCTCTTCTGGGTGACCTCTTCTGGGTGACCTCTGTTGGGTGCAGCGTGCTTCACGTGAACACAACGAGACGTGTCATTTTGTTCATTTCTAGTGATGTCTGTATGAACAAAAACCTGCCATAGTGAGTTATGCGATTTATTTCGAGTTCCCCAGCTCAGCTTTCAATCACTCACCATCACCACCTCATCTGATGATACACAACTAATCAGCTGGATCTCGAACCTCAGACAACCTCCCGTCAGCGTCGGCAGCCGCGTCTCTCTCTCTCTCTCTCTCTCTCTCTCTCTCTCTGCAAAACAAATCCTAGCCGTTGAGTGCTGCGCCCTGAATTTCCCCTCGGGGATCAATAAAGTTTTTAATCTATCTGTCTATCTATCTACTTCTCGTGCCCACCCTTGTTTAATTCACAATTGGCGGAGCCTTTTGACGCAACGAGGCTACTTTAGCGGTCATGACTTCTATCGAACCCGGGAGACGAGTGCAGGGCTGCTTCCTGTGTGTGTGTGCGACGACACCGCAGAGGTCAAAGTTCAACGCAGCCTCAACGACGGACGGCGCTTGTTTTTAATGCGTCAGGATTTTTCAAGTCGCGTCTACCACATTTCTCCACGCCCCCCCAAACTGCCTTCCTCACTGAATTCTCCCGGCCTCTTACAACCCCCATCTCTCCCTCCCTCCCTTCCTCCCTCCCTCCTTCACTTGTTCAGTAGAAGGCCCCCCCCCCTGTGTCTGACTCCCTGCGCTGGAAACCCTCAGTCTCTGTGTTGCTGTTGTCGCGCTGCTCTACAGGTCCTCACACAATGAGCCTCGGCGTGGCCAACGACGTGTCCCAGCGCCGTGGCAACGCCACTTGCTCCAGCGTCTTGTTCCGCGGCACCACTATGAGCGCCTCCGCCTGTAGCTAGTGCCGGGGACCGGCCAAACCCTCCCACCGCGACTTTCTCTCCTCAGCACCAGCCGTTGAAGCGGTCCCGGAGGGAGACCTGGTGGAACAGTGAACAGGTATTTGTCCTTGGCCGTTGCTGTTGGATTAGTTTTGGCCGTGCGGCGTTAGCTGTGTTTTGATTTAGTTTTGGCCGCGTGTCATCGGTTGTGTTTTGGCTGTGTGGCGTGCATTGTGTGTTGGATTAGTTTTGGCTGCGTGGCGTTCGTTGCTTTAGAGGTTTTTGCCAGGTAGTGGCCCGGTGCCATTTTGTGTCCCTGCCTTTGGCCGTCTGACAGCCATTTAGGAGATTCAAACCAATGTATTTTTATTGTGTTGTTTTAATGTAACGTGAATCTAACATCGTCAACAGAGGATGCATGTGAGTGGGTATCCTGGCTTGTTCATTTGTCTTTCTTGTCTTCTTGTCTTTATTCTCCTTATGTATGTTGACAGTGGGAAATAATGGGTAATAATAATCCTAATGGGCTTATAAAAATTGCAGCCCAGCATTGTATTTATGTCTCAATTAAGCGAAGGGAATGTTCTTTTGTGGCTCTGGCCTCCAAAAAAACTGTGTGTGTGTGTGTGTGTGGCAGCGGCGTGGGGGGGATTTCAGTGGCAGGTTTCATTGAAGGGATCAGACAGGAGGGCATGGAAAGTTTAAAAATGGGTTTCTCAGCCACTGAAAATGGAAATCCGGGGTGAAGGCTCTGAGACGAGATGGTGGGAACATCTGGGGGGGAAAAAAGAATGCTGCGAGACCCTAGAACAACATGAAGGGAATTTGGTAATTCTCCTGAGACAGAAGCTACCGCTGTGTGACACAGGCTACAGGAGCACATACACACTGTCACGTCTCATCACAACACACATACACACACCCACAGGCATATATATACAAGCTCTGTGCATGCAGGTTCTCATCATGTTCAGGGACCAGCTCTTCAGTGAGTGTAACACTCTTAGCTAACATGACTGATCTGCTGTTAATGTTAAATTGTGTCCACTTCATATCGAGCAGACGGTTCTGAATCCTGAATCCTTGATTGGATATCATGTGCAAAAGTTGTCCTTTGAAACAATGGATGCGGCGAAAAAAAGCAGTGTATGGATTAGAGCTGGTTAGTGAGTCAGAGAGTCATGACACCAATTACCTGCAGGGGTGTGTACATGAGTCATTTCCTTGTCCTTCACTGCAGGGAAAAGATACCTGATGGATACCAGGCTAAATCCTAAATCCTTAACGCCACTTTGTGTGTGTGTGTGTGTGTGTGTGTGTGTGTGTGTGTGTGTGTGTGTGAGCTGACCTGGAAAGTGAGTTGTCTGAAAAAATGTATTGGAATTGCCGTACAACTCCAGGTCAGAGAATCAGAATTATTTTATTGTCATTGTACCTAGGTACAACGAAATTAAAAAAGCAATCACCATATCAGTGCAGTATAGACAGAGTAGAAAAATAAAAATAAAAAATAAATAGAAAAATAAACAATATAAACATATAGACAATAGGTGAGTGCACAAACTGGAGGAATTTAACAGAAATAAATATGTTGAAATAAATACAGATTAAATGAACAGATATGGCACTTGTTATAGAGGTATGGAGGTATGTATAGGTATCAGTGTATGTTGAAATTCAGTATTTTTACAGCTTTGGGGAAAAAGGTCTGACGACTCGTCGCATGTATAGGACCACATATGCTTCTGTTAGATATTTCTATGGCAGAATTCTAGAAATAAGCGAGGGGAAGTATTGGCCATTAGTCAATCAATTACCACAAGAACTGGTTGACGATAAAACTAAGCACACCAAGTCACCCAGTCGCCCAGGTTGGTGTTAGCTTGTTTACTGCAGCTACTTACTGTGTTGAGAAATTATGTTTCGAAAAAATGAATGCATTTCTCTTTGGAAAGAGCAACCACTAATACACTGGTCAGTATGCCTGAGGACAAGCACCAAATTCTTGTTGAATCCCCCAGCATCCTTTAGGACATAACCGCCAGGGAAAAAAAAAAAAGCTCCTTCCTCAAGTTTGAAGGAGAGCGAACGGAAAAATGCTGTTGGGTGAGTGGAAATCGCCCCTGAGAGGAAATAACTTGGCCATGCTAATACCGGCTCCTGAGACGACTGCACTGTGACCATTAAAGCACCAGGAGAGAGATAGTATCAATGAACCCACGCACTCCGAACACAGAGAGAGAGAGAGAGAGAGAGAGAGAGAGAGAGAGAGAGAGAGAGAGAGAGAGAGAGAGAAGAGAGAGAGAGGGAGAGAGAGAGCAGAGAGTTACCCCCTGAAAAAAAAAAAACATCTATTCAGTGAATAGATTGAATATTTGAGGGTCGATGTTCCAGCGTGTTATGACAAGAAGAACTTTTTGCAATGCTTATTTGGTCCTTTTTTGACCAAACAAGTGTGCTGTGCTTATGCCTCGCCAATAAGCCCCTTCTAAAATAACTGCTGGCCGCTGGTGGGGTTACTCAGTTCAGCCGGGGCACTAGTTAATTAGCTGCTTGTCGAGATTACATGAGAGAGAGGGGGAGAGAGGGGGAGAGAGCGAGAGAGTGAGTGAGAAACCCTAGTAGAGAATGTAGCCGTTGGTGGAATGTTGTGATTGGTAGAGCGACAGATTAGGAGGTTAAAAGATGAAAGGCTCTGCTTACATTTCTAGGAAATATTGTACTTACCCGTACTACGAATTATACCACTATTAATATTGTGCAGGTATAATTCCGCTGATGAGGACCCGAGTTTACAAGAGCGCAAATATTGCGTCCCTGTAAATCGATGTGTGGTGATTTTTCTGCGGTAAACTACATATTTTTATGTAGTTTATGAATATGAATTGATATGAAGCAATTTATTGATTGCTTTAACCTGTTATTTCCGTATTATCCAGTCAACCAACTCGCAAACACACACACACGCACACACACACACGCACACACGCACACACACACACACACACACATCTTCATTTATTAAACAACCACACATTTATTATCAGAAAAGACAACGGCCATAACTGTTCACATTGGTGATCTCTGACTCGTAATGAATGAGTTAAATCACCAGTGGTTGCATTGCATGAGTCTTGTATGAATCCTGCGTCAGCATTAACAATGAAATGTCCCTGAATCTGTTTTGCCTGCTAATGCTACCATTACGTCTGTCCGTTACGAGTCCCATTGTGCTAGTAACCTTCTCTGGAAAGAGGGCTCCCTCTATCCAGGGATGGTCTTCCTAATTAAGTTGAGGTGACTTTTGGGGGCAAGTAGGGTTCGGTTTGGTGTGATGTCATGGACTAACTGTGTTTAAGGGATAGACTTTTAGCGTGTGATTCTGTACTGGTCCCTTTTGGAATCCCGGGAACAGAAGCACACTATCCCGGTAAACCCCAGGAGCTGAACTTGTTCTTAAGGTTTATGGTTCAGCCATGGTCGAAATGCATCGCTCACATTTCAAGCGACAATAAATTTAGACTTATGCATCAACCTGTGGGTTCCCCATCTGACCGCGTTAGTGTATTATTTATGATTATTTGTTATTATCGTGATGTATTTATTTATAATTTTTTATTATATTATACAAACTTCACATGCAGAGATGAATATGGAATGCCATGTCCATTGCCTGTGATCTGTGTTCTGAGAACAGCCCCATCGATGTGCAATGTCACCCTTTGCCATTGTACAAACAAACAAACAAATTTAATTTGGCATTTTCTACAAGATTTACGTGTCTTTTAAAGTCACAATCACCGAAAGAGGAAACACGATGGGGTTTGAGCCTATGGGCCGCTGATGAAAGCCCTTGCGTTCGCTGTACTATGAATGTTAGCGCATGGGTGTCTGTCGATGGCGACGCTGTTTGCATCTCTGCAAAATCCCATGCCTTAGCGCCCAAAGGGAGTTCAATATTTCCACCTCAGGAGTCATTTCTCATTTTCATATATCCTAATGTCGACGTGGAAAGCACAACGTCATCATCAGCGGCCTCAACATACACCTGCTTAAACAGCTGTGTCTATAGACTTTCTGAGTATTCCGCTGTAGGCTGCGGTACCATAGGTCTTTGCCTTGCCGTGGGCCGTCCTGCTTCCATCGTCTCATCCAGTCACTATGACATCCACTTCCTTCTGTGTATCTTGTATCTGAGCAGTGGGAGTTTCTTCTTCCCCCGCATTGCTGTGTTGTACTCGTCAGCAGTAAAGGCGACGTCGTTTGGCCCAATTGACGCTTACTCTGGATTTAGCTGGTAAAAGTATGAACAACTGACGTTTGTCGTTCTTCTGTTGGCCGCTATCGCGTTTTTGCCGATCGGTCGATTTGTTGGCAAAAAATGGATTTGTGATATTCTGTGTCCTGCCCACTTTGTGCAAGGAGCTCTGTGAGAGACCATTATGTTAGCAGTGGGCCTTCTCGAAGAAGTTTATCGTCGTCGTCTTTGATTGGATTGACTTGACAGGTCACACGAAACATGTTTCAGCCGAGTGGAGTGAAACGGTAACAACAACTGTCTCTCTGCGTGTGTGTTTTCAGGGACTTGACCTCGTCTCCCACGTCGACCGCAGCCATCGGTCACAACCTGAAGGTAAGACGTAAGACGCGGTTGGTCAGGAGTAAGAAGAGCTACGGCTTACACAGCTCGGTATTAACTGTATGCAGTTAATACCGTACTGTACTCGCAGTATGTGTGTGTGCATGTGTGTAGCTTTTAATTAGAATCTGCTGTGTGTGTGTGTGTGTGTATTTATAATATATATATATAGATATATATATATATATATTCTGGTTTCATTCTGCAATTGAAACCTTCACCGCTTCCTGATGCGGTGTATTTATTTCAAGTCGTGCACATAAAAAGAGTACTCGAGAATATTTTCATTTTTCATCTCTTTTAATTTCCTTTGTATTAATGAGTGGGAGAAAAGAAGCGACTGAAAGAGCGTGTTTCTGCCACCTGAACGAGGGGCCCCTCAGCTCCTCATCACTCAGCTCGTGTGATTGAGCTGTTTACGTCCAGAACGCTCCGTTGGCTTTGAAGTCGAAAAACTGGACCAGAACTAGTCCACCGCAGCCTCATCTCTTCCTTCTCGTTTCATTCTCTCTCTCTCTCTCTCTCTCTCTCTCTCTCTCTCTCTCTCTCTCTCTCTCTCTCTCTCTCTCTCTCTCTCTCGCTCTCTCGCTCTCTCGCTCTCTCTCTCTCTCTCTCCCTCTCTAATCTCCCTTGTATTTTTCCCTCCCCCATCCATCGTCTTCATCTCTTCTATCTATTCTTCCAGGTTTGGCTCCCCTCCCCCCTCATCCATTCTCCTCTTTTCCTCTCTTGCCATCCCGGCTTTACCCTCCACTCGCCGTGGCCCCGTTTCCTCTGGCCCTGCGGTCCGGCTGGGATTGCTTTCTAGACCTCAATTCGTTTTTTTTTTTTTTTTTTGTCCTTTAATTCACTTCTTCCTTCTCCCCGCAATTGTATCTCTTTCTTTGCTTTACATCGCTCTCCTCCAAAACCGGTGTTTTTTTTTTAGTATTTAATTTGTGCGTTAGTGGCCATGGTGTTTGACCCCCCCCCCCCCCCCCCCCCCCTGCCAGAGCGATCAGGGTGACCTTCAGGTGACCTCTGAGCCTAGACCTGACTGCTCCGACGAGGTGTGCTGTGCCTTTGCTGCCACCAGCGCTCCCTCGGTCAGAACAATAGCCAACGACAAGCACGTGAGGAACGCATCGGGGGGGGGTTTGGGAGATGTGTTGTCTTCACGCCGCCGGTGATTCTGGAGGCCACGTCAGAGCGTGAGGCCTCGTGATCAGGACGGTGTGTGCAGGTGTGTCCTCTGCAGCGAGGGCGTGGAATTCAATCAGATTTCCACTCGTGATGCGCGATAATCTTCCAACTCATCGACAGGATATCGGAATGGGTGTGTGTGCACACTCGGTCTGCCAAAGGGGGCCTTGTTCAGTTTGGACAGAGGCCCAATTCATTGACTGCCCCCCCTGCCCCCCCACCGATGTCTGGGAGTTGGCCGTGGACTGTCATGGACTCATAACTCGCGAGCTCCCTTACTCGTCGGACCACGAATGCCATTATTTCGCTCGGATACACCGCATTTTCTGCTTCCTGGTTCTTGAAGCCTTTAAGCAGAAAGGGCGCACGGAGACGTCTTGACGTTTGACTCGTGCAAATAACTGCCCGGTCGTCGTTTAATGCAGTCGTCAAAACAAACCAGATTACCAACCGCTCGTCTCAGGCGCGACCGACATACTGCGTTGCACTGCATGTGCTGCGGGTTTGACCTGAATGCGTTTGACCTTCGAACCCGTTACCCAAGTGACCGTCGCGCACGTATCAAGGGCTTATGTAGCGCGTGTTGTAACCTGTGGAGGTGGGTTTAAGATATTCTGGCTTCAAGCGTTTGCACAAAGCCTATTTGTCTGTCACATTTCTGCTTCATGTTGTCTTTGCTGTTGGGTTGATTTGACACTTGTAGGGCTTTTGAGTGGGTGTGTTTTTTTTTTCCACCTCGGCAAATCTTCTGGGGAAGGCTGCTGTTTGTGGAAAAATGTTGCATCAGAATGTGCCGTGTTTAATACCGGGCCACGGAGCGAAACGCTATGTGAATGTGGTGTCTTTTTTTTTTTTTCTTGAATACCTGTTTTTATTTGTCGTCCTTGGTTACCCGGAGACACGGTGCGTTGGAAACATTTGGCTCTGGTCATTTGAGATGAGCATTTGCGGTTATCTAATGACATTTGACAGATTAGATAACGTGACATTCAGGCGTTGAAGGTGAGAGACGTATGGTTCAATACTCCCTTTGTGTTGACAAAGCTATACTCTACTGCATTTCCTCGCTCCTTCTCTCAAATCTTACCTAGAGCAGCTTTATGTTGAAGTTGCTTTCGAGTGGCTTTCGCTCTAAAGACATTGTTCTTGCGGGCGGCCTGTACCGGCGC
>JAXIVH010000135.1:0-5000 GCA_036785325.1 Urophycis tenuis
GATGAGCTTGAATGCAAATCTGGCTTGCTCTTTATTATTCTATATCACAATAAAAATCAGAATTTTATTCTCGATCCGAGGTTCATAGATTCATTTAAAGTCGACTGTCCCTGTCAGCTTTTCACCGAAGCGAAAGCTGGACAATGTGACACAGTCCAGCTCATGGGCCTCATTGTTTCAGGACTTTGAAACGATCTGGCGTGCTGACCGGCGGCCACCATAACACTCAAACGGCAATGAAACAACTGTTGTTTCAAGCAGGAATTCTAAGCATTTGGTCTAATCCCTTCCTTGAGTATCGCCACCTGCCCAATAAATCTGTTTAGCGTGCAATCGGAATCAGAATCAGGATCAGAAATGCTCATTGCCAAGTAGGTTTACCCATAAAAGGAATTTGACTTGGTGGTGTCAAACTTCAAACTGAATGTCGGGTGCATGAAAGAAAATATCACTTTTCAGGCTTGTTTGTATTCGTCACAACCCGTCAGCAGGCCACCTGTTTGCACGTCTTCTGCTCTGACTTCAACATCATGTCACGCTCACTGCAACTTGTAAGTGTTTGTCATACTGACCTATTGCCCCGTCCCATTCAATCAACAGCCTCATTATTGGACAAGGGCCCCGTGCCTCTATGTGCTGCTGACCTGACAACCAACCAACCAAACCAACCAGCCAACCAGCCAACCCAACAACCAGCCAACCATCCAGCCAATCAACTATCCACCAGCCAGCCAGCCAGCACTGAGTTGGGGGGGGGGGAGGTTTCTGGCCAGCCGGACTGTGCTTCACAGTCATGGAGTTTAACGCAGGAATGTGTCCATGTGACGAACTCCAGACTGTTAGTGTCGTTTGTTTTTTTAAACACCTATCAAGCTACATGTGCGCACACACACACAAGCACGCACGCACGCATGCACACACACACACACACACACACACACACACACGCACCTCTGGATGAAGTGTGGACAGGCCTGGCAGCCTGTTAATCATTTGGGGGATTCAATGGCAGACCCCATGGCCATCATGACACGCTGCCTTTGAAGAGAAAGATCTGCTACCGGCGCCTCAGAAGCCAGTGTTATGCTAAAAGGTGTCAAAATAAGAGCCCCTTTTGTACTTGAAGCTGCGCACGACACTTGTCTAGACACACACTTTATGACTTTCCGTAAAGGCTAATGCCCGGCCAGAAAATCTTATTTACACCAATAACCGGTAATCCCCTTCCACTCCCAATACCTTGTACGGCAATTAACGTTGTTTATATGACTACAGTCATCTGCAAAAACATGTCGATGACAGGGTTTTCAAAAGAGGGCTCTGTGGCTATTACAAGCTATTATACCAGTTTATCTAATCTTTTCATCTTAAGCCAACAGGCAACAAGGGGGGAAGCATTAGGACAACAGCGCTGGATCAACACTTAGCCACTAATGATTACACGCACTCACTGATGTCACTGATGTGCGCTCGTTGACAAAGCTTGCACATAAGTGTTCAAGTGATTCCCTTGATGGTTTATTTATCTTAATTGAATACCCTGATGGTGCTCTTTGCACCTTGGATTTATTTTCTTTACGGCACCTACTTATTGTCAGTGTAATAGCTCATCCAAACTGATGTTGGAAGCTCTTCTAGAGGCAGGCTGTGCCATCACCTCCACTCGAGGCAGGCAGTGCCATCACCTCCACTCGAGGCAGGCTGTGCCATCACCCTCCACTTTGTGTATGGAACTACAGAGTGGGAGTATCTCTGGCTATTCTGCTCCGCTAAACCAAACCCCAAATCCTGCTGCGTGCCCCCCGATTCTTCCCTCCGTGACGCAGGCGAAGCCCCCGACCGCGTCCGCCAGCCAAGCCACCACAATGGAGCAGTGTGCGAGACGCTGATGTCACATCGAAAGCATTCAGATTCACCCCTCACAAAATAGGAACAATATTTGTTCAGTTAGAGCCAACACACCAGCAAGCCTCGCGAATGCCCCTCGCTGGGGGGTGGGAGGGCAGGGGGGGGGGGGGGGGAGATAATTCACAAGGAGACGGGGAAGAGCTACCTATAGCGAGTGGGTCTGCAGAGAGAGAGCGAGAGAGAGAGCAAGAGAGAGAGAGAGAGAGGGGGGGGGAGTGGGAGAGAGAGGGAGATAGAGGGGGGTGACTGCGGAGGGGGGAGGTTTGAGTGGAAAGTTAGAATATTGTAATTTTTTTTTTGTAAATGAAAACTTGCCCCATGGCCCAATGGATCTGCTGAGGAACATGAACGTGATAGATGATCCTCAAGGTGACATATGGGCTAGGCCTTACTTAATAACTTGTCTCATTTACAATTACCAAGTGAACGCTTGCACTTGGAGCGCCAATGGCCTGAAATTGTTCACATTGTTTGGAAACAGGTCCAGGCAAGATGGCCATAGATAAAATAACACTCAGGAGGACATGGACCAGATCCCTCTAAGGGAGGAGGAGCAGGGGCACTGTAACAGATACAGACAGAAGAGTGCAACAATGGCCATGGAATGTGTTGATTCAATGAAGAAACAGTTAAATAACACATGTAAACACATGTAACAAGGAATAGTAAACGTGAAATGCATTGACAACATACAGCTTCAGTTGATAACATGGATATAGGTACTGCATATTTTATTTTATATATATTTATATATATATATTTTATTAATATTATCACTATTGCCAGTATTACCAGTAAATTGCCATCACCAGCAAATTCCTTACTGTATGTACTGTTCTTTTGCACTGTTAATACTCACTACTGCACTATCTATTCATGCTACTTATGCTGCTATTCCCACCTCATATAACAGTAGATTCCGACATTGCAGATTGCATATTTATTTTTACTACTTGTATTGTCTTTTTTATCTTTCTGTCTTATCTGTAGGTATGTTTACTTTAGTTTTAGTATTTAGTTTTAGTAGTAGGAATGTCTCGTCCTGCATGTTGTACCTGTGCACTTTATCTGTTTCACCGTGGGAGGGTGAGAAACATACTCTCGATTCCTTTGTATGTCTTGCCATGTGAAGGAATTGACAATAAAGCTACTTTGACTTTGACTTGACATTCCGTCCAATGGTAACTGATGCACTGCACTGATGACACATTGTTACACCAGAGAGAGGCAGTGCATTATAGTCTACATGATACAACCGTAAAAAAAGAGACAATTTATAGCCTATACACACGAACGCACGCACACACACACACACACACACACACACACACACACACACACACACACACACACACACACACACACACACACCAACAACAACAACAACAACAACAACTTCATAACACACATATCACAAAGCATCACAGAGTAAAACAAAACATGCGTGTGTGTGTGTGGAGTGTTTTGACACCAGGGTCATGGTCTTACCTCAACCCATCTCTGCGCCTCCAGGTAGGCTTCCTCACAGCTGACCGAGGACCGCTCGCGCCACTCCATCACAAGACCCTCTCAGACCCAACAGACATCCAACCCCTGAAGGTGAGGGTCGACCAAAACACTCCACCCCAATGGAGACCACCAAGTGCTGCTCAGCACTGGCACTACACCAACGGGCTAAATCAACCAAGCAAAGGAGGACAAGCATGTGACTCAGGCAAAAATTCTTAATCCGAAGATACACATTTAGAGCAACATAGTTTTCCGTGTGAATTATTAGTCTACATTGAGTCTTCGACACGACTACGGGCCCAAATGGGTCGACACCACAGCAGCAGAGCAAACTTGGATCCCGTTGCCTACCTGCGTGATGGTTGATCCGACACACCTTAACTTTGCCACCCCCGTTGAGGTAACTCTCCACCTTTCTGATCGCAAGCGTTTCTTTTAGAGGCTCACGATTCAACGGGTTTAGCCAATGCAAAAATGAAGACACATACGATGAATAATAGGACTCGTTGTGCGACGAGGTTGCGAAGTAAGCTTTCCTGGGGAGTATCACGTACAACTTTGGTTATTTCTGTGCTGAAGTCTTTGCGTAGGGAGACTCTCTTGACATGCCATCTGGTGGCGACATGGTGTATTAATGAAATGCATGCAATTATTTAGTGGAACACGGACAAGTACTTAATGATGTCGGAGTATTAAAATAATGGGGAAGTGATGTTAATATCTGTACGCTGTAGGCCTATTGGATTTACTGTTAATTAATATAAAATCTTATTGAAATTAGGAATATACTGCCTTCTTGTTACATATTGCAGTTAGGCCTATATTACAGCTATGTATTTTTGTAATTGATTTATATTAAATGTCAATCACTTATTAATGACATTTTTTATATATCAAAGCAATTTATCATCCAAAATTTGTGCAAATCAAATGCAATTGGAAAGTGTTCCCTTCCGGCAATATAAGGTTACATACAGTATGTTTTGGTGATCAAGTGTTCCATCTATTGTCAGAAGTAACCGCTGCCTTCCCGTCCGTGCCTAACAAGTTTACCTGACCTCATTGTAAACTTGTTTTCTTTGTTGAAAAGACCGGCAGGTCAGAGCGCTGACATCTGTAGCTGGCAATAAGCTAAGAAGTGAAAAGCAGGAATGCAGTAGAGTCTGTTGTGGTTGCCTTCTTGGTATTCTATACAGGAGAGTTAAAAGCCCAGCTTCCCTCCACACCAGACATTCCTGCTGCCCCCCCCCCCCCCCCCCCCCCCCCCCCCCAACACACGCACGCACGCACACACACACACACACACACACACACACACACACACACACACACACACACACACACACACACACACACACACACACACACCCTCGTTTCCTCAGGTCGTGAGGAAAACCCCACTAAATCCCTCTTCTTCCTGAGGTACCATAACATTCACCCATCAAAGCCAACTGTCCGCGAGCTGGCTTCACGTTTCCAGCGTCGACCTGTCCTGTTCGTGGCTTCTCTCTCCGGCGGACTCAGCAGAAGACAGACATCCACTGAACTGCGGGAGGAGAGGAGGCTTGCGGTCCCCCTCCTCT
>JAXIVH010000135.1:10000-167500 GCA_036785325.1 Urophycis tenuis
GCCAGACTTGCCCCCGCGGGCCTGCCAGTTGACGCAGTGGGACAGGGAGCGCACAAAGTCGTCCTCCGAGCTCTCCATGATCTCGTGGCGCATCTTGTGGAACTCCTCGGCGTAGTAGATCCGGCAGTAGAACTTGGCGTTGGCGTCAGAGAATTCTGCCCGCGCGGGGCCGAGAGGAGAGGGGGTCAGGGGTCAAGTGGGTCGTGAGGTCAATGACGCGGCGATGACATCACCGCGTCATAGCAAATAACGCATTGAAGAAAATAAGGACCTCCCCTCCTTCCCTCCCTCCCTCCTAGGGTTCAGGGCGCAGGAGGTTCAGAAGGGCTGGGTTCCATGGCAACACTCACGCAGTTCAATGTGTGGGTTCCCGCTCTGTTTCCTCTGCTTGTCCAGCAGGTCTCCCTCCTCTGTGGGACACAAACAGGGAGTGAGCGCCGGGGGATGACCGTGTAGTCGGGAGGAAGGGGGGGGGACAATCATTATGAGGTAGACGTGACACAGGAGTCTAGTGTTGGCTGACTGCCGCCTGATAGGGGCTCCCATGTGTATCACAGTGTATCAACCAACGGAACGACCAGATAGTAAAGAGTAACACACTGCCGAGGGGCTCGGCCTCCACGCTGCTGCGGCCCTGGGAGGAGCTGGACTCGTTGGGTTTGGCCGGGCTGCTCCTGGACCGGCTCTCCGCCCCGCCTCCTCCTCCGACGCTGCGGGAAACCAGAGAGAGAGAGAGAGAGTCAGAGACCCACGCCAGCTCTGATCCCAGCCGGTACCACGCGCTCAACAGAACTCATCGGCATACTTTATATATTCAGAAAAAGTAACAAGATTTAAGCAGAAAGCACACAGAGCACAGAATGTAGCAGGGCTGTACTTTGTACCTTTGTTTAGAACTTAACTATTGGACGCAAAAGATTCAAAAGACATAAAAGCCGTAACTAAACCTTGAGGAGCAAAGCGACCAATGAGGAGCATGGGGGGGGAGAGAGTTACCTGATGGACTGGGAGGCGTCGTCCAATCCCGTCTTGGCCACCTTGGAGATGTCATCCAGGGCGGTCTTGTACTCCTTACAGCTGCGTGGACCAAATCAGTCAAATGAGACACAAGCAGGACTCTTAATGGTGGAAGGTGATGGGAAGGTGAGGGCGCGCTGTGGTCACCTGAGGGCGAAGGCGATGATGGAGCTGGGCTCTTTCTCACACACGGCGATGGGCACGCGCTCGTGCTCGTACATCAGATAGTGCTTGTCCGGGTCGCTGATTAGGAGAGGGAAGTACAACGTGCATTGAACCATGTTCAGAAGAAAGTGATAACGAATAATGTGTGTTCTCTTCCCCTGCGTTTAAACTCCACACTAGGGTAAGTGTATCTAAACTCGACTTGGATATCCAAATTCAACATCATAATATCTGAACGTTGCTATCGCTACTATCTCTTCTATTATTATTTTTTATGTAAATAAGATAGGCAGTTCTAGCACAGACAGACCTTCACCATATCAATCTGCATGGGGCAGAAGTTCAGAGAATAAGGGTAAGAAAAACTAAAAACCTACACCAGCTTCCCAGTTTCAGCAACACGGTGTACAAGTAGTGCTTCTGGCTCAATATATAATCAGACTATGGACTCACAAAGGAAAGGGGATCGAGTTGTAGCTGTTGCCGGGCAGAAAGGTGGCCAGGATGGCTTTCATGGTGGACTTCTCCTTCACCTGGCTGTCGTTGGACCCCAGCAGGTGGCCGTCAAACACATCTGACGAGGACAGAGCAGGTGACCCACACGCTATGCACAATTGATGACAACTAACACAAATACAACAAATACAAAAAAAAACTAATCACAGTTTATGTTTTGAGAATGAAGTCTAAAGATCAAAAACTGAATTTCAATCTTATTGTCAAAATGTCCACCTTGTTCCCAAAATGTACTTGATTCTTGAAATTCTTGACTTTAAACTTGGACCATCGTGCAATGTCGAGCCAACTCTCAAAACACAGTGATGCATATAACCTGCTTGTTTTTGCGTGGCCTTAATACTCCTCTGTATGCAACGTCTGTTTAGTGCGCGTTTCCATCATCGGCGTGCCGTCTCTCTACCTTCGGAGATGGACACGGAGTCCTGCTCGGGGAAGGAGGGGCCAGAGGTGGGCGTGTCGTTGCTCAGTTCCCCCGGCGACTGCAGGATGGTGGAGGAGCTGGAGAGCAGCGTGCTGAGGTAGCGGTCCTCTGTCCATCAAAACAACGTGTCAGAGGACGCACGCCGCTGATTTTGAGCCACAAGGCAGAGAGGGGAAGACGGCTGACGCTCACCTTTGTCCCCGTTTGACACCACGGGCGAGATGTTGCGGGTGGAGGGCTCCAGCACACTCTGACCATCAGTGAAGGACAGACGAACAATATTGTAGAAATATGTGAATTTTTAAATTTCAATACGTTTTCATGCCACAGAATGCCGTCTCTTAAACAAGCGGTTTTCCATCGTTTATTATATAATTTTTTTAATCTCCTACATGTACCACTGTGTGATGAGTGATTATTACTGCTTTTATCTCGCTGTATCGTTCTTGACTTGCTCAGCACTTTGAATTACAGTTCTGCAGGGAAAGTGCTCTATGACTGAAGGCTGATTGCTACGTCGTGGTTGGGGGGGTTGGGAAGCAGACCTTGCTCTCGTCTGCGTTGGTCTGGCGATGGCGTCCTGGACTGGGGGGGACAGACAGACGCTTCCTGCCTTTCTCCTGCTGGAACAGATCCTGGAGCCTTCAGGGTGGGGGGCCGTGGCACACACACACATAGACGCACACACACACACACACACACACACACACACACACAGACACACACACACACAGACACACACACACGCACAGATAGACGCACACACACACACACACAGACGCCCACACACACACACACACGCACACACACACAGACGCCCACACACACACACACACACACACACACACACACACACGCACACACGCACACACACAGACGCCCACACACACACACACACACACACACACACACACACACACACACACACACACACACGCACACGCACACACACACACACACACACACACGTTAGACACACGGGTAACACAAGAGCCTCCTAAGACCCACAGCAGTCACAGTGAGGTTCCTTCGTGGAGCAACTGAACACATACTGTACATCGAACCAAACTGCTGGAGAAGTACCAAAAACCAGGCAGCCGAGGGCGCCATTTTTGATTTGCTGAAGCATTTCTGGTTGACTTCCCTCTGGATTGGCCTTAGTGTTCAGTGTTTTAGTGTTGGTTACTCATTAACAACCTTGTCTAACAAACAGTAAAACAGCTTCTTGTTTCTCTGCAGTGGATACAAACACCTATAATAGTCTTACAATAGCCATAATAAGAACCGTTAACAGCCAATAACGGTTGAATAACGTAACCAAGGGGATGTTTAAATGTTTGTGGGGGTGCTTTTACAAGCATTTTTAGTTGTCAACCTTTATTCATACAGGCTAGTCTCATTGAGGCCGAGCGCGCCTCTTTTAAGAGAGACCCAATTTGCAGCCTTGCACATTTACACACCACAACACAAAGCAGCCACCACAGGCACAGGGTGGTGGTGCTGCTGGCCCACCGGGCCGCTGTACCTGCTGTTCCAGGACTGCAGCGTCTCACACAGGCTCTGCTTCCGGATCACCACAGACTCCAGCACGGCCTGGAGCTGCTGGGGCGAGTCGGGGCAGCACGACTGCAGGCGGGCCTGGAGCTTCTCGATCCAGGTCCTCAGCTCAGCCTCCTCCATCTGAAACAAATCACACACACACACACACACACACAGGTCACTACTGCCCAGCATACACACGCTCTGATACGAGAGAGGGATGGAGGATCTCACACAGACACACTCGCACACACACACACACGATGGTAAAGAGCCCTACGTCTTTCTGGGCAAACAGGTCCTCCATCTTCTCCTCGCGCGTCTTGCTGAAGGTGTCTGTCTTCAGTGAGGTGAGCCGGTCGTCAATGGCCAAGTACACCTGGCTGACTCTGTTGTGGGGTAAATGTCAGACCTCTGGTTTAATATCTTATCATCTAAATATCTTAAGTGACCACTTCCTCCTTCTGCTGGGTAAACGGGTTGGTTGGATAAGGATTATCATTATATCAGTATAAGTAAACACTAGAGTAGAGTGCCCGCACACTTCAGGAACAGCACATCAGAGTGAGTCAAGTGGGAGCACGGCGAAGGGGCCTTACTTCAGGGAGAAGTCCTTGAGGTCCTGCTGCATGAGAAGTTTAGACGGTCCCTGGTTCCGGATGAGGATCTTGGGTGGAGGGAGGCAGATCTCCAGCAGCCTCACTGGGATGTAGCTGCGTGGACCATCCAGATGGACGGGGAGAGGGACAGACAGGGAGAGGAGCTTATGTAGCACTTGAAGCTGTTTGCTTATTTGACCAATTGTACACACTATGTACTTCCACCTTTTGGGTTGTACTTTCATGGTTGAATGCACATGTTGTAAGTCGCTAAAATAAATGCAATCGACCCACTAAGCTATCCTCAAGCAAGACGCTGCTCACTTCTCCTTAATGACTCGCGTCTACAGTTCATTTTGCATGACCAAAGCGTGAATGGACGCTACGGACAGCATGGGGGTCCGCATCCCTGGCTGGTTACCTGAAGGAGGCCACCATCTGGTTGTAGGAGAAATACTGGTGGTAGTCCTTGTGGATGGAGTGTCCGCAGGGCTCGGCGTTGGCCCGCCGGGTGTACTGGTGGCCGTAGAAGCGCAGCTCCAGGTACTTGGCGAAGGACATGGACCACGACTCGTTGGACAGAGGCACCACCGGCGTCACCTGGGAGAGAGGGAGCCGTGGTTTCAAACTTCAACACATTTAATCATTTTTATTTTTTAATGATGTAACTGATGTTAAAATCAATCAATCAACACGAAAAAGCACCACATAAGGGATAAAGTGGAAATCGAATGGGCAACTCGTCTCTCAGTTGTCACACTAAAAGCGCGTCACGATGAACACACTATCTGGATGTCATCAAGACGTGTCACGGCGTCTCACGCCGCCTCTATGAAAGCCTTTCGTTGTTGATGTTGGTTTTTTGTTTGCTGCACCTGTTTGCAGATGCGGCACCAGGAGTAGGTGAGGATGGTGTGCTGGTAGCCGGGCACGGGGGAGTCCAGCTCCTTCAGCACGATCTGCACACAGCCGCTGCCGTGCACGAAGCGACGCACGTGGTGCACCATGGGGGTCTCGCAGAACATGCTGGGGCACTGGTAGGACGGCCTGGAGACCACGCACGCACACACACACACACACACACAATCAGTTTGCCTCATCTTGTCTCTTAATGCCCGTTTTGATTATGATTATTTACATTTAGGGCATTTAGCAGATGCTTTTATCCAAAGCGACTTAGAAGGTGAAACATTTAATTGCTGCTAATACAGTAAGAAAGTCACCACAACAAGTTTCAAGCATTTCAATTGCTAGATTAACCATTGCTGGTATACAACATCTCTGACTAAGTGCCAAGATTATGACACAACCATGTGCTTCTCTCCACCCACCTGAAGCAGTATCTCTCCAGGAACACACCAAGCGACAGGTCGTTCTTTCCGTAGAACTCCATTGTGACGATCCTGCGGACACAATGGGACAGCGTGAGGGACGACGGTGACGCTGACTCCATGTTAATGCACTGGTGGCTGAACTGGTGGCTGGTGTTACCAAGAGAAATGACAGGGGTTTACCAGGGGCTGACGCAGGGGTTGGGGGCGTTGTTGGACTGGGGCGAGGAGCTGCTGAACAGCACGCACAGACGCTGGTGGTTCACAGGGTTGAGACAGTCCAGCTGTAGGCGACACACAGGCACAAACACACACACACACAAACACACAAACAGACAGACAGACAGACAGACAGACAGACAGACAGACAGACAGACAGACAGACCCATCCCGAGTCAAAAGGACAGTTCACGCAAGGCCCCAGCTATTGATGAGAGCACACACCATGCCACTCACAGTGTCCCTGACAGACCTCAGGTCAGGGCTTAGGTGGTGGGCTCCGCCAGACACCAGTAGCTCCAGCTGGTCTGAGACCAGCGCCGGCTGAATGAGATTACGGACATCATGGTCAGACGGGTTTATCTAGGGGTGGCGTGTGTGGGTGTGGGGGGGGGTATAATGGCCGCTTCTCAAAGCTATGCCTAAACCTCTTTGCGTGCATGCGGAGCAAGAGAGGCGATCTATTCGATGGGAACAGCATGCCGTCCATACTAACCTGAAAGGAGCGTAGCCTTCTGTGTGCATAAACGCACACACACACACACACCCACACCGAGCGTTCACGGACACACACGGACATACAGACGCACACTCGGACGCACACACACACACACACACACACACACACACACACACCGAGCGTTCACGGACATACAGACGCACAGACGCACACACACACACACACACACACACACACACACCGAGCGTTCAAGAACATTCACACACACACACACACACACACCGAGCGTTCACGGACACACATGGACATACAGACGCACACTCGGACGCCCACACAAACACACTCACACTCACGAGCGCCGGACCGGGCCCGGCCCGCCCGGCTCCCACCGCTCACCTTGGAGGCCCAGCTCATGTCGCTGGCGCCGCCCGGCCTCTCCTCCTCGCTGTCCGCCTTGGACGGCGCCCTGAACGCCGCCTCCCTCTGCTCCCGGCTGCCCTGGCACGCGGCGGCGGCGGCCGTGGCGTTGAGTGGGCCGGCCGCACCGAAGGGGTCGGCGCCGTCCCGCTGCCGGATGCGTCCGCCCTGGGCCCGGTAGTCGGCCACCATCCGGGCCAGGCTGTGGCTGGCGCACACCTGCTCCACCATGCGGGCGCTGGTGAGGCGGTGGCTGGGCAGGACGTCCAGGGGCCGCTGGGAGAGCGCGGCGCTGGCGGGCAGGCTGTGGCCCGCGGCGTGGGAGTTGGAGGCGCAGGAGGCCGGCACGGGGTCCTTGAGGAGCTGGCGCTTCCGGCGCCCGTCCAGCTCCTTGAGGTCCTTGTTGAGGAGAGGGGAGAGGTACACCTGCAGTGGGGCCGAGGGTGGAGGGAGGTGGGGGGGATCGGGTGTAGGGAGTAGGGTGGGGTCGGGTGGAGGCGCAGAGTCACAATGTTAAAATTTGTGTTTCAATTGGAATTGATGTCATGGCACCTGACGTTTCCATGAGAACGAGCCAGGGTGCTCGACCGCCCATGTTCAAAACCGGTTCTCAAAAAATAGCTTGTCATACAATGCTCATGCTAGTGGAACCTTTTGAAAACAAGCAGTAAAAATCCTTCTGGTGCCGATGGACTAAAGTGGCTCAAACTCAAAACGTACCGTGATACAATGGGAAACGTGAGACTTGGATGCATATCAAATAAAGCACCTGTTCAGGGAAGTAGTCCCGGCTGGGGCAGTGCAGGCCGGCGGGCATGAGGAG
The DNA here is from genome assembly GCA_036785325.1 of Urophycis tenuis. Lineage (NCBI taxonomy): Eukaryota > Metazoa > Chordata > Actinopteri > Gadiformes > Phycidae > Urophycis > Urophycis tenuis. The sequence continues at coordinate 17,511 of JAXIVH010000135.1, forward strand.
GAAGGGCTCCTGGAAGCGGATGAAGGGGGAGATGCACAGGATGATGTCCTTCAGCTCCTGCCTGAAGGCGGACGAGAGGGACTTGAGGCGGTCGTCGCAGGACGCCACCTGCTCCGCCACGAACATGCCGGTGTCGTCCTGCAGGGGGTCCCGGAACAGGCGCGGCGGCGGGGGGGTCTCCGAGCCCTCCTCGGCGCACAGCGTCTCCGCGGTGCCGCTGCTGCCCTCCTCCGCCGTGTCCTCCTCAGACCCCCTGGGGAGGGTCTCCAGCTCCGGCTCCTCCTCGGCCTCCAGGAAGGGAGTGAAAGGAGGCGCGATGGCGGAGGAGGAGCAGGCGCCGGAGGGGGCGACGGTGTCACCGGGCACCTCCTCGCCCCCCTCCGCGGAGGAGCGTGGCGAGGAGGAGGAGACGGGGTTCAGTATCTTCTCCTCCTCCTCCTCCTCCCCCCCGTTCACCACGAGTCTGGGTATCAGCTCCCGTGGTGGCGCGGGGGTGTCTTCTCCTGGTTGGCCCTTGCTGTCGGCCTCCTCCTCTCCTCCTCCTGCTACAACTCCGGGCACTGCCTCGTCCCCACGTCCATCGAGCGCCTCTGGTGCCCCGCCACCCCCAACCACCACCTCCTCCTTCTCCTTCTTCTTCTCCTTCTCCTCCTCCTCCTCCTTCTCCTCCACCCTCGTTGGGGCCTCCTCCGTCTCATCCTCCTCGACAGTGGAGCCCTCCAGCAGGCAGGGGAAGGAGGTGCTGGGGGCCAGGCTGGGCGGCATGGCGAACTCGTCCATGAGGAAGGAGATCTCCAGCTGCGAGTGGTAGGCCACGCACACCATCAGCATGAGGATGTCCTTGACGCGGGACAGCTCGTACTCGGCGGCACCGCGCAGCTTGATGGTGCAGCCCAGGTAGGCCGGGCAGCCCTCGAAGAACATCAGGGTCTTGGAGTCGCCTGGAGGGGGGGAAGGTCACGGTTCATCACAGCGCCCCGAAGGTCAAGACTCACACAGTCAACTTGAGTGATGTGATTTTGCGGAGAAGGACAACATAGCTATGGCTTTTTTTGTTTTGCCTGTTCACAACACAAAAGTTTTGAGGGCTCTGCCAGTCAGTAATGAGGATACAGTAGGTGTTCTTAAGGTATTATCAAATCTAATAAAGTACAGTTAGTTCCTCTCTGCAGACAAAATCCCCACAAAACTATGAGGCTAAATCACAACATAGGAAACACAAAATACTGAAATTGGCACCATGCCGGTGTTTTAATTGACGAGACACCCTAACGAAGGGCCCCAATACACGCCAGGTCAACACAGCTGCGGGACTCACTGTTGGACAGGGTGAAGGACTGCATGTAGAACTTTTGGCAGGTGCCCAGGCGAGGTTTGGTGAGGAGCTGGTCCATCGACATCACCAGGTCCCCCTGCGTCATGCGGCTCACTCGGTCCAGCACTTGCTGCAGGCACACAAGCACACGTACACACACGGGACTGAAACAACAATAGAAGCCAATAGAGGCAGCTCAGGGGGCAAAATGTGCACGGTGCGGGTTTAAGGGGAAGCTGCATCGCTGAAGGCCCATGGGACGGCAGCAGCAGCAGCAGCAGCAGCAGCAGCAGCCCACCGGTTTGACGTTGATGACCAGCGTGATGCCGTGCTCCAGCAGCATGTCCTGGGCGATGCGCGACACCGTCTTCTCCACCAGCACCAGGTTGGGCCGCACGTCCACGATGCGCTGCACGTAGTTCTTCAGGAACTCGCGCTCCTGGGGGAAGAGACACACAGCCAACGCTCAGCGGGTGGGGCTTTCAGCGGTTGTCAATGAGGTCGCTCTTCCACTAAAAGAAGGTGATGAAAAACTGAACAAAATAAAGGACTTTTTTTTTTAAAAATGCATCACTTTTAGGGTGAATGGAAATAGAGTGGATAGTTTTTTACTGTACTTGTCATGTGCACAGTATAACCAGGGTCATTTTGAACGGTGAAATTCTATGTGACATGGCAAGCAACAAACACGCGGGAGGCATTAGCTAGAAGACATCCAATTATCAAAACGATGAGAGCAGAGCCATCGCCATTATCATGGCGATCATGGCGGCGAGTATGTGTGTGTGTGTGTGTGTGTGTGTGTGTCTGACCTGCAGCACGATGGGGTCGATGCAGGTGAACTTGGTCTCCTCTCTGTACAGGTACTCGATGGAGCACTTGAGCAGCAGGATCTTGGGGTTCTTGATGTACGAGTTCATCTGATTTCACACAGAAAGCACAAAGGCGTGAGAGAGCGACAACAGGCCGGGCAGCAAAGGATGCCCAACTTGAGCACGGGTCTCGCCAACCTAAAGCAATGTGTCATGAGGCGGCATTAGAACACCCAGTGTTACACAATGTGGTGATGTGGGACCATATGTACGACGTCCATGTCCTTTGTTTACTAGCAATGGTTAACCTAGCAATTGAAATGCTTGAAACTTGTTCTGGTGACTTCCTCACTGTATTAGCAGCAATGAAATGTTTCACCTTCTTGTGACAAATGTACTCTTTGTAAGTCGCTTTGGATAAAAGCGTCTGCTTAATGCCCTGAATGTAAATGTAAATGTAACGTATGACCTTTCACCAAATCTGACCAATGCAGTAAATTCAATGGACAAATGATGCCAATGATGCCATTTTCTTCACCTTTTGGGGAAAGACAAAAACCTTCCACACGACGATATGAAATGGTACTTCCTTATATTACAAAATAGCAAGTGTGGCCGGGTCCCGTTTAAGTGACCAAAAGTGGGCAATCATCAACAATTGAGGCTTAAGTGGAAATAAAGATTTCGGGCAGAGCACCCTCTGCCCTGCCTACCTTTTTGTGAGCAATGTTCTTTGTGCACACGAATCCATTCACCACGACAGAGTCAAACTTCTTTCCCCCGGGAATCTGAAAGAAAAGGCAAACGCCACCTCATTCACACGTCAAGACAAACACATAATCCAGCTCAAGGCTTTCCATGTGGAGATTCAGACATCTTCTGCATGCGGCCGTTACGCTAGATTTCAGATCTGACGACACAAAATTCCTCACGTGCAGACACAGATGGAGAGACATAGAGACGCATATGGGCAGACAGACTGACTGAAACAGGCACACGCACACATACACACACACGCACACGCACACACACACACACACACACACACAAGCACGCACTGACACACACACACGCAGTGTCTGACCTTCTTGATGTGCACCAGTTGACGGATGTCCATGTCGTCATCACAGCTGCGGACATCTGGCCGCACCGTCTGGACCACCTGGCGGACCACCGGCACGATGATGTCCCTCCACGACAGGGACAGGGACTCGCTGTAGAGCAGCTGCTGCAGCAGCGCCATCATGTGGCTGTGGTTGGCGGAGCTGCGGAAAAAAAGGGAAACACTTTAAAATGGTACACTCAACTCAAGAGACAACTCACTTAAGAGACATCGATTCTACGTTAGACTCGAAGGCTTCCGAAAGAGTATGGGATGTTTCACATGAATAAAATATACACACTTCACAACATAAGGGGAACATCCAAACACCCTTATGGCAAATAAGACTTTTTGCCCCAGCAGACAAATTCATTCTTTCTACTTCACTACTGCCAGCTTTATGACCCTGAACCACTATATTTTCACTTACATTTTGATAAAGAATATAGTATATGTCTATCTTAGACATATACTAGTATATGACAGTATATGTCTATCTTCATACAAACACATGTATTTCTATTTCAAGATGGCTTCTTCTATCCCACCCCCCAGCCCCCAGCCACCACCACCACCACCACCATGCAGACTCACAGCAGCCTCTCCATGGCCTTTTTTTCCCCGTTCTCCTCGCGGAGCTGGTCCAGGGAGCTGTGGTGCCAGCCCAGGGGCGTCAGAAGCAGATCCTTGGCCTTGTCCTCCACACGACGGTTAAACAGAGACTCTGGTCACCATAACAACAGATGAGGGAGTGGGGGAAGGATGGCGGAAACAACAGTAAATACCAGGGAAGAGATTGGATTAATTGATTAATTGGATGAAATGGAGGAGATGCAGTGTGTGTGTGTGTGTGTGTGTGTGCATGTGGGGGTGTATGCGTTTCTATACCCTTGATGAAGGCATCACTAATGGAGATGTTCTGCCCCCCGTCTTCAGACAGGAGAAGTTCAGCTAGAAGATGAAGAAGAGGAGGCAGTGACACAGGGAGCGAGAGACACAGGACCGCCCTACAGCGATGATTCACCGTCAAAATCACTCGATACTGTCAGGTGAGCTGGCCAAGAGGGCAGCATAGCACAGTCTGGAATACAAACGCATATATGTGTGTGTGTGTGTGTGTGTGGGTGTGTGTGTGCATGTACATATACATGTGTTTATCACAATACTTTTCAATATCAGGTGCAATATCACTTTTGAGTGACTTTTTTTCAATATCATTGCTAAAATACCTCAATCATTATTATGTGCAATATTATTTTTCTATTTGACTACTATTCTATTTTACGTGACTTATTTCACTGAATCAACCCTTAATTGAATGGTTATTCCATTAAGGTACTGGTGACAGCCTATGGTCCTCCCACAGCCCCGCCCCGCGGGCCCCCTGGGCGGTACCTCTCTCAGTGGGCGGGGGCACGTGGGGGTACTTGGGCTGCTTCTTGATGTGGAAGTTGACGTTGTCCTGCTCCATGTTGAGGTTGATGGAGGCGGCCGAGTCGCTGTCCACCGCAGACTGGAAGCTGCTGACCGACGTGCGCTTGCTGGGGCTGGCCGAGCCTGCGGCCACACGCACGCACACGCACACAGGCACGCACACACACACGCACACGCACACACACACACACATACACACACACACACGCGCCACCGACACACACACACACACACACACACGCACACACCATACACAGCGACACACGGATGACAAAAAAAAAAAGACACAGTGTCAAATCAGTATCTGATTTGACAAGGAAGACAAAGGCAGCGATTTCCCAAGCATTTTCAATGAGACGATGTGCGTACACGATTTCTAACTAATCAAAGGCACCGCTGTTTCATGTTACTGCCCGCCATGTATTTCACATGGTGGGCAGTAACAACAAAGGAAGCGAAGGCGAGGGGAGTGACCGTCTTGGACTGATAAGGATCGGCCATGGCTGAAGTCAGCCAAGGGGCCAGGTTAATTTGCAATACATGAGGGGTAAGTGGGCATGTCTGCAGGGACATGATCAACACCATGAGGACGTCAGGAGATTAGCATGGCCTCAGTAGCAAACTTTGTGCCCACAAAGTTTGATGACTTGCTTAACGCCTTTCAACTGGAGGAAGGAAGCTCCCTCTGGGTGCAGGCAGAGTTTATACAGACAAGGTTATATTATTTGCTAACGATCATAATTTATTTTCCACGACACACGACAAGACAAAGACAGACACACATACACACTGAAGACTAGATAACGTGTTCCCCCAAGAACATTCAGAAAAATTACTCTTTTTTGATCCCGTGAGGGAAATTACATCCATTCCACATGGATGTACACACAGACATGGAAACACAGAGCGAAAACCACAAACAAACAACATCACAAAGAAGGGATGGGTGTGTGTGTGTGTGTGTGTGTAGAAGAGAGAGAGAGAGAGATGACTCACTGGGGATGGTGCAGTCACTCTCGTCGGCCAGCTGCTCCGTGTCGCTGTCGTCGAACTTGATGTCCTTGAACCAGGAGGGCTCCGAGTGGCCCTCCAGGGAGTTGACGCTGTCGCTGTCCGGGGACGGGGTCTCAGAGAACTCCGTGCTCTGCAGACACGCAGACCAGCAGGGGGGGGGAGGACGACAGGGCGAGAGAGGCAGCGAGAGAAAGAGAAAGAGAAAGAGAGAGAGAGAAAGAGAAAGAGAGAGAGAGAGAGAGCAACTTCAGCACATTTTGCGACCCTGAAAATATCAACGGTTCAGGATGCCTGAGATGAAGCTCTTCGCTGGGCTTTGACTTTCTGCACGGTTTTCCTCCCCCATTTCCGTATTTGCATTTGGGACAGAAAGCATAAAGAAGTCCTGAGAATGCAAACATTATTGTCCAGCCCTCTTTTGGCAAGCCAAGAACACTTGGTATAAGTGGTATGGGAGCAGACCAGGAATTACCTTATATATAAAGGTGTACCAATGACTATCATCTCAATAATGACTACTAGGTATGTGTTCACCTACCAATTGCACTGCTCATCTCAACGATGACTACCATGTATGTATGTATATAGGTTTTTATTTTTCATCTGACCTGATTCTAAGAGCTCGCATATAATCTTATCTTATCCTACATCTATTTATTGTTTAGTGTATATTGTGTATCTTCAGGTCTTCCATTGCACTCCTCTATCCCCTTGTACTGCTGGTCACTGTGAATTTCTCCTAAGGGGGATTAATAAAGGAATATCTTATCTTATCTAATGGGTAGCCAAAGCAGGCCACCCCATTTACCGAGTCAGGAGGTCGGTTGACCACTCCGTGTTAATCCCTGTGTTACGGACTCAGAAACTTTCCAACGTCACTCTCAAGCTCTCCCTCTTCAATATCCGGTCTCTCACCAACAAAGCAACCTTTCTCTCCGATTTTATTGCCGACTCTAACTTGGACATTGTTTCTCTCACGGAAACCTGGCAGCAGCCTAATGACTTTTTTCATTTAAATCAATCCTTGCCCCCTGGGTTTGCTTACGTCGCCAAGCCACGCATCTCCGGCGGTGGCCTCGCCCTGATCTACCGCGAGAGCTTGAAAATACTCCCCGTCGCAGTGAATGACTCACCATCATTTGAAGTGCTGGCTATGCAGCTAAAGGGACCTGTACCCACCATTATTGTGTCTGTCTATCGTCCACCTAAGCCATATTCCACCTTCATCACTGAACTCACATCCATTTTAGCAGATCTATGTGCAATCACTCCAAATATCATTTTAACTGGGGACTTTAATATTCACGTTGACAATCCAAATGACATTTTTTCCACAGACTTCATCTCCACACTAGATAGCTTCGACCTCACACAGTATGTTACATTTCCAACACACAACAAGGGCCACATTTTAGACCTGATCTGCTGCTCTGGTGTTGTCCCATTTAATCTTTCCGGTACACAACTCCCACTGTCAGATCACAAACTCTTAACTTTTAATGTCAAACTCCCTGTCTCCAAATTCCGTCAAGACCGTATCATGTCCTTCCGTAACATTAAGAACATCAACACCACAGAACTTAGTCTAATTTCTATCTCAATTCCCCACCCGCACCTTCTCTCTGTAACTCAACTTGTCGACCATTACAACAGCACACTGCTTACTGCACTTGACACCCTGGCTCCAACAAAAACCTGCACAGTGACTTTCTCTACAACTGCTCCATGGTTCACATCACAACTCCGCCAACTCAAAACTCATGGTCGACGCCTCGAGCGCCTTGCCAAAAAAACTGGACTCACTATACACCTTCAAATGTACTCGGACCACATCACCTCCTATAAGACTGCTCTAAATGCTGCCAAATCTGCCTTCTACTCCAACATCATCCACCGCGACGGAAACAATACCAGGACTCTATTCTCCACAGTAAACAAACTACTCAAACCTAAGGAAACTGCCACCCGCTTCACATCAGCCCTTCAGTGTCAACAATTCTTGGACTTCATGAATCACAAAGTTTCCTCCGTACATCATCATCTCACCCCCTGCCTGTCTTCCCAGTCAAACACTCCTTGGCTCAATGCTACTGTCCAGCCCACCAGTACCCCGTCTGCTTTCCATCTTCCCTCGAATCAACAGATATCCCAACTGATCATGTCCTCCAGGTCTACCACTTCTATACTTGATCCGCTTCCAACCACATTGGTCAAAGCCTGTCTCCCCACGCTCTCCTCACTCATCATGCAAATTGTGCACTCCTCCCTGTCAAATGGTATTGTTCCCTCCGCACTCAAAACTGCCTCAGTCACACCCATATTAAAGAAACCTGGCCTTGACCGCAATGAATTCAATAACTATCGCCCTATTTCAAACCTTCCATTCATCTCAAAAGTGATTGAACGTACAGTAGCCTGCCAACTTCAAGATCATCTATCAAACAATAACCTCTTTGAGCCTTTCCAGTCTGGTTTCCGTCCCAACCACAACACAGAAACAGCTCTCACTCAAATTACAAATGACCTCCTCTTAGCAGCAGATTCTGGCCTACTCACCATTCTCATACTCTTAGACCTCAGTGCCGCCTTCAACACATTATCTCATAACATCCTTCTAGATCGTTTGGCCGGCACTGGGCTCTCTGGCATTCCCCTTCAATGGTTCCATTCTTACCTGTCTGACCGTTCACTGTTTATTCAAGGACAAAATGCCAGATCATCACCCTCACCACTCCTTCACGGCGTTCCACAAGGTTCTGTCCTCGGTCCCCTACTCTTCATCATCTACATCCTCCCTCTCGGCATTATCTTCCGTCACTTTGGTATTCACTTCCACTGTTATGCTGACGACACCCAAATCTACATCACCACCAAACCGGACACCACATCACCCCCTACTGCCCTTATTGACTGTCTGCAAACCATCACAATCTGGCTGTCAAACAATAAGTTAGACTCAATGGCAACAAAAGTGAAATTCTCCTCATCGGATCCAAATCATCGCTCTCCAAATCTCACCCCCTCAGTATCCTCATCGACGGCTGTTTGGTCCCCACTTCGAAAACAGTTAAAAGTCTTGGTGTTACTTTGGACAGTACCCTCTCATTCACATCCCACATCAATAATATCTCACGTACAGCCTTTTTCCACCTCCGCAATATCTCCAGACTCCGCCCCTCCCTCACCCAGCACTCCACCGAAATCCTCATAAATGCCTTGGTCACCTCCTGCTTGGACTACTGCAACTCCCTCCTCACTGGTCTACCTCAGAAACTCATCCACCGTCTACAAACCATCCAGAACACTGCCACCAGAATAATCACCCGTACCAAGTCCTCGGATCATATTACACCTGTCCTCATGCAACTCCACTGGCTCCCTGTCCATCAACGTATACACTACAAGCTACTTTTGCAAACATTCAAAGCTCTCCATAACCAATCACCTCCATATCTCTCTAACATGCTTCACCCTTACATCCCACCCCGTTCACTCCGTTCCTCATCTGCCGCCCTGCTTTCCACCCCCCTCCTTTTCACTTACCTCGCTTGGCGCTCGGGCTTTTGGCTGTTCTGCACCTAGACTCTGGAACTCACTCCCACTACACATACGCACTCTGGACTCCATCGACACCTTCAAATCCCACCTCAAAACACACCTTTTTAAGTTAGCCTACTCCCTATAACACTCTGTTCCCCCAACCATTTTGATCTATTTTCTAGCCACACTGTATTTTTCTTGTATGTGTTTATGTTATGTGCTATTGTGACCTTGGGTTCGAGAAAGGCGTCAACAAATAAAATCTATTATTATTATTATTATTATTATTATTATAATTATTATTTACATTTACATGTAGGGCATGCTTTTGTCCAAAGTGACTTACAAGAAGTACATTTGTCAGAGAGTGTAACTCCCAGTGGTGACTCAGAGATGAACAATTGGACCTCAGGGAAGCTTGATGAGCTGTGTCAACCATGCAAAGACACTGAGCAGGGGTATCCATGCATTAAATATCAAACACACGCACACATGAACACCAACACAGATGAAAAAAAGTGGCAGCAACAAGGCCAATAGACTGTACAAGAGGGATGTTCTTGTCAAGTGCAACAGAAATATAACTTACCACCTTCAGTGCAGCTGTGATGGTACACTTTTGTTTTTTTATGACTATGATGGGGTTTTTTCCCCAAGCTAACTAATATGTTGATAAAAATGGCATTGGTGTACAAAACCAATCAACCAACGTGTTCCGAGATTGGAGATTCCCAACACTTATAACTATATATAACTATAATGTATAACTCTCCACCTACATAATGTATAATACTCACATGGACTATACATTATCTCCAATGCTGCTTTATTTAATTATCCATTGCTGCTCTGACTTAACTCTGTGATGCCCTTATTGTACTTTATTGTATTAAATTTTTTCTTTGATTTTCCTTCCATGTTGGACCGGACCTCGTTCAATACATTTCATTGTACAGTATGACTGTAAGTGATGTTGCACATTTGATAATAAACGACTTGATACATAATACACTTCCCGGCTGACAAACACAAGTTTAAAGTTGGGCATTGTGTCATGCATCATGGGGTAACTCATCATTGTCCTTGTTTGAACATTGTCTACTTCTGTACCGCACCCTGTGCATGTAGGTCACTCACATATCTTGTTATTATCAGGGATGTCTCTGCTGGGAATAGTCTCCTGTACTGTGTGTGCTGGTGAATTCCAACTCCTCTGTGCACGTGTCTTGCCTGTAATTTCCTGAGACTCTCAATGCCCACAGAAGCTGTGTCGACTCTTCACGCCAGGGGCCTTATCTCCTCTCGAAAACAAACTGTATCTATGCGTTGTGTATCTGAATCCACTCTGAATCGGTCCAAATGATACCGCCCCGTGTCACGTTGATTTCCGGGCTCGCTGCTTTGCTAAACAGGGTCGCCCCCGAACCAGAGAGCTCGGCCACATCAGACGCCACACAGAGAAAGTGCACATGACAGTTTGGTGTCGGAAGCGCGATAGGGGACCGATGTAGGTCCCAACTCGGAATTGAGCACTTACTGATCTCCGGTGTGCGCGTTTTCAGACTTTTCTGAGAAAATCCGTGCACCAGAAGGAGGGTGGAGGAAATGAGCAACCTTTTCCTGAGCTGACTCTGTGGCCCAGCAGGGTTTAATCGCGTAAATAAACATCCCTTTCCTGAGTACACTCAGTGGACTGAGAAACTATTAGTATGTCAGTATTTTTCTATTTATTTGTGATAAGGCTCAGGCCAAATTTTTACAGTAGTTGCTATTTTATACCTCCCCCTGCTTATGGAGGCCCAGGCCACACCTCCCCTTTTTCTAGATTATCTTTTCAGGACGGGCAATTGTTGGCAGTGTCATCCCGTAGTTGATCAATCTCCATGTTGGAACAGTCTCTACTTCTGAACCGGACCCAGTGCATGCATGTCACTCACATACCTCCGTCTATTAAGGATGTCTCTGTTGGGAGTTGGGTCATGTATCGCGTGTGCGCTGGTATATTTAATTTATTTTATTTTATTTATTTACTGGGATCTTGTGGTCTTCATTTGTCATTTCCATGTTTTTTAGACATGGGAACGAAATTAATTCTCTGCATTTAACCCATCCTATTGTACATAGGAGCAGTGGGCTACTATGATCAGCGCCCGGGGAGCAAGTTGGGGTTCAGGGTTCAGTGTCTTGCTCAAGGATACTTCGACATGCAGACAGTTTTGGAAGTGGGGATCAAGGGGATCGAACTGCCGACCCTACGGTTAGTGGACAACCCGCTCTGTCCACCCGCTCTACCCACTGAGCTAGTGCCGCCCCATTTCCACCGTGTATGTCTCCATTTTGCTTGACTCTTATCTATTAGCCCTGAGATTCTCACTGATTCTCACTGACTCTCAAGCTGAGAAAGATGAACTGTACACACTCTGTACACACTTCAAGCCTGATATTCCCTTAAACAAACCGTACACATGTGCTTTATGATTCTGAACGTTGAATCTGTCCGATTGACACCGCCTTGTGCCACATCGATTCCCGAGCTCACTGCTTTGCCTCACAGAGGAGCCGATCCAGAACCAGAACACTCGGCCGCATCAAGCGACAGATGGACGAGCGAGCGTAACGTTTACATTACCTTTAATGACTCAGACCACGTCAAAACATTTGTGTAAGCGTGAACACACGTGTTACCTGTAGGGGGCGGTAGAGAGCGTACTCGTCTCTGAACAGCTGGTCATTATGGGTGACGCAGTCCAGCCACCGCCCGTCCACCAGTGCCTGGCCAATGGCTATGGCTTGGGCCCTGCAGTGGACAGACAGATGGACGGACAGACAGACAGGGAGCAAGAACAGGAGAGAGGAAGGGAGAAAGAGAGTGAGGGTGAGTGAGGGAGAGTGAGGGACAGAGAGAGAAAGTGCATTATTTTTTTAATGTGTACAATATTTTTTTATATATAATATTTTTTATATAGTTTTTATATATTATTTATATATAATATAATATTTGTGTTCTTGATTCAAAAGGTGAAAGAAGCTGGACCTCTAATTGCCCGAGAGATCCGAGACATCTCCACACTCCCACAACTTAATACAGAGTTACACTAGAGAGGCCTGACTAAGAGCAGCAACAACCACAACCACAACAACAACAACAACAGTCATAAAATCAGCAAAAAGCATTTGAGTCAACACAACAACAACAACAACACACCTTGTGGAGATGGTGCCGTTGCGAATCAGCCAGTTGACCAGCTCCTTCCCCACGATACAGTTGGGGTAGGTCCGGAGCCAGTAGCGGTGGTCCTGGAACTCCATGCCCGTGTTGTGGTGGCAGATCTTCTTCCACAGGTCCTTGAGCTGGGACGAGTCCTGCGACACCACAGTGCGCACACGGGGCGGGAGGCAGGTCAACGAGGTTGTGCTTTCTCCTGCGTTTCAAAACTCTTCTTGGCGTACGTGCTATTGATGTGACCCTTGGACAACTAGAGGACTGCAATTGCGATTGACATGAGGGACCGGAATCAGCAGCAGCCTCACGATACAATTTTACAATGGTTTTTGGCGCCGGTCCGATATGTGCGATATGATCTTTTGTGCGGTTTAACGTTTTAGTTCAGGCTTGGTTGTCTGGATCTGTGTGTTTTTTTTATGAATGTGGCCGAACAGAGCAGAACAGAACATAGTTGATGTGAATTGACCAGAGGTGATGTGAAGATTACATTGATGTTTCTAATAAAATATAAAGTATTGAGAAAGAAAAGAATCAGAATGCTCAACTCCATCCCCCACCCGTAATGGATATGGATCCAGATGTATGTATGTACAGTATGTATGTATGTATTTTGGCCAACAGGGGCTTCCGTCCCCACCAGCAGTATCTTCCTCTCCTCCTCATTGTGGTCCTGCTTGGTGCCGGGCATGGCGCCGGTCTTGGCGCTGCTCAGCGTGCGGCTGGGCTGCGGGCTCACCGAGCTGTCGTAGCCCGGGCCCAGGGCGGAGCCCGCGCGGTCCAACGACAGATTGGTGACGCTGGCGGACCTGGGGCAGGGCGGCACGGGATGGGGGGGGGGGGGGGGAGAAGAGAGGGGAGAGAACGACCACAAAGCAACACAGGGTGGGGGAGGAGGGGGGGGGGGGGGGGGGGGGAGAGAGGGGAGTAAGGGGCGTGTCTGGTGGCGAGGGATGGGAGGTCGAGCTCGACCAGAAATGAGAAGGGAAAAAAATCAAGCTGAGATGCGCTGGGGGGTGGTGGTGGTGGTGGGTGAAGGAGGAGGAGGAGGAGGAGGGTGGAGATAGGCCAGAGAAGCCACTGACCTCTTCCTAGCGGGTGATTTGCCTACGTCTTCTTGTAGTGTCGTCAGCCTGGAACTGAGACCACTGCCCTGAGTCTCCTGGTGAATCAAACTAGTACACACGCCCAAACACAGACCCCAGCCCCCCCGTTCAACAAACGCGTGCCTTCCTTCATTGGGCTCACACAACTTGTTGTTGAGTTGTTGTTTTTTATACACCAGGCATGCAACGCCCCCCCGCCCGGAACCCCGCTGTCAGTGAACACACACGCATGCAAGAGGATTAGATCTGTAATGCACAGCATAGAGAAAGGCTAAAGCACAGAACAGATTCAGAAGGGGGGAAAAAAAAGTAGCAGAACTCACTTCTTCCTTATCCCAATTGGAGTTTTTCTACGCCAGAAAGGGGGGGAAAAAAGAGTGGAAAGAAAAGGTTCTCTTAGAGACCCGACAACAGAGAAACAGAAGCATGAGGGCTGGACGTGGTCAGGCGGTGACTCTGCAGTGACAGGAAGGCAAGGTAAGGTTTGCAACACGCCAATGTTTCTGACGTGCATCATGTCGGCATACTAATGGACTCAACAAATACAGTGGAACGTGTTGACCGGTGAGATGTTGCTCACAAGCCTGTATGGACCATTTACAACAACAGATCCGTCATCCGCTCGTCAGTTCCTCCAATGTTTTATGTTACCGATACCAGCATTGATCATGCATCATCGTCTTGTTGACACACGTCAAATCTCTTGCTTGGTGCACGCTTTGTAAGAGATTGGGTTGATCTGAACAGGTTGCTTTAACAGTCTTATGGCAGACATATTTCTGTACTTCCGTTTCGACCCCGATTTGATGTGCCTTAGTCAAGTTTGATTTTCTCCATCATTGTTCATATTTTATATTCATTCATATTCATTCAAGTGTGTCTCAGAAAAAATGACAGGAATTGAAACTTATGAGAAAGCTCATAAGTAGACCAGAAAGGAGGATGTAATGCTACAGCCCGCCCATTGAAATTCAAGGTCAAGCAGCACAGATTGATTTACCTGATTTACTCAAAGTGGAGATTCAAAGGACATGACAAAGCAAAAGTCGAAAAGATGTACATCTACAAAAGTTGAACAACATCCTGTGAAGTAATTTAATATTCTCTCCATAAGACTGCTTGTCCAGCAACGCACAGAGGGTGAGTGTGACGTGGATTATGTGTGAAAGAAAGTAGGAAAAAAAGAGATACAATGGAGGATTCACGGTACGGCAACCGTGAGAGTATGGTGACCCTCACCAAGTCTTTCTCCTTGTATGCGCAAATATCCTACAAATACACTAATGAGACGACACATGCATCATGCAGGCCGACTTCCCTCCTATTAATTAAGTTTCCCGAGCACAAAATCAAATCGGAACTCGTTCCACGTAGAGGACTGCAGTTAGGCCCAGGCTTGCACCAAATTAAAATCTTTTAGCTCGTGTCCAATTTCAGTTGCTGCAAAACGGCGACGTGAATCTGCCAAAAAACGTGTGTGCTCCTTTCGAGTTGATTAAGGGAGGGAGGAGGGGGCGGGCTTGTACATGAGAATGCTTCATGGGATTTTTTTTGTGTTGCCGATACAACGCCACATCGAGAGGCCTCAGAAGAGGCGTTGTCGCACAGTAAAAATCCTAAAACCCATTCCGACTCTCCCAAAATGGCGGCGGTGCCGGTCACCGGGATGTGACCTTGCTATGTACAAGCCCTATGTGTGTGTGTGTGTGTGTGTGTATGTGTGTGTTAACGAGTGTGTCTTCACCTCTGCCAGGTGAGGTCTTCCTCCAGGAAGATGTTTCTACTGGCCTTGCGCCCGCCCACGGGCGTGCGAGGCTCGCTGGTCTCCAGCACGCACACGGAGCAGGCGGAGTCAGACAGCGCGCTCAGGTCCTCGCCGATGGAGCCCGAGTCCGCAGAGTGGGCGTAGCTCAGCGCTATCTTGCGACAGTAGGTGCAGGCCCGCAAGTCTCCTGCAGGGGGAGGGCAGAGAGAGAGAGAGAGAGAGAGAGAGAGAGAGAGAGAGAGAGAGAGAGAGAGAGAGAGAGAGAGAGAGAGAGAGAGACAGAGAGGAAGAGAGAATGAGAAATAGAGAACAAGAGAGAGAGAACGGAAATAGACAGAGAGAAAGAGAGAGAGAACAAGAAAGAGAGAGCAGATAGATCAACCGACATACAGGGAAAAAAAGAGAGAGAGAACGAGGGCAGGGGAAAGGAAAACAACCACAGATTACACAACAACTTATCTATCGTGTAGCCCCACGTCCCCCCCCCCCCCCCCCCCCCCCCCCCCCCTTCCTCTTCCTCTCCCTCTCCGAGGGCCTTCACGGACCACACCTCAGCCACCCGTCCCCGGGGGTGGAGCTTACCTGTGTAGCCCATGAACTTGCCGGGGATCTCCTGGTTGCAGCAGCGGCTGCAGAAGATCTGGCCGCACAGCCGGCAGTGGTGGCGGCGGCGGAAGGTGGTGAACTTCTCGTTGCAGTCGTAGCACTCCTTACACTGGCTGTCCGGCATCCAGTACTGCTTCAGGTCACTGTCCTGGTGCGGGGCAACCCCACACACACACACACAGACACACACACACAGACAGACACACACACACACACACACACACACACACACACACAGACCCGCTAAGGCTCAAAAGGCTCTTGTGTGTGTGTGTGTGTGTGTGTGTGTGTGTGTGTGTGTGTGTGTTTGTGCGTGCGTGCGTGCGTGCGTGTGTGTTATAGAGGATGGATACCCGACCCGAGCCCGACTGGACCTGACGGGCCGGGTCGGGTTCGGACAAATATTTAGAGATTATGCTTGGGTTCTGGTCGGGCTCGGTCACATCTGCGCGATTTTAAATTAAAAATTTACCCGTGCGGGTAAATGCATGTTGCAATTGTTGACATTTCCAAATGCCTTGCAGTTGCTTAATAAAGGCGGGCTTTCATAAACACAGATGTACGTGTGTCATTAATATGAAAAAAATAGACTTTAACTGAGTCGGGTTTGGACATAAAAACTTGATGCCTGTCGGGCTCGGGTCGGGTTCGGTTACTGTTTTGTGGGACGTGGGCCGGGCTCAGACAGAAAATTCCGGCCCGATCTGCACGCTAGTGTGTGTGTGTGCTTGTGTGTATGTGTGTGTGTGTGTGTGTTTGTGTGTGTGTGTCTGCTTGGGTCACTGTCTGCAGGGCACTTTAGACTCGTCGTAGATGGAATGTCTTTTGGACATTCCATCAAGATGATGATGTCACTCACTTCCATGCGAAAAAAAACCGAGCAAAGGTCTGAATATCTGGAGGGGGATTGCGGTGTCACTGGACAAAGCTGTGGTTGAGGGCGTGCCATTGATGACACAGTGTTGTTGAGCATGACTTGGGGCTTTGAGGGTGCTTGGCTGGTGTCAATACCTGGCTCTTTCCCTCCATGATTTCCTTCAGTCTTTTCAGGGCGGTGCGCAGTTGAACAGCAGTGCGTGGGTCATGACTGCCAAGAGGCGTCTCGGATTTCCTGCGGCCCTCTGGGAAAAGATGAGATGGATAGCTGACATGAAACCCAGAGTCATGCACGGCGCTTTTGCATTGTGAACAGCAGATTGCGTGTATCAAGTTGTTGTTTTTTTACAAAGCTTACCTTGCACCTGACATCAGCATTTCAATTTCAATGTTAACAAAACTCAGAAGTTGTGTAATGTCTAAAACACTATTTAGGTTCTTACGGCTATCACAAAAAGGGCACAAGGGTAAATAAGTGTTAGTTTGAAAATTCCAAAATCACATCATTCAATTAATTAATGCCTGGGTGGATATCAAACATAAAATCATCCCTGTCAGGGAGCCCTTCAATAGAAGTATACACTACTCACACAATACATGCAAGCAAACACAAAATAAAAAGATTTGTATTAGGCAGGGCTTAAATCATTCTTTATAAGAATGGGGTTAAAAAAATGAAATATCAAGCACATGGTTAATTTTTGGGCAAACCACAAAGTGCAGAAGGGCCCTTACCTGGCCAATCCACTGTAATGGAAAAGACATGAGAATGCATGTTACAGCCTACAATGTAATGTATTCCAACTTAAACACCCCTCAATCAAATCTCAAATGTATAACCATGAAAAAAGCAGGCAATTTTCAAGCCTTGGAGACCTCAGACCGGCTCTTATAGGGATCCAGACATTTGGATTGTGAACAACCCTATGTGAGTATGTATGTATGTGCAAATTCCCCAAAGCAGAGTGTTAAGTGAAACAGTTCAGCCTGTGACCACAGCGTTGATGTTGTGGTGTTCACCAGCGAACCAAGAGCACTTAGTTCTGCATTTCTCTTCACATCATGGTGAAATCTATTCGAAATAGTACATCACCATGGTTTAACACACAACATAACGCAAGCCCTCTAAAAAGTAGCACTTATGCAAACGCTATAAATGTAAATAGATAAATGTAAATACATCATAACCATAACATGCATTTTTTTTAAAGGCTCAGGAGGTAAACTCGGGGCAGTAGAAGCAAACAAGAAAACCTCCAATTAGAAACTACAGTGCATTTTCAACCCTTTGGCTGCTGTACAACTCGGCTCTCAGGTCGTCAGATCATCATTGAATATGAATAATTCACCATTTAGTCCACCAGTACAAACTGAAATGACTGCCGCACTCCTTTTCCAAACACCCGTTGTCAGTAAGCCGTGACATCCAGACAGACATTGAAGCCCCTCGTCTAGCTGACAGAAGATCACGCTGTAAACCACAAACGGAGAGAGCGGAGACCTCCAACGGGGTGAACGGCCGCATCTACGTAACGCTCAACACAACGTACACCAGCGCCCCGCCGGGCCGCCGCCTCTCCGCTCGGGTCCGGGGGCCTTACCGGACACAGCGGAGGTCCGCCGCAGGGGGTCCGGGTGCTGCTGCTTGCGAAGGGGTCCGGAGAGGTGGGTGGGATGGGAGGGGCTGGGGGCCCAGCTCCCGCGGTCTAACTGCGGGGAGGGGGCGGGAGGCAGGTCTGTCTTCTCCGGCGGCGCCGCCGCCGAGGGAGCCCGGCCCTCTTCTGAGTGTGCAGGAATGTGGACAGGAGACGTGAGCGGCGGGCGTTCAGAGGAACGTCATGAGACTTGCACCCGAGGGCCGCTCCGAAAGATGACATTATTGTAATTTTTACGACGTACAAGGCTCACGTATTATATGACCGTCTCGATCGATGCTTCTATGGTAAGAGATGGTCACAGATATATGTGAAGGGTTAGGGTTACATATTGGCCCTAACCCTATAATAACAATAATAATAACAATAACAACAACAACAATAATAATAATAATATATACATAATAATAAGTTTGTATAGTAAATAATAAATTAGTATAAGATTAAGAATTATGATTATTATTATTAAGATAATTAATCATTCAGATTAATTACTATTAGATTAATATTAGATATAGTATTATATATAAAATATAATAATAACAGAATAATATTAAAAAGGATACTTCCAATGGATACTAGAAGTTGATTCAAGCTAAACAGTTACAACAGTCCACTACTCGACAACTCCTAAAATTTGCCTTAACTACGGGAATTACAGGAACTACAGGTGTGGTGACAGTCTCTTCAAACTAAAGCCAAAATGGGATTATAACTACCACTGCGCCCTTTCTCGCTGAATACATGAGATGAAAAAACGTCACATGATCAAACCCCGAGCAGGGGAAACCTCAATGTGTTGTGCCATACTCATGAATACCCAGGTTGTGCCAATATCTCTGCTTTTAGAGTAAACATTGTGTGGGAGCTCAAAGGGGAAAGGGTGGACTGTAAAGCCCTGCGGCTCATGGCCAGTCACATGAGAGCTGGTTTGTAGCCTCTTTAGATTTCCATCACGTGACCTTGTGCCCTCGTCTTGGCCAACTAACACTAAACACTCTTTTCATGTGGAGCCTCATTCAAATTCATAAACAAATATTGTCGTTACCTGTACTAAAGCATAGAGGTCAAAGATCCCAACAAAAGGTTTCGGCCGCATTATCAATGAATTGTTTTGCATGTTTAAATCTGCACTATGTGACTTTTCTACAGCAACATATTCCAATAAAAATGATCTGAATGAACTGGAATACCCATCCATGAGTCAATCCATCGACAGAATCAACCTCCATAAACTGTTATTTGTCTATATTTCTGGTCCACTTATGCCGGCAATCTCCAAACTGTTAGCTACAAATTAAGCCAAGAGAGGTTGCTGATGGGGGGAAAAAAGTCCCCTGTGAAGGTTTAAACCACAAGCAACACAAGTGAATCGTGAGGTGCATTTCACAATGAACAGCCCACCCTTGTTGCTGAAGCGGAACAGGTTGACGAAGGAGCTATACGCCGAGCGGAGCGGCGGCTCATCCTGCTCGGGCGTGAGTGGCTTGAAGTGGGTCAGGTGTGAGGGGCTGGGGGGAGAGAGGACCGGCCCCTCCACGCTCCAGTCGGCGGAGGAGGACGAGGAGGACTTGTCGTCGGCGGCCATGTCACACCGGTGGATCCTGGTTCGAAAGGGAGAGAGCAGCGGAACAAAATGGCGGTGCCGCGTCACTGACCATCGAGGGGGGGGGTCATTTCAAGAGCCTCACACCGTTTGTCTCGTCACGGCCTCTGAGGGATGAAACTAACAGGCATCCTCTTTGGTGTCAAAAAAACACCGATACATATTTACAGTACTGAAATGAGGTTGTGCTGTTTGCCTCTTGCTACTGTCATTCAAGATTTGTGCAAACTTGATTTTGATACAGAATGTTTACAGGCTACCAAATATTTTCAGGGTACATTTGATAGCCTGAAAATGTTTCAACAAACTATAATTTTTACATTCAAGGTGATAATGAAAATGACAATGCGCCCACATGTACTAAACAATATTGGTTTGTTTAGAAGTGTATATAAGTCATAGGATGGTGCAGCAGGACAGATAAAAACATTCAATACATACATACATACATACATACATACATACATACATACATACATACATACATACATACAGTGTTGCAGAGACGATGATGACATGAAGAAAACCATATTTAAAAATATTTAAAAAGCAATACAGATGACATTTGCAAATGTAATGCAGAACGATATGCTTAGTGGTTTGAGCAGTGAGGGTATTCATTCAGTCATTAAGTTGGTCAAATTGATCTTTGACCAACAAAGTGATCTGAACATAGCAGAGGCTTTGACTAACGAAAGCATGTTCTTACTACTACAGTACTACTACTACTACTACTACTACTACTACTACTACTACTATTACTACTAGTAGTAATGCTACTACACAAAAAAATAAGCTTGAGCAAATCCAATAAATCTGTTTGACAAATCTTGCAGTTCTATTTGGTACAAATAAAAGAAATAACGGGAGCTGCCATTTTTCTTTTTCACATCTTCCCACGTTTCTCCCGCTTGTTATACTTTGCTCCATAGAACAGTCTGTCCTTTTCAACGACCAAATGAAATCCTTGTCCACAAGGAAGAAGTCCGTTTGTTTTTTGTTTTTTTTGTTTTTTGTTTTTTTAAAGTAAAAAAAAAACATTTCCACAGGCTGCTCCACAGGCGAGCAGCCTGTGGAAGTTAATCATGTGATGTTTGAAACGGGCCTCGAGTAAGGTGGAATACTGAAGGCTCACGAGCATGTCCTCCTGAGCCCCCTCCCCACACACACACACACGCGCACACACGCTGACAGGAAATGATGAAGCTATTATGGCGTTAACTACACTAGATAAACAGCTGTCAGCCTCTGCCCGTGGGTTTCTTAGATAAATAAAACACTACCTGCAGGTCGTGTGGTTTCACTTATCATCTAAATGTTAAACTGGCCACCCATTGAGAAGTAGCCACAGCAAATGTACTTTATTATCTCACCGATCATCGGCGCCAGTTCGAGGCTATATTATGCCTACATACGATGAGACCAAGACAACTATGTATTTCATGAGAAACTGGGATGGGGTTAGAGAGACAAGTTACAGTAACTAGCCGACGTTAGCTAAACCATAGCATCATCTTCCACGTAACTGTTCGGCTAAAGTGCTACATTAGAAGATGTTGAACATATAACAACACAGCTCAATGAAAGACGCAATAACAATTTACCTGTGTATTGTCTGTCACTTCATCGTTTGTATGACATTGACATGCTAAAAGCTGATCTACTGGGTGGGAAGCCGACTCCCATACAGGGAGGCTTGAGATAGGAGAACAGAGAAATCGAACTGTTGTGATCACGAGACAAGGCAGAGACAAATGCACTCCGAGACATCAAACTAAATGTGTTAATGTCAATGTTTTTTGTTTTGTTTTTAAATATTACATGTAGCTATTGTAGCTATTGCTATTGTTATTTGTGTTCAATAGACTACACATTTAAATGCTGTTTAATTTCCAGCCTTCCCTTATAAACAACGCAATTATGAATTGCTAAAAGCATACGCCATGCCAACAGGGGGCGACAAAGTCTAACACGTTGGTTGCCTACGTACTCCATTAACGCCTGAAGCTCTCTCTAAAAATATTTGAAAAGACGCATACATATTCATAATATCATATTACTAATGACTAGATAATAACTTACTCGAAAATATAAAAAATAAATATATACATATATTAATTGTGACAAGTGCCAACAAAAAAGGGGACAGCACATACGTGTCCCTGATTGGTTACCCGATGATAAACCACGCCCCCTATTTTGAGCGGAAACGGCGGGTTCTTGCTTACTTTTGACTTGAGTTGGGGGAAAAAATCCGTTGTTTTTTTTTTTTATTGATCAGCGATTATTATTTACCCCGTCTACCCTGGCTACATCTTCTTTTCGGGCTGTATGATGAAAGTTGAGACAACTTGACGTCTGTGGTACACAAGTACCTGTTCTGTTCCCTTCTTCTCGAGCATCTCCAACGACAGCTCAGCTGAGCACCCTGGACTACCGAATCTAACCATGTCAGCGGGGATGAAAATTACAAACATGAAGTCTTCGAAGCAGACCAATGTCTTGGCCTCAAAGATCAAAAACAAGATTCTTAGTAAGTGTTGAGAAAAGATGCCATTTGCGATTCACACAATTCCCTTGAAACGACACTCCAATTATTAAAGACAACTAGTTTGGCATGACGAAATCTCCCAAATGTCTTTGAACCAATAACGTTAAAGCAATAGGCTAGCAGTGCGATCAAATAAAACTTGATTCACATTCAGTATTCGCACTCTAATTGTCGTCCATCTTGTCCTTGTGTATGGAATGCAACGTCTTGAAAAGGTATGTGAGTGCTTGGATTGCGGTCCTGAAACGGCAACCTCCTCCACTGCTATTCCGGCAATTACTTCAATTTCTGGACACCCCTTCTTATGTCCCAACAGATAGTTCATCTTTTTTAAAGATCTCTTTGAAGACCAACAACAGGGCATTAGCTGGTGCCCTGCAGGCCCAGAGAGAGAAGAGCAACCACTTGCAGATGGAAACTGTTTTCCTCCTCAAACAAGTTGATGCTCTGTTATTTGAAAGGGCTATCATGAGATACAAGCATAAGAAGCTGGTAAGTGTTTTCTACTGTATATTGTTTGGTTATTTCTGTTGCTTTAAAAGGGATATTCCGCCATTTTTGGAAATAAGCTAATTTTCCACCTTCCCTCGAGCAAAACAATCGATGTTACCCTTTTCCCGTTCATCCAGCCGTTCTGAGAGTCTGGCGGTACAACTTTTAGCTGTAGCTTAGCATAGATCATTGAATCGGATTAGACCATTAGCATCTCGCCCGCTAGCATCACGCTTAGAAGTGACTACGATTTCCGGAATTTTTCCCATTTAAAACTTGTCTCTTCTCAAGTTTGAAAGTGCAATAAGACCGACGGAAAATGAAACGTGGCGATTTTCTAGGCTGATTTTACCCGGAACTATACTCTCATTCTGGCGTAATAATCAAGGAAAGTTGCAAAGGTACCATGGGCGCAGTGATATGACGCAGCGCCTCAATAGTCCCTGTAGGCTTCTTCCGGCAATACAACCAACGTGATTACCTGCTAACTGAAAGTTGCTGGAACTCATTGCTTTATGCCTACCGGGACTATACTTTGAGGCGCGTCATATCACTGCGCCCATGGTACCTTTGCAACTTTCCTTGATTATTACGCCAGAATGAGAGTATAGTTCCGGGTAAAATCAGCCTAGAAAATCGCTACGTTTCATTTTCCGTCGGTCTTATTGCACTTTCAAACTTGAGAAGAGACAAGTTTTAAATGGGAAAAATTCCGGAAATCGTAGTCACTTCTAAGCGTGATGCTAGCGGGCGAGATGCTAATGGTCTAATCCGATTCAATGATCTATGCTAAGCTACAGCTAAAAGTTGTACCGCCAGACTCACAGAACGGCTGGATGAACGGGAAAAGGGTAAAGCTCGATTGTTTTGCTCGAGGGAAGGTGGAAAATGAGCTTATTTCCAAAAATGGCGGAATATCCCTTTAAAACGTTTATTTAACAGTTTCAAACTGTTACGTTGAACTTCCACAGCTTCTAATATTAAAGGAACTCAGTAGCAACACCATGCATCAATTAAGCAGCATGGCTGACATCCTTTCCTCTGAAGACGTGAGAATACTTTATAACATATTTGCATATTGCATGTAACATGCTGTCCATTTTGTGTCATCATAGGATGTTTCCACTGTGTTTTATTTATTTTAAATAGGGTGTCAATGAACTGTTGGATGACTGTAAGAAAAAAAAAAATGAGGCAGAAGGTGGCAATGTTGAGATTATGAGGTGAGCAAATTCGCAGATAAGCATGCTGTTTACTTCACAATTATCAACCGAAGCTCAACATTTTGTGGATTTGTGTTCATTTGAATGTGCCACGGTGTCTTTCTTGTTTTCCTCGTCTCCTTTCTATACTTTTTAGTCTTTTAGCATGCCAACCACAACCCTTCTCAGAGGCACATCACTCACCAACCAGAACACAGGATATGGGTGAGTAAATAATGCAAATTTAACAATGATATATTTTAAATAAAATAATACAATAATGCATATCATTTCCTGATAACCCACATCCAACGTTATTCATTGTTGTGTATTTTTCATATGTGTGCATCCATCGCACAGAAATCAGTAATGATGCTGAAAATAAGCCCGATGAAGCGGGGCAGTTGGCCCAAAGGAGAACATCCTGTCTGACGACGAGCTTGAGGGAGGATGTGGAGCGGTATTCCAGGACCTTCTCTCGGCCAGGGTGGGACATCACCTCGATGCTGCCCCCATGTCCTCCGAACAGTCACACCCCTGCAGCTGCCGTTGCATCTGAATCCAAACAGTTGACCGTTCCTGTTGATCCTCAGAGAAGCTCCACCCAGGAGTCAACCGCTATCAGCACCACCACCAGCACCACCACCACCACCACCAACGATGACGCCGACGCCACCAATGGTGGAGGAAAGGAGGAGAGTGTGCTCCTGAACACCACCATGGAGATGACCATGAGAGACACCACTGAAATAATTGTGGTGGACACCAAGAAGAAGGAGAAGAAACCCAAGAAATCCGAAAAATCCGAAAAGACAAGCAAGAAAGAGCATCGGTCTAAGATTAGCGACCCAAGTGCAGCACCGGTCAAGGTAAAGGTGGCAAAGGAAAAAAAGAAAAACAAGCCACGAGGTAGTACAGCCAGTGACCCTGGGCAGCCAGGAGACGGAGACCCTACAGGGTGCGGCTTGGTTGAACCCAAAGATCACACTGCTGCTCTGCCGCTATCAGAGAATTTTACACACAAGGCCTCCAGTGCACAAAAGAAGGCGTGCGCAGTGTCTCAAATCCCCAAATTGAGCCAGACTATAGCTTCTAATGGCCCGAACACGGTACAGAAGAAACCTCCCAGTTGCTCGAGCATTTTCGTACCAGAGCTTAATGGCGGTGACATCGTAGACTCTGACAGGCGGGTCACCGCAGTCCGGGAAGAGGCAAGATGGTCACCCGAGGATGTTTTTTCCGAGGGCGTGAAGGTGCTGCCCCCATGTCCTCCAAACAGTCAGACCCCTGCAGCTGCCGTTGCATCTGAATCCAAACAGTTGACTGTTCCTGTTGATCCTCAGAGAAGCTCCGCCCAGGAATCAACCACCACCAGCACCACCAGCGCCAACACCACCACCAACGCCGCCGCCGTTGCCGCCAACGGTGGAGGACAGGAGGAGACTGTGCTCCTGAACACCACCATGGAGATGACCATGAGAGACACCACTGAAATAATTGTGGTGGACACCAAGAAGAAGGAGAAGAAACCCAAGAAATCCGAAAAGACAGAAAGCAAGAAAGAGCATCGGTCTAAGATTAGCGACCCAAGTGCAGCACCGGTCAAGGTAAAGGTGGCAAAGGAAAACAAGAAAAGCAAGCCACGAGGTAGTACAGCCAGTGACCCTGGGCAGCCAGGAGACGGAGACCCTACAGGGTGCGGCTTGGTTGAACCCAAAGATCACACTGCTGCTCTGCCGCTATCAGAGAATTTTACACACAAGGCCTCCAGTGCACAAAAGAAGGTGTGCGCAGTGTCTCAAATCCCCAAATTGGGCCAGACTATAGCTTCTAACGGATCGAACACGGTACAGAAGAAACCTCCCAGTTGCCCGAGCATTTTCATACCGGAGCTTAATGGCGGTGACATCGTAGACCCTGACAGGCAGGTCACCGCAGTCCAGGAAGAGGCAAGATGGTCACCCGAGGATGATATTTCCGAGGGCGTGAACTCTAAAAGGAAATTCAGGAAGACCTACGTCGTGTCAAAGCTACCGAGAACAATCAAACGGAAAACGCTCATCACATCACATGAACTCTCGCGCGGAACATCTAACGGCGATACTGAAGACCTAGATTATAGCGACGCATACAGGGACACTCTGGACAGTCTACGACCGCTTGACGCCGTGACTGATGACCCACATTTTGAGCATGGGGATGGGGACTGTGAGTTCCCCAACGCTGATCGCCCCGAGAGCATGGATCAAAGAGCTGCAACACTCAACTCTAAAACAATCTCCAGGAAGACATTTGTCGTCTCTGTGACCAGGGACGGCTCCTCGCGGGAAAGCGTCTCGCCAGACGACAGTGCCGAAGCTGGCACCCCGACTCCATTTTCAGACCCCGACCGCGCGGCGGAGGGATTACTAGACGCCCCGGCTGCAAGTCCACCGAGGCGAGTTTCTGAAGCGAAGCCACGCCGCTCGTCTGCCGTCTTCGATCGCCGTCGCGACGTAGACGCCGCGGAGGAGACTGGTCTGTCCCGCAAGCGCCCCTACGAGGAGGACGTCAAGTGCCACGAGGCCACGTGCGAGAATTCCTCCTTTCCTTTCACCGTCAGGAAGAAGAAAAAGAAGAGCAAGCGGGAAGGGAGCCCCCAAAGGGGGGCGGACCCCTGGGACGAGGCGCCGCCCCCCCGCCGGGACCACGCGCCGGGAGGAGAGGCGGCAGCGGCGGGCAGCCGTCGCAGTACGCCCGTCCGGTCCCTCAGAGCCACCAGAGTGGCTGTGGGCCTGTACCAAGAGGAGGAGGACTCGCCCAACGGCGTGGGCCCGAAGGCCGGCCTCTCTCCGGACACTTGGGTTCCTGAACGCTCGTGCTCCAAGCCCAAGAAGAACGCCAGGCAGAAGCAACAGAAGGACAAAGCGCGCACCGCCAACCCGCCGCCGCGACCCGCGAAACACGACAGCAGGAAGACCTTTGTCGTCTCCGCCCTCTCCACCGGCACGTCAAGCGGAGGCGTCTTTTCGGCCGGCGACGACACAAGGATGTCAAACGTCCTCGCGGGCGTTCACCAGGGGGCGAGCCAGAGGCTCACCATGCAGCTGGCGGACGAGAGGCCACCGTGGGAGACCTCAGAAGACAGCCTCTTTGATTTTGACATGGAGGACTACCCTGTCCCCACCCCCAGGAAGGCCCCCTCGGACAGGGTGACGGGGTCGACGGAGCCTCGTGCCAATACAGTGAGCGCTTCCCCAGGTGAGGTGGTGTTTGTGTTTTTTGTTTTTGAGATCACAATGGTAATCATAGACTTTGGTTTTGGTGGTGAGGATGTGTCTGGTCAGGTTTTTATGAATTTTTTCCCCCCATTTCTTCTATACTGTATATATTTTCTTTCTGCATTGTGACTGCATATCTGTTATTTCAGCCAGGAGAGTTTTAACGTCCGTTGCCAACACCATTATAAACACAGATTGCGGAGACGCGGGCAGACAGACGAGGAGAGCCAGGGCGGCCGTGAACTACAAGGAGCCAAGCCTGATACGGTAAGGCCCACAAACACAAACACTGGAGAAGGTCTCAATGTGGCGTCAAGTCCGATCGCTCTAACCAAATGCTGGGACTTTACAGCAAAATAAGGCGCGGAGACCGTCACACGGACACCGAGTTCCTGAATTCTCCAATGTTCAAGGAGAAACGGAAGAAGCAGAAGAAGACATGAACAAGCCCGAGCCCAAGCCCAAGCCTTATTATTGAATGATATTATTATTAATTATTAATATTATTATTGTTATTATTTTCTTGCTTTTTACACAAATTATATGATGAATGGCTATGGGTCCTGCACTTTACCCTCTGCGTCCTGCACATGAACACAGGGTTATGTTTGGGTTTGGGGTTTTTATTGTGACTGTTGCCCTGTTGGTCATTGTCTGAGAGGTTCATACCCGATGGGGTGTAAATAATTAACTCTTCAGCAGTTCACCTGAGACGTCCATGTCACTGTGTGGCAGACCTAGCAGGAGGTCTGAGGGGGTGGGGGGTGGGGGGGGGGGGGGGTTCTGACCACTTAGCTTTTGTGGTTCGTCTTGTTTTGAGATCGATGTGAATGGAAGTACCTTAACCAGCACTCGTGTTGCGTAACGATTGTTTGTCTTGAAGAATTGTGTGGTGAGTTGTTTTATGTTTTACCCTCAATTGTAGCCATTATTAGTCCTTTGTCTTTGTTTCCACGTTTCTGGTTATTTTTTACTTTTTAAACCAAATAAACTGATCATAACTGAGGTTAAAGTGGGTAAAGGGACTTTCATTCATTGTTTCATTGTTAGTGGTGAACTCGGTTCATTGAATTGTGTGTGTGTGTGTGTGTGCGTCTGCGTGAGGTAGAATCGGTGTCAGGTTCTGTATCCTAGGTAGTAAATGTTTTTTGCTCCACAATTGTGAGCCAAGCGGACCTGCCCTTGCGCTTTAATTTCGTCTTAAATTTCATCGTCTTTTTCAAATTCAATCTCCTACCCGACACGTATCTCCACTTGATGCCTGCTGGAGCCCTGTTGTCTTTTACAGAATTCACACTTGAATTCTTTGGTTCCTGAAAATGGACCAGAGGCATTTGAAAAAGGATGTCAAGGCGCTCTTGTGAGTAAACGCTACGGCAGAATCGAGTGGGCCAATGCACGTACAAAGGGTGTTTACTTTGAGTAGTCTCTTTTGGTTTGATTATACAGGAATGACTATGTTGGACAGAGGCTCAGAGAGAAAGCCTTTGATCCCAAGGGGAAGGGAACTTCTATGCTGGACGATCTGGTAGGCCTACGACGGAATAGATCCTCAAGCTCAGTACATTGAAGCACTAGTTGGTTTCTCCTGTATCGATGGTGATGACGAGCATGCAAAGTGTGTGTGCGCGCCCCTCTACAGGCTCATTGTGACCTTGCTCTAAGAGTTGCCCTTTGGTGGTTAGACAGAGACGACAGCCAGCGCATCCTGGACAGAGACATTGTGTAAGCTATGGTTATTGGGATATAGGCCACAGCGCCCATTCATATGGATGCATTATTCTAAACTAGTGTATAATTTATCCCACTTCCATTTGGTTGTATTTCTTATTTTGGTCGTAAACCTCTCCATATTTTCTTCAATGAATATGCACTGTTATGTCTATTAATATAATGCATATGTATTATTACCTCCAAAGACCTGCAGGGGAAGTGGGATGTTTAAAAGTAGTTGTCTGAGCTCTCAAACAGGGGGCAAACATTTTTTTTCTTTTGTTTTTTACTGCAGTGGAGCAAAAGTCTTGTCAGGAAGCAAGTATCCCAATCATCTTGAACGGGAAGCTATGATCTTGTCCTCTTTCGCTGGGATCGTCCTGGTGAGTTCTCCTCAGGCAAGAGTTTGTCGGCCTACATTCCCCAATCTCTATAACTGGGTACAATCAAATAAGAAGTGCTGTAATGCAACATGTTGGACGTTTACTAGATATCACCCTATTTTGGAAGCCAATCAAGCTGGTCATCAGACATCAACTGGAATAATGACATAGAGCCCCATAACCACCAGTTAAGTGTGTGTGTGTGTGTGTGTGTGTGTGTGTGTGTGTGTGTGTGTGTGTGTGTGTGTGTGTGTGTGTGTGTGTGTGTGTGTGTGTGTGTGTGTGTGTGTGTGTGTGTGTGTGTGTGTGTGAGAGAGAGTGAGATTAGCCATCACAAGCTGTCTCAAAATCTTCTCTGCCCTGTGACGTAGTGACGTCACAAGTGGGAGTGTACTGGTTGATCTCCCCGGCATACATCTGGGTGGATGTCCCAACTTGTGTTGCCACTAAGCCACAGGGCTGGACACACACACACACACACACACACACACACACACACACACACACACACACACACCTACCTGGTGGTAAAATAGGGGCCCTTTAATGATCTGACAGCTATCAGGGAACAGTTCCCTTTCTACCTCTTTCCAGCTTGACTTTCCTCTCTGCTGCAGGATGCGCTGCCTGTCGAGGAGATCCTGGCTCTGTACAGCTGCAAGCCAGCTGCCTCTCACTCCAACCACCAGTCCAAGGTAGACTGAAAGCGTCTCCTGGCTGACTCGTAGGCCTGCATGTGAACTACAGATGTGTTTGTATCTCTGTCCCCGACGATGACATTATGAATAATTGTGTTTCAGCTGTATCGTTCTATTCATACTGTATATACACAGGTTTTGTGTGTCTTCTTTGCCACAGAACTCCATTGTCCACCCGTTCACCTTGTCCTACCATCCCTTTGCCATGCTGTGCTCCTACAAGGCCGTGGACCACTCTAAGAAGCACAGTGAGTCCTCTTCTTCAGCGTGCACCATGGAGACGATCAAACAGTAGGCCTGTTGGTCATGTTGCTGCAGCTGTTGTTGTTCTGCCATAGGTCAGAATCAAACAGTAGGCCTGTTGGTCATGTTGCTGCAGCTGTTGTTGTTCTGCCATAGGTCAGAACCAAACAGTAGGCCTGTTGGTCATGTTGCTGCTGCTGTTGTTGTTCTGCCATAGGTCAGAATCAAACAGTAGGCCTGTTGGTCGTGTTGCTGCCGCCGCTGCTGCTGCTGTTCTGCCATAGGTCAGAATCAAACAGTAGGCCTGTTGGTCGTGTTGCTGCTGCTGTTGTTCTGCCACAGGTCAGAAGCTGAAGCGATGGCTGTTTGAGAAGACGAAGGCCAACGCCACCCCTGGCCCGCCAGCCCCGGAGCAGCATCCCTCCTCTTCCTCGTCCTCGCAGTCCTTTCTAAGTGTAAGTCACTGGGATCTATTTGTCTGTGCACGTGGCTGGACTGTATTGTTGCATTCATAGTTCATCACGTCTGAGAAATGTTATCGTCTGTGGTAGGACAATCTTTTGTCTTGTCATTACATATTCCAACTAGAAAACGCAATTCCAAGGAATTACCATGGCATGACAATGTAAAAAGGCTGCAGTGTAAACTAGAAAATGTGTGCATAGAAATGACTGTGATCTTTCTGATCAATACTTCGCTAGCTAGCGCTAGTAAGTTTGCACTCTCATATCAAGACAACATTAACGAAAGGTTGACGACAAAATCAATGACCCCCAACAAACACCCAAAACTGGAAAACTTACCTTGGTTGTAATTTCAGATATTTGTATCAAATGGCAGTTTGACGAGCGAATCAATTGCACGGCAGTGAATTGAGCAGAGGATAGTGAAAAGGTTCACAGCTGTAGCGTGTGTCAATCATGCCAATGCTGCTTAATGCCAATGCTGCTTCATCTCAGCTGGAAAGTTGATTGGCGGAGTCATAGTAACAATGGGATTACGGGCTCAGTTAGTTGTAGGCTATCTATACAGGGAATTTCATGCTTTTTTAATCAGAAATAGCTAAAAACTTATAAAGGTTTCATATCTGAAAAGTAGATAGCACACCTACAATTAACGAGACCTTTGTAATGACGTTAGATCTGTATCATGTGATCCAATGGTACGGCGGGAATTAATTGCAGTAAAAAGTCGCGAGAATAATTATAAAGTGGGATAACAGTTCATGGCATGACATCATGCCATGGAATTACAATATACTATATACACGGTTATTCAATTCAAATAACTTTATTGATCCCAAAGGGCAATTAATTCGCAGCTCAAACCAACCACAGACAACGCTGTCATACATCAACACAGCAGGAGTAAGAATAAGATGTATGTCAGACAAAACCTCAGATCAGCATCAATTGCAAGGGGCAGCAACAGGACATTTGTTAAACACAGCACTAGCCTACATCCCAGCTCTAGTGCCTGCTGTGGTCAGTAGGCTAATGGCTGAAGGAGTGAATGACTTGGCATAGCGGTTAGTTTTCCTGGGAGGCGCTACATACCTGTGTCCTGAGGGCATTAAACTAAAAGCATTTGCCAGCACATGTTCAGGTTGGGCAATTATTCTCCTGGTGTTTACGACACCGAATAATCAAAACTATTGAAATAACATTGATGTAGTGCCCATTTTCCAAAAAACTCCAAAAATAGAATGGGCCTACACTGCCATCTAGTGGGGATCAACTCTTTTTTTTTGGTTTAAAATAGATTCTGACGATATTGTCTGTGTTTTCATCACCTTCGTTCTCTCTCTTGCTTCCAGGACAGTGATGAGGTCCAAGAGAACAGAACAAAACACTATGAGGGCTCACTTGAGTCCCTGAGAGATTAAGCCTATATATTTCAACAATCAAATTGTATTATTGTACGTAATATTGTATTACTGCACTGTAATATTGTATTACTTTCTAATGCCCTGTTCTCATGTCCAATATCAGTATAATGTTTCTTCATCAGAGAAGTGTTTGCTTCTCTATCTTCAATTGTACCAACAAAGCAGGACTGAGATCTTTTTAATATTTCAGAAAGCTATAGACGTTGATATGCTCGCCTGTGATATCCGTAACATTTATGGAGATGTTGCGCACGCATGCCATGAAATCACACCGGGTTCTTTTTCCTGAACTCCCTCATCAGTAAGTAAATGAGCTGTTGGATGACGCTGTCATCCAGTCCTATACACTCCTCCACAACAGCATAGGAGCGTTGCCATTCACACAAGAGCTCCTCCAGTCTCTTGATGTCTTTGAGGTGACATGCATCCTTTCATGAGCCTTCTTCTGTTCGCACAATGGTAAACATCCATGTTTTGTTTGCTGCAATGACTTATGACATTCTGTGTGAAAAGAGTGTTTCTGCTTCCTGTGCTCACCAATGTCGGGATCAATAAAGGCACAAGGTCAGTCATTTGTCTCCTGGGTTTTTTTTAATGCATTTTTTTTTGTTGTTGCACTAATCAATCAATCAATCAACATATTTAGCAAAATCTCATTTTAGATATAGTGTATAATAGACATAGACATGGAGAGACTGTTAATTCCCGAAGGGAAATTGGGTTGCCTTAGCAGCCACAATACAAAAAATATGAATAAAATAAAATACCAAAAACAAAAATAATAAAAATGAAATACACACAAAAATGCAGTGAAATTGTAAAAATACCATAAAATAGTGATCTGATATGTAATGTCAGCATGAAATCAATATGACATAAGATATATAATATCAGTACGGAATGTAATTAACACGTATCGCATATGATGTGAAATATATGTTTCGGTTGACTTATAGGTGGTAAAGGGTGATTTAGTCGAGTTCTGTGATGGAGGATCTGAGAGAGGCAGATGAGTTGAAAAGTGGCTTTGTGTATGTGGCTCTGTTGCTACTTTTCTGACCACTGAGATAGCTGCTTTTTTAATCAACACAGGTGAAAGACCACCTAAGTGTTAAACGGGGACATCTATAGTGAAAACTAATTCAGAACTGGAAACCTAAATTGACCAGATCAGCATGGGAACAGGATGCCCCCTTTAGAATTGAATTACATCTGGAAACAGATGTACATCCTCAATTAAAGAAATACTTATTCCCATTTGGGTTTTTAGAAATGCTGATCTTTATGAAAATATTAGGTAGGAGGTAGTTTTAAAAATAAACATTTACAAATAAATGTCTATCATGTAATGTAAACGAATGGATATTGATAAATTCTGAGTCATGTTGAGTCATACTGTTTGAACCACTTTGAATGAGGGACTTTGAGGGTTCTGTGTTCCAGCTCTGCTGTAGACTTTCCATTTGTTCTGCTGAGGATTATTGGGAACACTAGTGGGGTACCCTTCATTCATGGGTGAGGGTCCCCTATGGATTAGTTATGTTAACACAAGCCCTGCACAAACCAAAACTTAAACACATGGAAAACACTGCCAGTGGCTACACAGAAACAGTCCCAAATATATAAATAATAAAGCATAATTTTGTCTCAATTTTCTCCCTTTTCCTTGTTTGGATAATAGAGGGAATTCTTGTGTATTCCACATAAAGTAATACTTTACATAGACATACATAGATTAGACTGTTTTGTTTCACCAGATTCATATGATTTATTAATTTGATGTATCTTTAAATATGAATATTGATGGGTTGTGTGTTGTGTTCTAACATTAGATAGTTTTAGTCGTGCCCCTTCATGAATCTCAGTTTAAATATGATATATAATAAGGCATTCGAAGGCCTACAGTTACACCAGTCATACCATGTTTATAACATGTAGTTTAACCTGCACAGTAACTCTAATGACCACTCTGATTAGGTATTTATGTAAGAGTTATTGTTGTGTAATGCGTTGACTGACCTGGATGTGAGGCAACAAGAAGAACTTAATATTACTCAGCAGTGAGGATGAACGTTCCAGGTCAGGTCAAAAGAAAAGTCCCACTGTGGAGTTTGTGCTGCTGACAGCAGGCCTCATTTGAATGACAACACACGCTCACACAGACACACGTGTGGCTTCCGTGGCAACGTATATATAAGGCTGACTTCTCGACTCTTTACCAAAGCACAGAAAGCGTCTGCAATCAACCGCAATCATGATGGGCAAGGTGGGTGTTTTCATCATTCTGTTTTTTGGTGTTTTTTACATTCCAAAAATATAGGTTGAAAATGTAAAGAGCACGAGTTAAGAGTGATGTATCGACATCCACATCTGAACCCGATGCGTGAACAAGCAAAAGCGTTTTCACATCGGCCATTTTGGACGTGGGTGACGAGTGTGACGATCCACTATTTGGTCGAATTCTAAAAAATGCAAACTTTGCTTCCCTCCTCCTCCAGATCATCTTCTACGAGGACAAGAACTTTGGCGGCCGCCACTATGAGTGCAGCAACGACTGCTCCGACCTGCACTCCATGTTCAACCGCTGCCAGTCCATCCGCGTGGAGAATGGCATGTTCATGATCTACGACCGCCCCAACTTCATGGGCAACCAGTTCTTCGCCAGGAGGGGCGAGTACTCCGACTACATGCGCATGATGGGCATGAACGACTGCGTCAGGTCCTGCCGTCACATCCCCATGGTAGGCCTCCTCCATACGCCACTGTGTGTGTTCACGTGTGTTCGACGTTATCCTGACAGCCCAGCCTATGTTTTCATGGTATATCCTGTAAGCGCTATATTGCGTT
This sequence comes from Urophycis tenuis, assembly GCA_036785325.1. Classification (NCBI taxonomy): domain Eukaryota; kingdom Metazoa; phylum Chordata; class Actinopteri; order Gadiformes; family Phycidae; genus Urophycis; species Urophycis tenuis. Next base: position 52,842 of record JAXIVH010000135.1, read on the forward strand.
CAGGAAGGGTTATAGACTTATAGGTGCACAAATAGTGTAGGAGCTGTGGTGTACAGGCCACTAACTAATAACAGGTCGCTAACTTATAACATTTCTGACCAAAGTATTAGATTTTGGTTAAAGAATTGTATTGAATGAGGATGGAATGACCAATCATAGACAGTGGTGCAGCAAGAAATGTTTCATAAGGGTGGCCAGATGAGGTCTTTTATGCTGTGGTATAAGTAAGTCTAGTGTACAAGTACAAAGGCTAATGTCACTCATTATCTGAGGTGCCTAGACTAATCGACCGGTACAGTGAACATTTTGAGTTCCACAACAATCTGTTTTTAACATGTTATACGTCTCTGTGTATACCTGTGTGAGGCCATTCATTGTGTTTTGAATAGGCTAGTTGTCCATGGAGGGGGGCAGCGATTGTATAAGGGTAGCCATGGCCCCCCCACTGGGCCCCCTGGCCACCCCTATGGGGCGCCATAGACAAACGCCAACAAAAGCCCAGGCACCTGTGTCCAGCCTGTCTGAAAGCTTGTCTCCCCCCCCCCCCCCCCCCCACAGCACCGTGGTAACTTCAGGATGAGGATGTACGAGCGCGCCGACATGTCCGGCCAGATGATGGAGCTGAGCGACGACTGCCCCAACCTCATGGACCGCTTCCACATGTCCGACTTCAACTCCTGCAACGTGATGGACGGCCACTGGCTGATGTACGAGCAGCCCAACTACAGGGGGCGCCACTACTACGTCAGCCCCGGCGAGTACAGGAGGTACAACGACTGGGGCAGCATGAACCCCAGGATCGGCTCCATCAGGCGCATCATGGACCTCTAAAAGACAGAACCACGGTCCTGATGAAATGTCTCCTCTTTGCCTTGTTTCACACACTGAATAAAATGGGGTCAGCGCTCAAGTGTTTTCCGTTTTGTTCTTGCTTCATGCTCTTGGCGGGCTCCTTCCCCGCCGACGGCGGTGGCGGCGGCGGGACCCGGGGCCGCTGGCCCCGCATCCTGGCCCTGGTCAAAGTCTTGAATAAAATAGCTGCTATGACGCTGAACGCACGAACACAAGCCTCCGGTGTCCCTCACTTCATCCACCTCTGACCACGCGAGTAGCGGCGTGACGAGTTGCCTGCTGCCTTGTGCTGTTGTGAGGACTCCCTCACTTGAATTCAAGGAGGCCGTGTAATAACACCACGTTAACACCGTGTGATGTTTGACTGATCCGAAACAATGACCGAATCAAGCCAACCTCTAATTCTAGTGAGCAGTAACTAACTACGTCAGCTGTAAGAGAAGAGATACATGTGTTCCTCTAGATATAACCTGCATCGGAAACCACTCCACCAGTCATTAAATTAGGCTCATTAAACAATCAGGAAGCACACTAAACACTGTGGTCAGTCAGAGTCAAGCTCGATGTTGAAAATCGGTTATTAAATTCTAATTTACATCGTATTTGTATAATATAGCTTATAATACCATTAAAAAACATAGAATGTTAAAATCTTGAATTTGAAATCAGACTAAAGGCTGTTTAGACTAAGGATTAAAAAATAATTTACATAAAAGAAAGTGTCATGGTCATTGACAAGGATTCAAGTACCAATGTTATTTGGTGACACTAATTTTGGATCTATTGATTAGTCATCATTGCATATAAGATAAACACACAGCTTTTGTTCAAGCTTCATAACAACAACACTAAACATTTTTGACAAAAAATGCATAACTACTGCTGTAGTGCAGTACTGTGCAGTGTATTACAATATGAATAGAAAATGCAGAGTTAGCACATTGGCCCCTCTTTATGACAGTGTATATATATGACAGTATGACAGTCTTTAACCAGCAGGAGAGGGCACAACACCACACTAAAGCCAGCATGGGGAAGGTAAACATCATGACTCAGGGCCTGCCGGGACCACCATGAGTTGTTATTTTCACTGTGATGAGAGTGTGTTGGACAATGCATTGCAGAGCTAGCAAGAAGATGAAGGTGTAAATTAGCTTTGAAACACATGGGTACATGCTTACTGTGCAATCTCTTCAGGAGCAATACAATTAGCATCTATTAGGCCTAGCAGGTGACAACATAAAATGTCATTTTTAGAATATAATGTTTAAACCTGATGATTAAAATTGGAAAGGCATGCTATGATTTAACTATAACTTGACTTGTCGTTTCCTAGAAATGCCACAGCAATCTGTCAGCTATGAGTGAGTGATAGACTCTGAAATATCTGCTGCGGTTGACTGCTCGCGTTCCTCTCTATTAGCCAATTAAATTTAGATTCTAGTCTGCTCCCAGGTCATTTCTGACCAATCAGGGCAGGACATTCCTGACTGGGCCATCTTGCCGATCAATCGCATGAGCGTGACCGCAACAGTTCTCAGTGACAGAGAAATTTAGGTAGGGCGGCAGCCAAGGCTTTTTCACTTGCGTTTTTTCAAAATCTCATTCAAAATCTCATAAATCTCTGCCCTTCTGCCCTTCCTCCAGATAATTCTCTACGAGGAAAGGGACTTTCTCGGCCCCAGTGTGGAGTGCACGTCTGACTGCAGGGACCTGTTGTGTCGCCTGCGCCACTGCAACTCAATCTGCGTGGAGGGAGGCGCCTTCATGATCTACGAGGGTCTGGACTTCACGGGCACCCAGTACTTCCTGAGGAAGGGCGACTACCCGCACTACGACTGTTGGACGGGCGGCAGTGACTCCGTCCGCTCGTGTCGCCTCATTCCCGCGGTGAGCCTGGCGTCCGCAGCGAATATCAGTTCAGTTACTTTAACCTGCGCTATGTTACTTTTCTATTGCAGCTATGAAGGAAAATATAGTGCAGCTTTAACGTCATTAGTAGGAATATATAGTGCCGCTTTAACGTCATTTGTAGGAAAATATAGTGTAGCTTTAACGTCATTAGTTTTCAACAGTATTGAACAAATTATCGCCGGATATCCATTCATAAATCGGGAGTCACAGGCCTATTCTTAGTCAAAAGACCTAAAAAAAACCCCCACCTATACACATTGGTATAGATTTTCCCTGACTTTCACATTTCTCAACTTTTTAACTTTGGGGTAACATAGCTACGCGCCAAGTGAACTTTTTTTTTTTCTTTCTCTATCCAACAGCAGGAGCCCGGGTCATTCAACATGCGTCTGTACGAGAGGATCGAGTTTGGGGGCCAGGTCATGGACCTGGAGGAGGACTGCCCCGACGTGGTGGAGCGCTTCCACAAGAAGGACATCTTCTCCTGCAACGTGAAGGGCGGCCACTGGCTCTTCTACGAGCACCCCGGCTACTGCGGCAAGATGTACCTGATACAGCCCGGCGTGTACAACCGCTTCAGCGAGTGGGGCGGCAGGACGGCTAGGGTGGGCTCCATCAGACGCATCATGGACTATTGATAACCGCTGTAGTCTACAGGGGTCTGCAGAGGTTGTCAATAGGGTAATCACCTTACCCTAACCCTTTAATTCACTCTAATAAATTACCCAAAATACCTAAAGAACAGGTATCGATGGTTAATGACAAAAAATGTGATAGGTCAAACAAAACTTGACCTATCTATCCTCAGAGATCCTTATTGGATCCATCACTGTTTTGTGGTATTAAGGGGAAAGAAGGTGGTATGTGTGTATTTGTGAGCCATCTTCACAGTTAACAGTAGGAAAACAAAACACAACCACCCTAAAGCAGGATACGGCTCCTGGCTCCCCTTGACCATTCACAGTTCGAAATAAACAAATAACGACAATGTTGAGTTATTGTAGTCTTTGCCGATCTTAGGCTTGCTATACTGATTTGTCCAAATTATTACAAAAATGTTGCCTTGCCTGTGTAACCATGTCCATAAAGACTGCTTTGCCTTACCAATCCTTACTGATCACATAACGTGTGTGTGTGTGTGTGCGTGTGTGCATGTGCATGTGTGCGTGTGTGCGTGTGAAGGCTACATGAGCTAACATCAATAATAGTTTATTTCTATGTTGTTGTCTATAGAACTTCAGTTTCCTAATTCCCTATACCGATATTTATTTGCATACCGTAGGGTGGCTAATGCAGGCCTCCTGCGGGGAGAGTGAATGGCTTCCTGCTCTGTGAGCCAACTGATTTAATGAGAGAGGGCTGTTCCATATTGTTCCCCAGCCATTGTCCCTCGGATGTGTGGATACCATACTAGTCTCTTCCTTTGTCCACGCACATCAAAACACCAAACCTGTTAATTATTTATCCTTGTTTTTCCCCAGATACAAATCCATATTTCTGACCGAATGTTGTGACCCCAACAATAAGCTTAACAAGTGCTAGTAGCCTTCAAATACAACAGCAAGCATTTGAATAACAATGCATTGTTTGTTCAAGTGGTGGTATAAAAAGCCCTGAAAACATGTGGAATGAACGGAGACCATGGGCAAGGTCAGTGCGTGATTCAATTCTCTTCCCTCTACTTTGAAAAAAAATAAAAATAAACATTGTCACAATTCAATGCATTTATTATGTTTTTAATGTTATGGCACGACGGCATGATCAAAATTAACATTCAAACAATCTTTATTTATTTATTTATTATTTAATTATTTATTTATTTATTTATTTATTTAACGGGATTCCCCCCTAACTTTCCGTGTTTTGATTCCTGACCTCCACCACACCAGATCATCTTCTACGAGGACAGGAACTTCCAGGGTCGGAGCCATGAGTGCAGCCATGACTGCACCGACCTGCACTCCTACTTCAACCGCTGCAACTCCATCCGGGTGGAGAGTGGCTGCTTCATGATCTACGAGCGGCCCGCCTACATGGGCCACCAGTACTTCATGAGGAGGGGAGAGTACCCCGACTACCAGCGCTGGATGGGCTTCAGCAGCTGCATCCGCTCCTGCCGGCTGATCCCCATGGTAAGCATTGGGATGTGACAGTGGTTGATGGTCCGACCCACCCCCACCCCTCAGCACTGCCCCGCCCAGTCCACTGCAACAGGGGGAAGGTTCCCGGAGACAGATGTTCAGGCGATGGACGTGTTGTAAACTGGGAGAGACTCTTTGACGTCGGCTCGAGACATTGAGTCGTGACGGGCAGGTCCCACTCTTGGGGAAACAAAGGGATTTGTTTCCTCAAGAGTGGGATTCTTTGTGTTTGTTTGTGTTTATATTCTGAACCCGCCCTTTCTGAGGTCGGACTGAGACGTTCAGAAACAAAGCCACGTTGCGTGACTGAAGACGCACAGGTTGCACTCTGGTTTGTTTTTCTACGTTTGACACGCTCGGGGCCCGACAATGTGTACGACAATAATAATAATAACAACACTTGTTGTCCTGGGTTTTCCCCTCGCTGGCGCTGCAGTACCGCGGCTCCTACCGCATGCGGATCTACGAGAAGGCCGACTTCAGCGGCCACATGATGGAGTTCATGGACGACTGCCCCTGCGTGTCCGACCGCTTCCACCACCGCCACGTCTACTCCTGCAACGTGATGAACGGCTACTGGATCTTCTACGAGTACCCCAACTACCGGGGCAGGCAGTACCTGCTGCGGTCCGGGGAATACCGCCGGTACCGGGAGTGGTGCGCCACCTGCTCCATCGTGGGCTCCTTCAGGAGGGTCACTGAGTTTTAGCCATCGTGTAGCATGCACCTGCTGTAAATATATACAACTGTTATTAAAGATGTGGAATTTTTACGCACGGCTTCTGTGAATGTCATTCTTTTTTTGTTGTTGTTGTGATTGTTGGTTTTTAAGTCGGCTGTGGCGCGGTTTTGAGGGTACTTTAAGGGTTATGCTGTAGAGCAACTCTCCGGGGGGGAAACACGTTTCGTATAAGACAAATGTTATGGTTGTATAAACTGACACCTATATATCATGGCCACCCTCCCCAATCTATCTCTTCACTGCTGACCTGAGGCCAAAATAGTCCCACAGTTAGTTCTTTATTTCCTGGCCATGAATCGACCAAAGGCTAATTTCCAATGGTTGTGTGTTGAATAAACCTCACAGTGCACCACAAGGAGAGGTCAATGAGTACCAATGAGGGCAGTCTGATTTAATCTGAAATCAGGATTATGTAATATTTTATATGGTCAATTGAGATCTATTGAATTTGGATTTTTTGGCTCATTCCTAAATTAAGTTTTTCCCTGACTTGAGTTATCATTATCGTCATCATCATAGACTTTTTTTTTTTTTTTTTTAAATTTAGCATCATTTTAGGGTATTTTACAGTACATGATACATCATCATCATTACCATAATCTTCATCCTCCCCCTCCTATTCTTTAATCGTGTTTACAAATGAAAGACATTAAAGACAGTTATCATTGGGTTCCCTGCTAAGCTTACCAATGATCACTAACTAAACTGAATGATCACTTATGCAAATAATAAGCACACACACGTAAAAAATATACACACAAAATCTGGTTATCTTTGCTGGAGTTTTTTTGAAAAGAATTAACACGCGCAGAACAGAACAACAGAACATTTTAGAATTGACATTTAAACACGTATGTGTAAAGACTTTTATAAGCATGCCAACCTGTCTTACCCAAACATGTTACGCTTTCAACATTTTGGTAATTTAAAACAGCCTTTCATAGTACTAAGATATTATTTCTCTCCAAATAGAAAATGCATGAAGGTTGTCATTTTATTAAAATCTTACCCATTTACCCAAAGTACTCAAGGGATGAGAGTTAAACACTTAAAGCAGTCACACCAACATTGATAGTTACTCTAGTTTATGATTTGCATGATTATGAACATAATCTATATTTGCTAATCTACTCAATGTTCATCCTAGTTTTATTTAATATGTGATCAAATAATAATCATTAGAATGATGATGAATAAAATTATACTATTATTATTGATTGATAAAGTTCCCAGTGGTCAGCATGTCACAGAAGCAGTATTACAGGGCAGTAAAATAATGACAGATATTAGGAAAACAGTAAATATGAACACGCAAAGAACTACAAAGAATGTACAAAAAAATATGCCTATACACATAAACTAGTAATCATAGTAATATAAATAATAATAATAATAACCGATGTATAACTTTAATTTGAAATGTTAAACAGAAGGTAAAAAGCAGTGGTTTGCTGTCAGAGTCACGTCTCTTTGGTGGGAATCAGACGAGGTGACAGAACGTTCTGACAGAGAGCGGCGCTCAAACAAAGGTTATGCTCATAATAGACAATGGGGGTCACTACTGCCAGAAGTGTATGGATGAAAAACCATTGGCATGCACATATAGGCCCTGTTCAGCAAAACCCTCCATTTTGCCAGGTCATCAGCTTTGCACATTTGAATAACAACACAACGCGGTCCCATGGTTTCTGTATAAAAGGCCCCGTGGAGCATCCAGTTGGTACAGCAAGTTGAACTCCTACCTCCAACCGTGGAACTACCTACCTACGATTCCATCATGATGGGCAAGGTAAACACATGTGGCCTTTTGAATGGAAACTTAAACAAAGTAATAGGTCATTAATCATTTTGTTTTTACACCTATATGTTGAGATGATCAATCATATCATATGATCATATTTCCGAGCTCCATAGGTCAACGTTGATTTTGCTCTCCACCTTGTTTATCCCAGATCACCTTCTACGAGGAGAAGAACTTCCAGGGTCGCTCCTATGAGTGCATGAGCGACTGCTCCGACATGTCCTCCTACATGAGCAGGTGCCAGTCCTGCAGGGTGGAGAGCGGCTGCTTCATGCTCTACGAGAGGAACAACTACATGGGCCAGCAGTTCTTCATGAGGAGGGGAGAGTACAACGACATGCAGCGCATGCAGAGCATGGGAATGATGTTTGACAACATCAGGTCCTGCAGGATGATCCCCTTCGTAAGTGAACCCACCAACACACACACTGTTACACTCACCCAGTTCAACTTATAACTCTCACCCAGTTCAGCTGTTACATTGACTGTGTTGTGGTCATGAGTCTCCTGACATGGTTTCTCTGGATCTCTGCATTACAGCACAGGGGCCAGTTCAGGATGAAGATCTTCGAGAGGGAGAACTTCGGCGGTCAGTCCAATGAGCTGATGGACGACTGTGACAACATCCAGGATCGTTACCGCATGTCCGACTGCCAGTCCTGCCACGTGATGGACGGCCACTGGCTGATGTACGAGCAGCCCCAGTACAGAGGCAGGATGATGTACATGAGGCCCGGAGAGTACAGGAGCTTCAGGGAGATGATGAGCGGCCAGAGGTTCATGAGCATGAGGCGTATCACCGACATGTGCTAGACCATCTGTAGATATTCCACTGACCAACATGAATAAATGTGACATGTAACATAACGATGATGCTGGCATGTTTTTGTTATTTCTTGTTGGGTGAAGCAGTTGAGTCAACTGGTGGAAACATCCGAGGTTTAGCCTCTGTAATAAGGTTGTGGGTTGTGCTCAATAGTAAATCTAGACGTATAAGGATTTTACTAGGAACTTTCAGATGCTAATGATGGTGAAAGAAACAAAAAAAAGCCCCCACCACATATCCTCAACTACAACTACTTTCTAAAGTCAATACAAGTATAAGTGTGAGTCACACCATTTAGTTTTGTCACAGGACAATGTGATATTACCGTAGCCTATACAATGACACGACAGGCTGTGCACAAGCTTCATATGTCCTGCACATTTAAAACCAAAAATGCATAGACGTGGCCTGCGCTTTCAGGTTGGTATTTTGTTTTTTACTGAAGTGTAGGCAATTAGCAAGTTGGTTACACTGATACACACAAAATAATTTTATTGCACAAATTATTTTGATAGATTGTTACAAGGCTAAAGTAGGCCTACAGGTACAACCATTTCCAATGGAGATGTGACGCTGTCCTGAGGTAAACATCTCAATGGTACACCATGTGGGACAAACTTACAGGCCAATGTTTACTTATATGAACTTTTGGTCGATTAAGGCCTGATAATTAGGCTAGTGTACCTAAACAAAAAGCACAGCGCGTAACAGCTGTCCACACTTTCACCATAGACTTGACGCAACTCAATGAAAGACTTGCACGCTTCAGTGAGCGGGACAAACAGGCTCGCTAAAAACATCCACAACGGTCACGCATCTATGTCTTCAACTCGTGAAACGCGCAAATTCCGTCAGCGGCATACATTCTATTGACGCGATTCGTCATTGCAATGAGGGGTAATGGATCGGATGCACTACTCTATCTTCAAACCAACACCATTTAGCGTCGCCCTACTGCACCTTTAAATAAATGGGTGGTCTGCTGGTCGTCTTCTCGCGCGTCAGCATCAGCGGGCGGCGGCACACACGCGTGATGCCAATCGATAAGCTTGTAGTGAGATGCTGAAACTATCATCTGATTCTCAGCGGAGCGCACGTCGTCCAACCGCGATCCGTCCGCGCCATGGACGTCTCTTCGTCCGCAGTCGCTGTTCTGGTGAACGTGACGCGAAACGCCGCGCCGATTCCTTCTCGTCCATAATTCGCCTGCCAAGGTAAGCAACTCAAGTGGGTATTTCCTTTTTTACAGAGATTTTTTTTGTTACATTCTTTTCTAACCAGAACTGCCATAATGCTTTTGTTGATTGATCTTATCTTACCTTAAATGGACCAAATCTACATCAGGGGTATTCGTAGTGGAGATGGTAGGCATTATAGAGGTATTTATAGGTGGCATTTGAATATTGGCAGATTTTTTTTGTCGTGAGGTGAGCAAAAGGGAAGAAACCGGAGGAGAGAGAATGGCTCAGGACGAGATCATCATACAAGTCTGAGCAAAACAGTAGGCCTGCAGTGGGGATGTTTCATCTGTTGCAATGTAGACATCTACACAGCCAGCGACTGGCATGCAGTGGGTCTAAGCACACATATAATGTATAGCGAAATTATACAATTAGGCCTACATGTTCATAGATAATTACATTTAATTTCTACATATGCAGGTGTTATCAATACATGTCTAACGTAGACCACATACAGCATTCCAAAATCACACCTATAAATCATTCGGACCGTTTAACAAGCTCACGTGGAGAACAAATGAGAGGCACACATCATAACGCATTTCAAATAAGGTTTTCCTCCAGCCCATGACAATACAGTAATTCATCGTATAGGCCTAATCCGGTTTAAAGCTTATATGTCAGTGCCTTTCATATTTCAAAACGACGATGTCAAATGGATGCCAATTCATTTGATGGTTTTTACAAAGGTACTTCACAATAAAAACCTCCTTTTCTTTCTCTCTCCGACACACACACACACACACACACACACACACACACACACACACACACGCGCGCGCGCCACCACACACACACACACACACACACACACACACACACACACACACACACACACACACACACACACACACAATTACTCCCATGTAAATATTTTATTTGTGTTATTGTTTTCGATCAATGCATGGCAATTGCCCAGGGCTTATTCCTCTGAGTTCAAGAAACTATAGTGACTTGTTATTAACACAGAACACGTTTGTGCCCCTGTGTCTTCCATATGTCTGTCATCTTCGTAGAAACAACAACAAAAACAACAGCGTATATTTTGTCAGACGTCGGAATACGGGATGAGAGTGGGGGGGTTTCTTGTTGCCATGGAAATGGTGACCTTGTTCCCTTGGCAACAGCCAGTAACACTATGCTGTTGTAGTCTGTGAAATGTTTTGTGCTGGAATCTTAAAAAAACCCTTTTATCCGTTTTTTAGGGGATTGATGACTTCACATATTAGTGCAAAACACATTGTCTGTCCATTAAATCTTTACATAAAGTTTGGAATTTCTTGATGAGATGCATACACTACATCATTCAGTGACTAGCAATATGGTGTCATTGTTAAGGATGACATCATTCAGGATGACAGATGTATTTCCTGGACCAGGATCCATTAGTATTGTTCCCCGTTTGCATTGATCCAATTGATCATTTTGTTGCTCAGGTAGCAGTGATAAAAAGTCACTAGTAATGTGATCCTTAAAGAATTTGCGCTCTGTCAGCCTACTGGCTCTCTCCCAGGAATGGCTGGCTCCCCTCCTAGGAATAGCTGAGCACAGAGAGCTATCCAGATTTGATCATTTGTGTACAATCTGGCGATCATGGCAGCCACACCAGACCCAGCACACGCACTGTCCTACTGCGACCAGCGAGTAAAGGATACCATAGCAACAGAACATTCCTGCAGGTCAATAACTTTATGGATAGTTTTCAGGGAGAGAGACAGAGAGACAGAGAGAGAGAGAGAGAGAGAGAGAGAGAGAGAGAGAGAGAGAGAGAGAGAGAGAGAGAGAGAGAGAGAGAGAGGGGGAGAGAGTGCGTGCGCGTGTGCATTTCCCCATGCGTTTGAAGGCACTGCGAAACGCACATACCCTCGCTGTCAGAGAGACCCCACACCGTTCCACCGCGGCATCATCAGCCCCTCCTCCTCCTCTTCCTGCGTGGACGGCGGGCGGGTACGTGTCGGACCGCGCCGCCCGTTTCCCGGAGAACAAACGATGGCTCACGAGCCGTGTCACCGCGGCGGTCCGTAGGTGTCTTGGCCGGCGCGGCTCATGGACCGTCCCGTTCGCGGGGACGCCACGTCATGCCGCCACCCACCGCTACCCCGGCAGCGTGATTCAGAGTCACAACTCGCCGTCACGGGGGGGGGGGATGTGCCACATGGAACATCTGAGCCCCCTCTCGCCGTAGTTCTTAAGGTGGGGGGGTCACGAGGCACGAGGTGTTGTCTCAGAGACCCTGTGTAACCACGGGGGTCTTTCCCTCCGCTCCTCCCCAAGTTAACCTTCAGCATCTTATTATTTTGACCCATCGGTGAAGCAGTAAGGCGGTGAGCGTCTTGTTAATGTTTTACCCCCTGCCTTTTACATTTCTCATCGCAGATACCGGCCATGGATGACCGACTGACCGGAGAGACTTTAAAACGTGAAAACAAGAAGAGGGAGAGTTCTTTCCTCCTCCGTTTGAACTGAGCGCCCGCTCGCCCTAGCATGGCCAGCATGGCTGCCATGGCGTTCTGCAACGAGAGCCTGCCGGAGGGCTGTGACTACATGCAGCCCGGCGGCGTGGAGGAGACCTCGGAGGGCGCGGCGCCCTCGGAGGTCGGCACGCCGCTCATGTCCGTCACCCTCCGCGTCACCCTGGCGGCCATCATGATCTTCATGATCACCATCGGCTTCCTGGGGAACGCCATCGTGTGCCTGATCGTCTACCAGAAGCCCGCCATGCGGTCGGCCATCAACCTCCTGCTGGCCACGCTGGCCTTCTCCGACATCATGCTGTCGCTGCTCTGCATGCCCTTCACCGCCGTCACCGTGGCCACCGCCGACTGGCGCTTCGGCGGCGCGTTCTGCCGCACGTCCATCATGCTGTACTGGCTGTTTGTGCTGGAGGGCGTGTCCATCCTGCTCATCATCAGCGTGGACCGCTTCCTGATCATCGTGCAGCGGCAGGACAAGCTGACCCCCCACAGGGCCAAGCTGCTCATCGCCGCCTCCTGGGTGCTGAGCCTGTGCGTGGCGCTGCCGTCCGTGGTGGGCTGGCGGGCGGGGGCGGCGGGCATCGGCGGCGCCTGGGCGCCGCAGTGCGTGCTGGGCTACAGCGAGTCGGTGGCCGACCGCGGCTACACGGTGCTGCTGGCGGTGGCGGTGTTCTTCGTGCCGTTCGGCGTCATGCTCTACTCCTACCTGTGCATCCTGAACACGGTGCGCCGCAACGCCCTGCGCATCCACAACCACACCAGCGAGCACAGCTGCCTGCCGGCGCTCAACCAGGTGGGCAAGCTGGGGCTGACGGGGCTGCAGCGGCCCGCGCAGGTCAACGTGGACATGAGCTTCAAGACGCGCGCGTTCACCACCATCCTCATCCTGTTCATCGGCTTCTCGGTGTGCTGGCTGCCGCACACGGTGGTGAGCCTGTTGGCCGTGTTCAGCAGACGCTTCTACTACAGCTCGGCCTTCTACCCGGTCAGCGTGGGCGCGCTGTGGCTCAGCTACCTGAAGACGGTGTTCAACCCGGTCATCTACTGCTGGAGGATCAGGAAGTTCCGCGAGGCCTGCCTGGAGTTCATGCCCAAGAGCTGCAAGCTGTGCCCCCGGGTGCCGGGCAGGAGCCGCAGGCGGGTGCGGCCCAGCAACATCTACGTGTGCAGCGAGACCCAGTCGGCTGTGTAGAGGGTGGGAGGCGATCGGATGACATTGACTGTGAACCGATGGTTAGAAAGTGCTACCGTATAAACTACAAAGGGAACTTTGAGGGAGGACCCTCTCTGTGGCTGAAGTCACAGTCACACGCTGTTAACTGCTAAAAGCAGAGTAAAAAAAATGACGAAAAAACATTAAACCCTAGGTTCACGTGGTAGCCATCGTGGATATCCAATGTGGGTTAATAATTTGATATGGCATTTTGTGTAGAATAGGAATGAATTGTTTATACGATTGCGGCAGAGTTCAAATTGAGGGTAGCCCTGTAATGACCTAATGATGACAGCAACATTTGCAGGTTACTAAGCAACACACCAACCACTGCCCAGCTGTTTGTTGATTCATGGCGTGTCCTTTGTGTGTGCCATCGGTCGTATCTGTAGTGTTCCTGATCCAATAACTGATAGTGTTATGAGGAAAACTCTCCCTCTCTTGAGAAACACCAAAAGAGGCTTTTAAATGTATTTTTGTACTCCTTCGTCAAAGATTACAAATTTTCAACTGATACGGTGCGATCACAATACTTTCTGAATAACTGCCAGTGCAAAGGAAGTGTTTTTTTTTGTTCTATTATCAAATGAGATCAAGTCAAATCCTAAATAAGCATTACAGTATACGCAAGTATTTAAAATAAAATGTAACAGACTACATATATGTTTTCCTCAGATGCCGGACAAAGACTACGTTTTTGTATTCATATATTTAGCATTGTTGTCTACTGAGGGTATGGCTGTGCGTTGCTGGGATACTACTACAGTCCTCTATTGATTGTTAAGGAATCGTATTGTCTTTGACTGAAGAAAACAACCCCTAGTGACTCACATGATATGGCCAGCAATTTTACCATTGAATAAGCAGAGTTGATATGTATTTTAAATATGCTCATTTGTTCATATCCCCCCATGTTATTTTAACAATTGTCAATGATATATTGAATTGTGGCATATTAAAGGAGAGTTGGGGGAAATATTACTATTCTGAACCATAAAGCTTAAGATCTAAAATGACAAATGTCAAAATACAGTTGTTATTATAATGTCGTTATTGCGTGCCAAAACCGCACTAGCTTAGCATCATTGTGGCGCTGGGATGCAGTGGTGAGGCCTGATGAAGGATAGGAAGGTTAGGTTGTGATGGGGTCTTAAATGCAGTACTGATTTCCCTATGGGAATGAATACAGTCAAACAGCGATTCTAACGTTTTTGATTCAAATGATTTTGATTCAAAAGTATAATTATTATTATTTAAAGTTCTCTTAAAAATTTTTTGATGTATATTTTTTCATGATCACCAAAACGTTATCATGAATAGCTAAAATGAGTTCTAGAAAGTGATTTTTCCCTGTGTGTTCTTACACAACTCATACTGTTGCAGCGTCCACATGGTATGTCATTTTGCATTCCCAGTGAGCCTATGCAAAAAGGTTGTTTACTTCTTGTCAATTAATACAGTATTGCAGTAAAATCCTGAAAAAGACCACAAAAAACATCTGGAAATATTCATGTTCATTCTTTTTTATATACGTGATAGGTAGTGTGTGTTGCAGCGCTCAATGGTGAAAATAAATAATTTCATGAGATTTTGAAAAGAGAATGATTTGAAAAATATAGACGTGTTGAATAGTATAATAATTGTATAATATGTGTCATCCATGTGATGTGTGTTCGGTGTTTGTAATTGTAACACAACAGTGTTTCTATTTACACACACGCACACACACACACACACACGCACGGACACACACGCACACACACACACACACACACACACACACACACACACATCCATTATTCCTCCATATTCCTTCCCTTCTTTGATAAAAAAAAGTTTTGTTAAAACTATAGATGTGTGCTTTTCAATACCCAGCGTCCTGTTGGCTGCTTTAAATAGACAAAATTGAGCAGTAATGACTAATATTAATAATATGGGGTTACCTTCTCTTTCACACACAGGCGAACACAACATACTTGGAGAATTCAACACCTTCTGTGTAACCATCAGTGTCCAGAGGCTGCAGCCTTAAAGGGCTTACTGTGTAGTAATGCAGGGACTGACCTGCATATTAATGAACATAGGAGAAAAACTGATGATTCCAGTACAACCACACAAACAAGCTTGCCAATTAAACAAGGATGAATATATATTCTGTTACTTGTTAAAAAGGTACCATTGTGCTCATTTGAGGATCCGGGTTGATATCCAATATCTACTGACTCATTGAACCCATGATTAGCATATTACTGAAGAAATATTTTAGAAATATTTCAACCATAGGAAATGACAATCAGATAGATAGATAGAGAGAGAGAGAGAGAGAGAGAGAGAGAGAGAGAGAGAGAGAGAGAGAGAGAGAGAGAGAGAGAGAGAGAGAGAGAGGGAGAGGGAGGGGGAGGGGAGGGGGAGAGGGAGAGGGAGAGGGAGAGGGAGAGAGAGGAGGGGGGCAGTCCCTTTTCTACGCTGTCACGCGACGGATGCTGGGTAATAGTAATTCAAAAATGGCGACCTCCATGAAGCCAGACAACGCCGACAAATCTGCTTGCAACACAGATCTGTTACTTCACCCTGAGCTCTTGTCCCAGGAATTTATGCAGCTTCTTTTGAATGAGGTACGATTGCCAAGAAAAGGCGTTGTGAATTGGTTTTATTTGACACAACTAAATCGCTAGCTATCACCAGGTCTCTGACTAAACAGCGTATGCGCATCTTGAACCAGTTGGCCTCAGACGATGGCTTTGCTTTGATTGAAGTTGTGTATGTTTTACCTTACGTGACATGTGCCGTATTAGAAAAAGATAAGTACGGGAGAAGGTGAAAGTCTGGACGGCCTCAAGTCGCTCTACCTGCGGCATGTCATCCCGCTGCCCCAGCGAGCGCTGCCCAACACCCGGTGGGGCCAGAGGATGGAGAAGAAGAGGAGCAGACACACGTCTGATCATCACTTTAACAGGTAGGCCCTTTCTAACGCGTAGTTGTATACGTTCGCTTCGAAGCTAACGTATACAACAGCTAACGTATGCAATAAATCAATGAGCGATTGACGCGTTCGTTTGACGCGCTTCAGTTCTGGTGTTGATGAAGGAGACACGGACGTCCTCGTGTTTCTATGGGTAGTGTGAAATAGTGCCGGCGATGCTTAGTGAGTTATCAGTCTGGCAGCGGGCAGTCAAGAAAGATATAAGAAGGGTTTACACAGACTCTCAACGGATTCATAGTCATCGTTGTATAGTTTTTTTTGTATGTTAACGCGCAACCAACCATCTTCTTTAACGTGCACCCAGATCTACCGAGAACCACAACAGAAAACGGCTTCCGATTGCGTTCGACAGCAGCTCCCACCATCTCAACCCGTTGAAGGTGAGGAAAACGGATTCCAGCGCTGTGGTGACGGGGTGTACCGACCGGCTAAAACCACCTCCTACCACCAACGTGTCCAACCCCATACGCAAGCTTTCCTCCACCTCCTCCTCCTCCTCCTCTTCCTCCTCCCATTGTACTTTGTCATCCCTGAGCGGAACGCAGACGTCCAACCTCAAACGGGACTCAGACCCGGTATGTTTTTGGTTTGGTTTGGTTCACCGTTTTGGTTTTTATATCTGTGTAGGCCAAGGCATTTCATATCAGGGTATCCTTCATAGTTTTTTTTTCAATGGATATATTTGGGCTGTTTCTCAGGTAAATACTATTATAGTTGGTGAATAAACATGCAATATGTGATTCCTCTTCTGTCTCTATAGGGCGTCTTGAGCTCTCCTGAAATGAAGAAAAAAATTCATCATGTGACGTGGCCCTGACCGTTGGCCCTTTTTTACACACACTTGAGACTTTATACACACTGCCTTCCTGGTTCCCTTCCTTATATCACTGGCTTCCAGTGGAGTCCAGTGGTGGCTAATGTCTTTGGCCCTGTGAGGCTCCTACCTATGCTATCAGGTAAAAAGGATAGAGTGTTGTAGTGTCTGTTTTCCACTGTTCCTTAGTAACAAACAAAGAAGGCTTTGTTTAACAATGGAAGGGCTATGGGCTTGGTGACAACCAATCTCTCTGCTTCCTGTTCATCTATCATCTCCAAACTAAATCCAGATCCTACACACTGAACCCAAATAGCAAGCAAACTGGGCAGAAACATGCTAAAATTTCTATGTCATGTTGTAGTTTTTGAAAATAAATAGTATATTAATTATTATTAATAATGTTGTACTGTATTTTATGTTTTTTCCCGAAAAACGGTGTTTAAAATGGGCCACTTTATGGACGCAGAACCTCATAAAGAAAGCAGATTATGGACATTTGATCTGCATCAGTTAACTTTATTGGGATTTTAGATCAATAAATGTAGCAGGTAATGTATTATCTGAACTAGGCAAATATTAGTTTTCTATCAAGCAGTGTTTTGTTTGATATGGATAACCTGAACCAACTACCAACACAATCTCTAAAACTGAGTAAATCTGTTGTGCGCTTTTTGCAAGACAATCTAGGACATCTTAAAACGTTAAATAAATCACTGGAACATAATATTCATATTTCTTTATTGATTATTACAGCACTCGTGCAAACTCAAGTCGTGAAATTCGTCAACACGATATCAAGCTGCTGCATGCGCATGAGAGCATAAGCCGCTGAACATCTGTCGTCGCTGAACGCCGTTCGTTGGCGAATCCCATCACTTTCTCTTTTAAAACGTGTTATTTTCAAACATTTTTTTTTTATATATAAGCAAGTTTTTCGATCCGTCGTCGACTGCATTCATGCGCTCACAAATCCCGTCTTGCGCTATATAGGCTCTACTTAATTTAAATAAGGTTAATTCTAATAGCTTTGACATTTCATAGATACTGTACATTGACGACTATGGCAGGACGTGAATTAGCTTTGTTCAGATAGAATGTACCGTCATGATTCCTGGGTCGCCATGCGGCCCTCTAAACAGACGTGCCCCATCTCCCAGTGCACCGCGGTGCAGGATCAGATGTCCTTGCCGCATTCAGGGCACAGGATGTCGTCGCGCTCGGTGAGGAAGCCGCGGCCCACCAGAGACACGGAGCACTTCTTGCAGTTGAAGCAGTCGTTGTGCCACTGGCGCTCCTCGAAGGAGATGTACTTGCTGCCTCCCAGCCCTGCCAGAAACGGTCCAAAAGAAACACCACCAAGTCAGGAAACGACAACGCAACACAACACAACAACAGCAATAGCGCTGGAGTGCCACAGCGGAGTCTACGGGAGGCCGTACCGCTGATGGGGGTAGTGCAGGAGGCGCACTTCTTGGCATACAGGTTGCAGAAGCAGTTGAGGCAGTAGGCAAAGTCATCGCGGGAGGTGAAGCGTTGGCCAGAGAGCTGCTGCTTGCAGCTGGTGCACAGGAAGCAGTCCTTGTGCCACGGCTGCTCGCGGTAGGTCACCCCACCAGTGGTGATGGGCTGATGGGGGAGAGAGAGAGAGAGAGAGAGATTGATTAAGGTACAAGTCTTGACTTAAATGCACAAAGTTTTAAAACCGTAGGATACAATGTAAATATGGACTCAAATGACCCTCTGTTGGCATTCTCTTGAATGAGTTGGCTCTTACTGCATGTTTTGGTTACCTAGTAACATCATCAAGCCTTCTGACTACTCCCTCCCAAATCTTATTGCAGTGAGTGGGAGATAGTTATGCAAGAGATGCGGAAAGCCTGAACAGCAATATAGGCCTGCCGCTAAAGGATAAAAGTGTACCAGACGACGGTGAGATGGAGGTATTAAAAAAAACAAAAAGTCCTAGCCCAAACAACTGTCTGTTTTTCCTTTACTGAAAAAAAACACTTTCCCTCTCCCATCCTATCCTGCCGGCACTGGGCTCAGTGCTGCAGCACGCCACACACCTTCTTGCAGTGCACACACTGCATGGCAAACTGCTTCTCGTAGCAGGGCACACAGTAGTTGTGGTTTTCCTTCGGGATGAAGCTCTTGGTGCCGATGGGCTGCTGGCATCTCTGGCAGGTGAAGCAGGTCTCGTGCCAGCTGTTGCCCTTGTGCTCCATCTTCCGGGAGCCTGGAGAGGAGACGGAGAGACCAGGGTGGGGGAAAGCAAGAGTGTGCGGACGGGTGAGATGTGGATGGTTTCGCTGTTGAAAAGACGACTCGTACAAAATGGAGCCACCGCCTTTGTACCTGGCATGATGGTCTTCTTGCAATCATGGCACTTGGAGGAGTACTCATTGGAGTAGCACTCGGTGCACAGCAGCTGCTCATTCTTGGTGGAGAAGGGCTTGTCCACCAGGGGGCGCTTGCACTGGAAGCATGAGAAGCAGTCCTCGTGCCAGTGGCGGTCCTTATAGGACAGGTCCTGTTTAGAAACACACACACACACACACACACACACACCGGGGCACAGTTAGGACCGGGGCTTACGCTTTATTGCGTGTTAACTACTGTACAAGTTGCAGAGGAAAATGAAATGGACGCACGTGTGTGTGTGTGTGTGTTTGTGAGTGTGAGGGCCTACCCGGGTGTTGCAGCCGATGGGCTTTTTGCACTCCTCGCAGGAGTTGGAGTACAGGCTTTCATAGCACTTCACACAGTAGGGGTTCTCCTCTCGCAGGACATACTTCTTCCCAAACAGGGACTCTTTGCAGTAGTGGCAGTCGTAGCGCTCGGTCATGTTGGCTGCAGAACCCTCACCTGAGACCAAAGGAAGGGGAACAGAAGACAATGTGTTGTTACGCAGCAGAACCACGTTGATTCTTCTCATCCATGGTTGCACAGTGGCAGTGGTGTTTCAGTGCTGTCCATGTATCTGCCGATGCTTTGTGTTTTGCCTAAATGTGATTCTTTCCCCTCCCATTATCATATATTTTCAGCGAGTGAGACTATAGTGACTTGTGTTTTTTTACTCTCTTGTTTTACATAAAAATGGATGAGGTTAAAATGAATTCTCTGGATGGATTGACTCATGGATCGTGGTGTGTTGAAAAGGGACAGTGAACGTTCGAGGCGAGCCAGTGAGATGGAACGGGGACGGTCTTGAAGGGGGTGAAGCAACAAAATGGCCGCTATCTATCATGCTTAAGAGAAAGTTCACATTTGCTCTGCTCCTCGCATACCACCACACCTCGCCCTGACCCAGACTCATTCTGCTCACCTTCAGCTGTCATCAGTGTCCCTTGGTGTGTGCGTGTACGTGTGTGTGTCTGTGTGTCTGTGTATCTTTCAGTCAGGTTAAATAGCACTGTCATTACGACTCCTCACTATCTGCAGCTGTTAGAAGTCCTCCGCTGTATAGCCCCTAGTTGTCCTCAGGCCAGACAAGACTGTGTGTGTGTGTGTGTGTGTGTGTGTGTGTGTGTGTGTGATAGAGGACAAGTGATAGGGGGAGGAACCACTTCTCTGGTGTCTCCAAGCACACATTCCAGACACATGCCCCTCATTAACCCTGTCTGCCTGTCAGCAAGGCTACCTGTGTGCAGACGAGGGCCACACCTGTACATACATCATCCCTGTATCTGTGAGCGTACGTATCTGCCAGACCACGAGTCTGTCCCCAATGCCACTCGGGTTGCGCAGGGTTCCCCTTTTTATGTCCACCGTTACATTGGCCTGTTATCTCTCTCTCTCTCTCCGTCTCTATGATTAACAGTTGAGATGCTTCACAAGGAGAATGAGACAGAGACAAGACGGACCTTTAGCTCTGGTTCAGGTGAAAGACAGCCGTCAGAACGCGAAGGTTGACACATAACATCTGTAGCACATCTATAACACATAACCAATACGTTCAGAAGGGAAGTCGAGGGGATGCTGTAGTGGTCCTCCCCATCCATGGTCTGTCTGTCTCTGTCTTTCCCCTCACTAGTCTCTACCCCCACCACCATCACCACCACCACCACCACCACCACCACCACCACCACCACCACCCGTCCATGTACGTATTTCCCTGTATTCCCTCTCGAGTCTCTATCCCGCCGCCGACAATCCTCTCATTGTCTGTCATGTTCCCGTGCCATGACTCACCTGCCTCACATTCTGCGGGGATTGATCTGAGGTCTAAAAATAATAAAGCGATAATCTGAAATACCTCAAATGAAACCTCCCGCTATTTGAAAATGTCACACGGCTGTTTTCCCGGCTCCCTGTGTTCCTTTGATGTGGCCCCGCCAGGGAGTTGGCCCACACCCCTCGCCAACAGGCCAGTTGGATACTTGACTGCTTATCCCCTCTGGCTCGGCGTATCGCACGCCCTAAACATAGACCCGTTGCCCCGGGAGACGGAACACCGGCCGCATCGCGCCCAATCACACACACAGTGCCGTTCAGTTGATTACGCTGGAATATGGTTTGCGGCCACTCTGCTTCTTCCATTATATCGATGTTATTTTTGCTTTATGAATGAGTCATGAACTGAATTGACCCCCCCGTGTACTCAAAGACACGCACACGCACACACACACACACACACACACACACACACACACAAACACACACAGGACTCAAACCTACCACAACTGTTTATACTATATAATAGGGGCAGCCGCGGCCTACTGGTTAGGGCTTCGGACTTGTAACCGGAGGGTTGCCGGTTCGAACCCCGAACAGTACGAACGGCTGAAGTGCCTGTGAGCAAGGCACCTAACTCCTCACTGCTCCCCGAGCGCCGCTGTTGGCAGCTCACTGCCTCGGGATTAGTGTGCCCCACCATCACTGTGTGCTGAGTGTATTTCCACTAATTCACTATTGGGTTAAATGCAGAGACCAAATTTCCCCCATGGGATCAAAAGAGTAATTCTTCTTCTATATATATATATACCAGTATATATTGCATTTAACCTATGTTTTCGTATTGCCCACCACTGTAATAGGCCTACCTGCACTTGACTCCACATAGCACTTCTTTGTACTCTGATTGAAGTTGAACACTAATGTAATTTATTGTAATCCAATGTAATCTAATCTAATTAAGATGATCTTATTTTCCTCACTTGTTTTCCAAGGAAATTCCTTGTGTGTGTGTGTGTGTGTGTGTGTGTGCATGTGCTCGTGTATGTGTGTGTATGTGTGTGTGTGTGTGTGTGTGTGTGTGTGTGTGAGAGATCGAGAGATAGCTAATGACCACCAGGATACCATTTGCTCAATTTAAATTGTACGTAAGCAGACAGAAATGCAATGTACACATTACACACACCCACACACAAACACCACACATGCTCTGACACGGATTACTGCATATTGTTATGTTGTGACGTGAAGTTCAGCTAAAGAAGAAACTCTTCATTCTTCAAACTGAGAAAATATACTTGTAGTTAGCTAATACTGGGGGATAATGTTACAACAATAATTAGCCAGATCTGAAGACAAATGATGCCACAAAATTAACATATGAATTTGAGATTTCAAAATATTGTCATTTGAATCATGTTGAGAATCAGATGTATAACAAAGTATAAGTGACGTCTTGGTGAACTATTAGATGTGAACTATTAGGTGTATGTAATACACCCCTGATGCTAACTATCATCTCAAGTAGGTTTTATTCTCACATGTCTCACATATTACACCTAGGGTCTCCTTCTGTTGTATTCACAATTCTTTAACACGTCCAAAATGGAATTGAGTCCCCGCTGCGGCCTCTTTATCGTAGACTAAAGCCTAATATCCAACGCTCTTGAAATGTGACAGGTATGTGGCCCCCTGACCCTGGGGCCCCCACTCTGTCTCAGCGCAGCAGAGGCCCCTGGGCTGGGAGACTGAGCCACAAAGGTGGGAGCGACATGGGGTGACTACGCACGACTAATGATAGCCACTTATCTCAAAGGTAACTGGAATGCTTTTAGCGAATGCTAACGGTTAACAGGTGGCTGGGATGGACATATTAGCTGCAGGAGCAGCAGATCAAGCCTCCAGACAACAACACACACAGAGGCTACCGTACCACAAGGTCACCTGGATCGCATCGAGGATGACGTAGTCACGGCTTCCTGGCGACGTGTTATTGCAGATGTTTAGCGTTATGAATCTAGCTATGCACGGTAGTGACACGTCCCTGTGTCGTGCAGAAACTCAATCTCAATTGCAAAAATAATTTATCACTGCTGCTGCTTCGGTAGGGAAATATATTGTCCAAGACAACTGACATGATATCAAATGGCTGACAAACCTTTGAATCCTAAATTTAGGCCTGCCTGCCGCGATTACACGACACGCCGAGAGTACCGCCATCTCGGAACATCATCCAACAACTCAGGAAATGAACAGCGCGGCCACACAGAACAGAGGACAGCCATCAATCGTAACGAGAGCCGGGGGGAGCGAGACAAGGAGAACCCACCGGAACGCGACCACCGGGGGGGTCTGCACAACAGACTCGACGCCAGCGGGGGAGAGAGGCCCGAGGGCAGGTCAGGCGCCACCTCCCGAGACGCACGCCGGACAGGGGCAGCGGCGTTTCATGGAGCTGGCGGGGGGGGGGGGGGGGGGGGGGGGGGGGTGGAGGAGGGGAGGAAGGACGCGACAGTGGCGGGCGGAGGCCGGAGAGCGGAGGGGGAGCGGTGGTGGAGGTGGAATGGGTTGAAGAAGGGGGATGGTGGGGGGTGGCGAAAAACAAACAATTGAGAATAAGAGGATGGAGGCAGATGGGAGTTGTGGGGTCGGTAGGATGTGAGCACACAGTGAACGGCCGTGTGTGTCCAGACAGAGAGAGAGAGAGAGAGAGAGAGAGAGAGGAGAGAGAGAGAGAGAGAGAGAGAGAGAGAGAGAGAAAAGAGAAGAGAGAGAGAGAGAGAGAGAGAGAGAGAGAGAGAGAGAGAGAGAGGAGAGAGAGAGAGAGAGGGACAGAGGGAGAGAGGGAGATAGTTTGGGCTGCACTCAAAAGGTGAAGCCTGGAAAGGTGAAGGGTTAAAAGGGTGGATGAGTGAAGTAGGGTGGAGAGAGAATGGATGGAGGGTGTTATAGTGGAGCCATTGACAGAGCTGGGTCTTACCTTCCGTCTCAGGGGTTGTGTGTGTCTGTGCGGAGTCTGGGGGCAGACTGGGAGAGGACGCTGCGGGACAGCTGTAGTCACTTCTGATTGAGTTTCTCCACCCATCGGCAGCTAATTGGGACGGCGGGGGGAGGGCAGGTGGGGCGAGGCGGTGGAGTAGGAGGGCCGCCGGGAGATCTTTTTTGAGAGCCTCTACAAATACAGCAGGGGGCCCACGGCACAGAGATAAGCCCCCTCGCTCACTCGCTCTCACCGCACACGAGACAAAAGCCTGCTCGCTCACCCTGGTCACATTCCCCCTCCCTCACTCCTTCACTCGCTCTTGCTAATCAGAGATAACTCACTTTTA
Source organism: Urophycis tenuis (assembly GCA_036785325.1). Taxonomy (NCBI): domain Eukaryota; kingdom Metazoa; phylum Chordata; class Actinopteri; order Gadiformes; family Phycidae; genus Urophycis; species Urophycis tenuis. Next base: position 77,348 of record JAXIVH010000135.1, read on the forward strand.
TTCTGCTTCTGCCAAAACATAGGAAGATGTGACATGGCTGGGTCCGTTCGTACAAAGCAAGGCTTTCTTGTTCAGTCGCTGGACCTTGGCCAAAAATGCATGTGCTCCTTAAATGGTTAAATTTGTGTGTGTGTGTGTGTGTGTGTGTGTGTGTGTGTGTGTTTGTGTGTGTTTGTGTGCATTTGTGCATGTGATTTCAGTTATAGAATTTTGATATTTTCTCAGTTCCCACTCACTCAATACTACACGCCCACACCTACTACCCATTCTTCCGTGCATGTGCGCAACGCATGCACGCATGCACACACACGAAAAACACACACACACAGACAGACACACACACACACACACACACTCACACTCACACACACCTACAAAGCAAGGAGTGAAAACCGGTAAAGTGTGAGTGAGCGTGCTGCAGAGAATGAGAGAGAGGACGAGAGAGAGAGAGAGAGAGAGAGAGGGGGGGGGAGGGGTGGGAGAGAGGGAGAGAGAGAGAAGAGAGAGAGAGAGAGGGAGAGAGGGGGAGAGAGGGACGTGTGAACAAGCGAATGGAGATGGGGAAAATAGCGCCACAATTGCGGTGAGGAGTATCGGGAGGAGGAGGAGGAGTAGGAGGAGGAGGAGGAGGAGGGAGAGAGGAGAGCTCCATGAGTATAGACAGGCCTCAAAATGGCCGTTGACATTTTGAAGTGCTTTCCATCACAGCTTACATCTCATGGCGTGTACCATCCTGTACATACAGGCTTCCATACAACAAAGGCTACATGGATATCATGGCCTTGTGTGTGTGTGTGTTTGTGTGTGTTTAAAGTTCTTTCTGAACAGGGGGTGCTGGACTCCATCCAGTAACATGAGAGAAAAGGCAAAAGGCGTCATCCGTACTCCAGGGGGATTCAAGAGCTCTATTTGTAGACCACCACTGAGGCTTCAGGAGAGCTCTCTCTGTGTGTGTGTGTGTGTGTGTGTGTGTGTGTGTGTGTGTGTGTATGTGTGTGTGTGTGTGTGTGTGTGTGTGTTCTGTGTGTGTGCCTGTGTGTGTGCGTGCGTGTGCGTGTGCGTGTGCGTGTGTGTGTGTGTGTGTGTGTGTGTGTGTGTGTGTGTGTGTGCGTGTGTGAGAGAGGGAAGCGTGCTTGAGTGTGTGTGTGTATGAGAGAGAGAGGCTTGTGAGTGTGTATGAGAGACAAAAGCTTGTGTGTGTGTGTGTGCGCGTGTGCACTCTGCATGTGTTCTATATGAGGATGCTGCGACCTCTCTGATAAGATCAGGCTTATCAGAACTGAGCATGAGATCCTCTGTTATAACGGTGATAGGTATGCATTTATGACCTCATGGGCCAGAATAATATGGGTTCATGATTTATTGTTCTGTACCAGTACAAATAATAGTACGAACTGCTACAGATCTTCTCATGCTGAACATATACTATGCTATGACTGCAGAGTGGCTCAGCTCAATAGACATAGGTTTCGAAGATTCGAAGATGATATTCGATTGTATCTCGGTTGGAAACATCTCTGTTTGTTTTGTTACTATTTTTTGTTTTTATTTCAATCAAGAATTTCCAAGAAAACCCCCAAAATATATGTTTGACTTCATGGACTTCATGTCATCATTAGTACATGTAGAACTCTCGCAGGTGGAGTAGCTGTGAAATATAGAATATAATAACCACGCTAAACGGCTCACTCAACACCGTTTAACTGCCGGCGCTAAATATGCTTTCGGAAACTATTTGTCGCACTCAGTTGAAACGCTGCCATTGACCATGCTATGCTAGCTTGGTTCCAGCGCTCCCAGCGCTTCTAGCACACAGCTCCCCTTTGCTGGCCTGTCCTATCCCTTGCCTTGGCCACCCTTTACCTCCGCCCCAGCCTTCAGCCCTTAGAAGTCGATTCACTGCTTGCCATGCTCCGCGGGCCCATGTAGCCAGCTCCGCAGCGCCAGCCCCGCAGCGCCAGCCCCGCGATCAGCTGTTAGGGCCGAGGGGCCGAAGGCAGCAGCTGTCTGGGCACTGCCAGGCTCTGGTGATGCTAAAGCCAGCCACTTAATGCCTCTGCAAATATTTCCCCGTGTAAAGGTCAGGTCAGACAGATTCTATCATCACGGCGGAGGGGGTTTGAGGGTTGTGGGTGGTGGGTGAGGAGGTGGAGAAGAAGGAGAGATGGGTGGGTGGGGAGGGGGTCTTTAATCATAATTCCGTGGTAACCAATAGGACTGGAACGTTACTGGGGTCATTCGAGACCCCCCCCCCCCCCCCCCCCCACCCCCACCCCCACCCCCCATCCCCCCGGTGACCCTTCACCTTGAATAACCCGTTGGTATGACGCGACGGCCGCTGGAACGCGGCGAAATGTATCCGGCGTTTGTTTTTGAGAAGCGTGTGAGAGAGCGTCACAGCGTGTCCCCCCGCCACCCCTGAAGACTATTTAAACGCACCGGTGAGGGATGGAATAATTCCGGGCTCCCGCGGCGGGAATTGAGTGCTTAGCTCGGACGCTCCGGAGAAGCGCCGCGGAACGCGGGCCTCCGGGCGCCGCGCCCTGTAGCGGAGCGCCGCAGGAGCAAAGGGTGTTCCGTAAATCCGATTTCCCCACTTTGATGGGAGTCACACCCACTTCTTGTTCGCATGATCGGATTAGCTTGGGTCGCGCAGGGCACACAACTCTATTAGCTGTTTATTTTCCGACTGAGTTTTAAAAAGGCATTGGCGAAGGCGTCCGCGCCGCCCGTCGCCGCCGTCGACAAACAGCGCTGTTGATGGTTAATCTCCAGCACAAGAGAACAAGAGACACAAGTCCAGATAACCCGGTTAGAAAGAATGGTAATGTGTGACTATGTTCTCTTAGGGGTAATTGCGTCTTTGGGCCTGGCTGCAAAGAACCTTATTGGATTGCGAATTATAGGCAACTAATCTGCAATTATGTGCAAAACTATGATGTTCATGTGACCATAAACTATTAGACAACGCATACCTATGCTGTCCCACATTTTCCTGCTTTCTAATTCTTTTTCTTTTTCTCTTTGTCACAGTGAGACAGTTGTAACTTTGTTTTTTTTTAAATGCAGAATAGTCTTTGAATCTAGATGCAGGATGCAGACTAAAATATATTCTCTTCCTCTGTCTGTGCTTTTTCCGCTTGTCCCAGGAACATAGCAGTTAAGTGATGTGGGTCTATTTATGAATGGGTCAATCCTAGCTCAGTTATACTGGTGTTGTGTTCCTGGCCCGCTAAATCCCTGTGAAGATTGGCTGGATGTTTGGAGGCCTGTGGTCTCGGGACACTTTATTTAGAGACTAAAGTTGCCTGTTCTGGTTTTTCATCTGACCAGAGCAGAGACACTAACTGTCCCATCCAATTGAGTTTACTTTAATCGCCCATTTCGAGGGGATTTCTCCCTTGAGGGATTTCAGTAATGGTTCTTCTGATTCATATTCAGTACATGCGTAACGCGAAACGCGGTCAATCGCGTTAGTGTTTCACAGATGGAGAGCATAGGTGGCCTACTCCAGCACACTTGGAGTCAACCTTTTCAACCAAGCAACAACACATATTGGCTCCTTGGTGAGGAGCCAAACTGTACCACTGCGGTAGAGCCGTAGCGCGTGGCGCAGCATGCAACGGCTCCGTGGAAGCCGTCCATCTTGGAAACCCCGGCATAGTTTTGCGGCGCGGTGGGGCTTCTCCATCCTGGGCTGCCCTCGCCATACTAATTCAGGTCGTCTGCGGGGCGAGGACAGCTGCTCTAAATTGCACCCTTTGACAGCTGGTCCTCCCACGCAGACTCCCCCACATGTCTCCCTCCAGAGAGGGCAGAGAGGGGCAGCTGGAAGGCCAGCTCCTCTGGGGGCTTTTTAGATTGCGTTAATGTGAACGTCGTTAATGTGAACGTCGTTTTCTCTTTTTTTTGGGGGGGGGGGGGGGGGGGGGGTTTGTTGGTGTTAATGCGTCTGACACGATCGGAAGAAAAAAACTCCGATCGAAATGTTGTTTTACTCTTCATGTCAGAGGCACCATCATCATCATCATCATCATCATCATCAACATCATCATCATCATCATCATCATCATCATCATCGTCATCATCATCATCATCGTCATCAATGTTGAAGTGGAATCATTTGCTCACTGAAAACCCGACGCGTGTATTTAGTCTGATTTTATATCATCCCTGATATTCCCACCATCATTCACTGACCACTGCAGGGCACGCAGCGCATAATACGCTGACTATATAGAAACCACCTCTGTGAATCCATCGTCAGGGTGAGAAGTGGAAGGTGAATCTCCTTGGTTCTTGCCTCGTGGCGTCTTCAGTTTCCCCCTCTCTCGCCACGTCACAAATGCAATCCAAATGCATCGCGGGGGATACGTCAATGCACAGTGGTACTCCGATGGATAACCAGCATCATCATGTTCTCGGGCAGACTTGAGGATCATCGCCTCTGCGCTAAAATAAAGTGTGGTTTCCTCCACGCTGGTAAGCGTGGCCACACCCTGCACAGGGACCCCCAGCTGTCACTCAGCACTGGACTCACTGGCTGCGGACGCTGCCAATGGAAGAGATCCTCCTCAGTCTCGGTGGTGAAGTGTGGGCCTGAGACCTTAATTAGCCATTTAAACCCTCAGGAATGACGGCGCTCGGCACCAACGTCAAGCCATTAGCATATATGTTTCTTATCATCCGGTTACCGCTGCCTTTTAGTTATAGTCTGGCTGAGAACATCACTCTGGTTAATTGCTGTCATAAGATAAGAGAAACGTCGGACTGATTGAATCTGAGAAGGGTCTGTTTATGAAGGGGAGCTTCCTATGACAGCGCAAGACATTCCACCTCAGCTTCAACCAATTATACCGCAGTGGACCTAAGCTACAGCGAGCACATGCTGGTCATTTGTTGTGCTACTTGGTAATTGGTTGGATATTTAGAGAGATAAGAGGGAGGTTATATGCCATACTAAGAGGTAGCTAGGGGGTTGTGCGTACAAGATCACCAGGCCTAGGGGGAGTGTTTTGATTGGGTTTCAATTGAGCTATTGAGGTATGGTTTCTGTGCATGTGTGTGTGTGTGTATGTGTGTGTGTGTGTGTGTGTGTGTGTCTCAAGCTGTTTTAGATGAGGGATCAGCTGAGATCAGATCGGCCCGATGTGTCAACCAAGCCAACAATTGCCGTGTTTAGTTTCTGTTAAGAAATGTATTTGTAATAACTGGTATTTTAAAAACTGGATCATATTGCTGAACAAACATGTCTAATCTAGGCCTACCAATCCTTCCCTTTTGAGTGTAATATTGTACATGAAACACCTGGGGATGGCCTCATACAAGAACAAGACTGGAACATCTGAAAAGTACCATTCATTTCTGAGCAATTATGATCTTAGTAGGCTTATGCTTCCTCATCTATTCTATAATTACATTCATTTTAATTTCCAAATATTATAAACATGGCTAAATTATTAAAAAATGTGCTAATAATTAACATTTAGAGGGAAAGGACGTACCAATACACGTGGTGCCTGAGCTTATGACGTATAATGAGATGGCTAAATTATTAAAAAATGTGCTAATAATGAACATTTAGAGGGAAAGGATGTACCAATACACGTGGTGCCTGAGCTTATGACGTATAATGAGATGGTAACTTGTTTCCTTGTGACCTTTGATGGATGACTCCTCGCCGCCAGGACCATTAACCTAATGCAGAATGAAATGGTCATAAGCACTCTCAGCTCCCTTCAAGACACGCAAGACTCTATGTCTTATTATCGTATGTACTACATGACATCTTAATCAATATCCTCTCTAAAGTCCATTGCCAATGGAGAAAAAAAAAAAAACCCACTAACATCTGGCTTTTGTCTTTAGTGGGAAAGGTTACACTTGGCATTCATCCCCGGGACAAATTACTCAGTCGTAGGTATGTATCGGCTCCAGCTCCAATTGGCAGTGATGGAATAAAATAGCAGAACAATGAAGACACGTTCCTCTCTTGGGATAAGGCAGCCGTTTTGGCGCTCCTCTGTAGTGATGAAAAAGGCCTGACTTGGCGAGCGCCCCGGCATCACGGGTCAATGGCGACATCCGGTCTGCACTGGACGTACCCGTGGGGTGTCATTGGCGCTGACGATGCTGGTGACCTGCAGCACTTTCTAAATGCGTATTTGGTCACAGTGTTCTGAACAATACCATCATGTTGTTGAGTTGCTGCCACAGGGCTGTTGACGTGTGATGCATTGTTCAATGGATGGCCACGGTGTTGCAGCTGTGGCTGTGACATGTGAGCTTTGCAGAATAATGAGTTATAGTATTAATGGACATGAAATGTTTGGATTGCCAAATGTTAAATTATAATGTTCAAGTTGTAACATATGACATTTTCCGCTTGCTCGTAGCTTGAAGTTACCAGACATATTTGTGGTCAATGCTGATTGATAGTGATTTCAAGAATGTTATCAATTAAATCACATCCTATCACTGATGTATTCAACAAATAAAGATGCTTGCCAGCCCTTTCCTCTGTCTTTCAACAATCCCAAAGCCCCTCCTTCTCTCGCCACAGATTCACAAAGTCTCTGGCCTACGAACTGGGAGAGGCTCGATCTTAAAGGCTGCGACTTAAACAACTACAGTGTGATATTGATTTTCAGAAGTAATCAAGAGACAAGAGAGTCTTCTTACAAACGTTATTGATGACTTTGTCAACAATAATGAATAATAGTTTTGTCATCAGGTTCATGTGCCCGCTGAATAACAAATAATGGAGAGCATTAGAGGCAGTGTCTGAACGATATTGTACATAAAGATTCCATTCGGAAACATCCCAAACGTGTGTATTGACAAAAGACAAACCTTTACATGTTGATTTGTTTCACATAGAAGGAAAAAAATTGCCTCAGAAAAAAAGTGCGTCGGTGTTATCAAACAGCGACCTCCAGTGTTGAGACAGAGCTTTACAAGACAAACGTCAAAACAAACAATAACAATACTACCTGACGAAAAGACTAGTAATAAATTATACAACTACCACATTTATGACTACAACTAATAATACCAGGGAATACATGTTTTTCTATACATGTGTTCATGGATTCGAGTATCTCTACTTTCATTCATATGTATTCATTTATTCGTTATTCATTCATTCACCCTGCTCTGTAACTCAACAGTCTCCAGTCATCCACGTGGCGTGACATCACACAACTCTACAGCGGCTACAGGATACATTCTCAGCATGCCATGCTTGACCAGCGCATTAAATGTCATAAGAAGCCACATCCCTTCCGCGGTGTAGGGCTCAGTCTTCGTATGGTTTGCGAGCCAGAATATAGAAGTACTTCACGTCAACAACGACCTCCGCGTCTGGCGAGGCCACCCTCATGGCCGACATCAACCTGAGACACACACACAGCGTGACACGGTAAAGCAACAATAATGCATTTTATTTAAAGGCACCTCCCAAAGCACTGAAGGACAACTTGCAGACAGTGTACGTACTGTAGGCTACATGTAACTGGGCTACAGGTATTTTAGCTCTTTATGTTGAAGGTGCATGTACTATATACAGTATATGTCTGTGTGTGTTAGAGGATGGATCCCTGACCTGAGCCCGACGGGCCAGGTCAGGTTCGGACAAATATTTAGAAATTATGCTCGGGTTCGGGTCGGGCTCGGTCACATCCACGCGATTTGAAAATTTTAATTAATCTAATTTACCCGCACGTTAACCCGTGCATATTGTGCTCATCTGTTTGATGACATTTCCAAATGCCTTGCGGTTGCTTCCCATAAAGGCGGGCTTTCATAAACACAGATGTAAATGTGTCATTAGTATGAAAAAAATAGACTTTAACTGTGTAGGCCTCGGACATAAAAAGCTTGATGCCTGTTGGGCTCAGGTCGGGTTCGGTTTACTGTTCGGTCAGACGCGGGCCGGGCTCGGACAGAAAATTCCGTCCTGCTCTCTAGTGTGTGTGTGTGTGTGTGTGTGTGTGTGTGTGTGTGGGTGTGTGTGTGTGTGTGTGTGTGTGTGTGTGTGTGTGTGTTTGTATGTGTGTGTGTGTCTGTGTGTATGTGTGTGTGTGTGTGTGTGTGTCTTTGTGTGTGTGTGTGTGTGTGTGTGTGTGTGTGTGTGTGTGTGTGTGTGTGTTTGTATGTGTGTGTGTCTGTGTGTATGTGTGTGTGTGTGTGTGTGTGTGTGTGTGTGTGTGTGTCTTTGTGTGTGTGTGTGTGTGTGTGTGTGTGTGTACATACCTCTGTGTGGTGTGGCTGGACAGCCTGTGGGCCTCCTCGGGGGCCTTTTCGAGGAGTGTTCGGTAGCATGAGAACGACTCCACCATCCCCATGAAGGCGGACAGAGGCATCGTCTTGCTCACGCGCTCACAGTCGTGCCTGGAATACAAAACAAGCACGGCCCCTCAAGATCACTTCAGCAAAACCTGTCCACGGCTCTGCGCCCCCCTCATCTGATCTAAGCAGTCATCCGTAACATCTTCTGGGAAAATGATGACGGTAGATTGTGAAAAGAAAGGTTTTGAGTTTGGAGAGCTTAACTATTTTCTTGCACATACAGTAGATGTATTTGCATTGAGATTTAGTAAAATCTAAAAACGTCATTAATAGGGCCCAACTGAAAAGAGAAATGTGAGAGAGAGAGAGAGAAAGAGAGAGAGAGAGAGAGAGAGAGAGAGAGAGAGAGAGAGAGAGAGAGAGAGAGAGAGAGAGAGAGAGAGAGAGAGAGAGAGAGAGAGAGAGAGAGAGAGAGAGAGAGAGAGAGAGAGAGAGACTATTTGACATTGTGTTAACACTGGAGATAATAACGATAATTACAGAGATAATAGCGATAATTACTGAGATGGTTGGTGAACCGACTCACCACTCCTTGTCTGAGTAGGGAATGGCCTGGTAGCTTTCTCTGTAGAGGGTCATGGCGTTGGTGCCCAGGTGAGCGCTGAAGTGCGGCCGCAGAGCTGCATAGAACTACACAAACCAGCATGCTTAGGGACACGGGGCGTAGCAGGGTGCGGGCACGGCGTTCGCTTCGTTGGGAGGATGGGAGAAGAACTTTGCTGTCAGGTCAGTTCATTTTTACCAACCGGGAATGCAAAGAGAACCTGCAAATTTGGTTCACTCGTTTTTAGTTAGATATGCCCTTATGTACTAGTCACTGTCGTAAAGGCCGTCGTGTGTAAATGCAAACGTTTTCACGGTGGAGCTTCTAACACCCTCCTGTAGGAGCCAACCCCATTTACAGTCATATGCAGTCATGGACAAAAGCTGTGCCATTGTGCTGCACGTTTCTGTCCGTTGTAGTTAGTCCTGTCGGTAGTTTGCTGGACACACCTCGACCACGTCTAAGGGCATCCACCAAATGACAGATACTGTATATACTGTCCATACCTATTTAACCCTGTGTTCACAACTTTTATATACAGCATTCAGTCATTTAACTGATACCATAACCCACACAAAGAGAGTGAAATCAGGACCATGTACGGGTCAGTGCATCGTGCTCTAGGATGGCTACATGTACAGACTTGGGGCATTGGGGTTTGAACCAGCGAACCTTTCGGCTGACAGTCAAACACCCGAGCCACTCGCCCAGGGGGTTCCAGACCTTCTCCTGTCGTGACCCGCCTGTGACTTTTCACACAGGTCCCACCATATGCTACTGTACTGTACTGTAGGGCCCTTGGAGACCCTCTTATGGCTCTCGAAAACCCCAGGACCCCGCGACTGCGCACCTCTTCGCAGATGCCGTTCAGGCTGTCCGAGCAGCAGCCCGCGCGGCTCAGCTCCATGTCCAGGGTGTGGTTGAGCAGGGCCAGGCAGCCGCGGGGCTTTAGGACCCTGTGGGCCTCCCGGAGGAAGCGAGGGCGGTCGAACCAGTGAAAGGCACAGATGGCGGTCACCAGGTCCACGGAGCCGCTGGCCAACGGCAGCTCCTCGGCCGCGCTCAGCCTGGACAGAGAGGAGGGGGAGGAGGGAGTGGAACCGTCTGGTAACCATGGGTGTGATGCTTCGCATTTGAGTGTGACCTCTGTATGACCCCAATGATCTGTGGCGTCACTTCTACGACAATTTCAATATGTATTCATTTTTTGTTTTGTTTTTAGTTACTTTCATTTTTACGAATCTCAATCAATCAAAAACTGTATAAGTACAACAAAGCACAATTTCTCGAGAAATAATGATAACATGTAACAATGATTTTGTGACAATAAACATGAAAGTACGTTTGAACGGTGCTATTTCTTTCAACTTTCTCTCAACGCACACTTACTTGTATGTGATATTAGCCATGCTAGCATGTGCCACGGCCATTTCTATCTGGGCGGGGCTAATGTCTGTCGCGACCACAGACACAAAGTGCTTGGCCAATAGGGTGCTGCCCTGGCCCGAGCCACAGCCCACATCCAGAGCCAAGTCCAAGGGCCACCCTCTCTGAGGAAACTGGACACAGCCATGCATGTTAAACAGCATGTGTTACACAGCACTTTTTCGTGTGTGTGTGCGTTTGCATGGATTGCCAAATGCACTGGTGTTCATTATGCAAGAGGCTGTGCAGCGAACGCTGACCCCAAACCAACTTGGAGATTCCTCCTACCTGCTTCTCCACAAAGTGGACCACCTGCTGTATGAGATGATCCGAGGGCGAGACCCTGAACCTCAGATACGCCTCAGCATGCTCCTTGCCCTCAAACAGACGGTGCGCCATGGCTTGAGCTCCTCCTTCACCGTGCGGCACCAGAGATACCTCACCTCGCTCCTCGGTTGTCTCCGGAGAACGTAGAACGTTCCTGCAAATCTGGGGCGGTATTACTAAAGATTCTGAGAATCCTCTCAGAGAGCTCCTAACTTCGCCTAAAAATTCCTAGCAAGGAGTCTTAGCTTAAGAGTGATTCCAGAACATTCTCAGAGAACTCTGAGCAAGGAATGGACAAAAACTCTTATTTTAGTGAGGAGGTGTGGTTGACCCCGTTGCACTCATTCTTTTAAAAGACGTGATTGGTTGATCCTAAACGCTGGATAGAAATACACTCTTGATGATACTGGGCATAGAATGGACCGTGAAATCAATAGACCTAATCATAGAATCTAATCTCTATGAAGACTGTGTAATTATGAATAATATTTTACATAAAAAGAACATCTTTGTTAAATAAATAGTAAGCCATACTTTAAAATTATCCCACAAATTGTGTCACAATATGAGGGTGTGACAGCGCTGTCAGTGTTTGCTTGATCACATTGCTGATGCAGGGTTGTGACAGACCCAAGTCATCACTGCTGCATTGTTGCATTTTTCCAGTTGCTAAATACCTTACAGTTGTGATGACATTCATTTCCGGCGATATTGCGTTGAGGCATTGGGTTGGAGAAGTGAGTGCGTCTCTAGTGAGATCTACCACAAACATGATTGCCTCTTCTTTCAGCCATTTTCTCCTCTGCTTAAGAAACTCTCCTAAGTCTCTTAAAAGTCCTCCTCCCTGCTCTTAGCAGATTTCACCTTAGGAGCTCTCTTAAGAGCTAAGATTCTTTAGGAATACCTTTTATCTTTACTAGGATTTAGTCTTAACTTTGAGGGGAAATTCTAAGAAAATGTCATGATTCTAAGAATTTTCTTAGAATTTGGCCACTAGGAGCAACTCTTTGTGCAAAGAATCTTTAGGAATACGGCCGTCTTGGAGCGTGAAAAGTTTACGCTTTTAACCAAACTGATGTCCTGAAAGGGACAAAAAAATGAACAATGTTCATTAATGCTTTAGAGTTAGGGGATTTGCACTACGAGAGTTACTGAATGTATTCTCACACACTTCTTCTCTCGCACTCTCTCTCTCTCTCTCTCTCACTCTCTCTCTAGTCCCACAAATCAGATTGTAGATGAACATCTACAGTCCGAAGGTAGACTTGCTCTCACGTGTGGGTCAACGGGGCAGTTAATTTTTCTGTCGCTTCAAACGTATTGTGACCAATCATGTTGCCGGGGGGAGGGGACCCTTTAGGCGCGCGTTACACGGAACGGGTCATGTCAGGAGCCAATGACAGCAGATCGCCTCCCTCCTGCCTGTGAGGCTTCAGAGAGTCAAGTGACATCGTTTAAAGAGTGACCAGGGAGGAGGTCGCCATGGATGAGTGGGTCAGACACACGCAGGCCAACTGGGACACGGCTCAATTTCCACTGTACTCGATGCCCGGCTTCGGTCATTGTGAGGCCATGATCGAGAACATGGCCCACCAATGTTGCGCTGATTTCATTGGAGATATTGTCTCCTCCTCCTCCTCCTCTTCATCATGCTCATACTCTTCCTCTCGCTCTTCCTTTATGTTCCCTGTGCTGCTCCAACATGTGAGCTCTGAGTGAGTCCGATTGGTAATTCGGGTGTGGCATTTTGAAAGGCAGTGTTTTCCAGGCACAGAAACACATTTGTTGAATGCTGAAACCTCCATCTTGCACTGGAGAATGAGTTTATCTTGGCAAGAACGTGTCTGTGACAAACCAGGAGACACTGTCACTCTGCCCCTCGCACGGTCTGGTTGTCTGGCAGCATGTCCACAACCATTACCTTTTCACATTCCCTAGCTTTGATTCAGTTCAGTGGATCACAGCAACTGCATTTTGGCAGTGGTTGAAAGATGAATTGGTTGACAAGGGAACACATGCAAACAAAGGTACTCCTGGTTTTACAAACAGTTGTAGCCTGTTAGTTTGTGTGTTATGTCTATGTGCTTGCGTGTGTGTGTGTGGATGTGTGCCTGCGTGTGCGTTTCTCTGTATGCCTGTCTGTGTGTGTGAATGTGTATTTTAATGTGTGCATGTGTTTGTGTGTTGATCTGAGACGTCCCATGTTAGCCTGGTCAGAATGCTTTGTCGAATGACTGAGAGAAATGTGGACCTTTGTTCTAGTTCCCTCACATCACAAGGCTTGTTAAATGTTAGCAGTGGCAGCGGGCCCACTGGGAGGCACCCTGGCTCTGATTGGCTCCCACATAAAAAACAAAAAACAAATTCACAAGTTTTTTGTTGAAAAAGCTAAGAAGTTTTTTTTTATTTTTTTTTAAGTGTGGGCTACCATTTAGAATCAGACAAAATCTAGTGGTTGTTGAGTCATCCATTGACCCTTTACACAAGGAAGTAGGCTTGGAGAGCCAAGAAAAACGAAAAAGGAAAATGTTTTTTTGTAGGCATTCGATCTCCCACTGAATGTAACATGGGACAAAATCATGTAATACTTTCTTTAAACCACATTTTTCAGCCAAGACAATAAAATGTCTGACACCTGCTTGGAACACACAGTACTGAATCGAATAATTATTTTGTTCACGTTTACATTTGGACCCACTGAACATATTTAAATAAGCAATGAATAACATGCTGCGGTGTTGAGTGGGACATTAACTTCAGTGAATGTGTTGAATAAGAACTCTTAGACGATGAAAGAGGACCCAGTGAGTGAGGCCTAGATCAACAGTGAGCTCTTCATGGGTCATCGGTTAATCTAATGTCGTTTATTGTTTTAAAGTTATCATCTTACCTCTCTGTGTGAAACCTCCAGTTTGGAAGACAAAGACAGCCAAGAGACAAAAGAGAGCAAGGAAAATCATTTCAAGACACTTTTCAGCTTTCTGGTTTGGGGGTGGAAGAGGTATAGCAGAGCACTAGTCGTAGGCAGATAATACACAACACTGTGCTGACTTATGATATTTTACACATTTATTTTTTAGTGAATAACTCCTAAAAAGCATATGGAGCTTACGTTTTTGCCACATATTTTTAGTGCGACACAAACAAGAACTAGAATCTTACTGATGTAACCTAGCGAAGCACACACAGATTGTTTTGGATGGGAAACCTCCAAAACATTATTTTGTGTCTGTCCAAATAAGGCTTGTACATCAGAATGGATTAAAGGATTTTTTTTGTTGGCGATGCTTTGTTGGAGTCCATATTGAGAGGACGCCAGATAGTTGCACTGCTGTAAAACTCTAAATCAATGTAAATAGTCTGTAACCTAGGCTTATGAAAACGTTGTTGTGCCGTGACTCACATAAGAAACACTGGGGCAATGATTTCATGATGAATAACTAAACAACCAAATATTTATTCTTTTTGCTGCCAACATATTAACGAACAATAGATTTGCTCCGAAAATGGCGGCCTTCATTGCGATGCGGCGTTGTGACGGTCAAGCCGTACGGCCATGTCCTTTGGGCTTTCAATGTAATGTCAAGACCCTTACACACACACACACACACAATGAAGACAGACAGACAGACAGACATACTTTATTGATCCCTGAGGGAAATTGCCTAAAGGTATTGCCTGAAGGCGTCATCATTGTGGTTTGGATGCCAGTATGCAATAATACTCCAAGTGTAGTTCCAGCTCTGTGTCAGCTGACTCAGCTCCAATCTCCTCTAGAATCCTTAACACACAGGGCAAGGCTTCGATCAGCAAGTACTGTATATCATTATGCTTAAGGTCAATGTTTAGTAGCAACGTTTGTTATAAAAATGCAAAGGTTTTTTAAAGTTGGGGAAAATGGGGAAACTATGAAAAAGTGTGTTGAAGTTGGGGCACTGTGTTTCAAAGACCGACAAGACCAACAATATGTTTCGTGTGACTTGTTTTCTTTGCCTGTTTGACGACGTGTGTGTTTTTGAGACCTGTTGTGAGTGTTGTGCAGCAGGTGCTGGGCTGCAGTGGGCTGGGTCCTGCTGTAGGTCTGGAACATGGACCAGGACTCTATGAACCCCAGCAAGGCCCTCACAGAGATGACATGGCTCACCTGGATCCTGTCAGCCCTGAGAAACACACACACACACACATTCATACATACGTACAAACATACAAACACAAACACACACACACACACACACACACACACACGCACATGCAACGACAGACACAAGTGTTACACAGTTAAGTTTAACAAAATATTAAAATGATATGAGGGCCCACTTTGGGCCTTTAATGGCTGTTGAACCCTGGTAGTGTGTAGTTTCAATCTAAAATTGTTGGCATGGTTGTGGACGCTACCTGTGTTTGTCGGGGAAAGGGATGGCAGCAAACAGCTCCTGCAGCTTACTGTTAGCAACCGACACCTGGCTGCTAGTGTAGGGTAACAGCGCCTCTCTCACCTACACAACACATCCCCTGTGTCAGCTCTGCGGAACTCCATGTTCGCCTGGCAAAGCGAGTTCATTACTATCGGAGCTTTCAACAGAAAGGCCGTTCAGAGTGCTTTTAAAGGACACAAAATAAAATACTTTAAATAATAACAGTTTAAGGGAGAAACTAAATAAAATAAAAGTACCATAAGGCTTAACCATAACAATATTGCTACATTTTTGCGAGAACAGTACAACACCAATATAGAGAATGTACTTGTGAAATCGGTTCTCATGTAACATACTCTATTTTGTATGATTCTGTCTCTGAGGAGAGGCTGAAGAGCACATTCATGCTCCGGGCTGGACAGTCACTTCATGTTCTACTTTATTCTACCGCGCGGTATTTTCCACAATCCCCCACCTCCCGGAAGATGCGAGTGAGCCTGTCCCCACAGTCCCAGTCCCGCCTCTGAAGGTGTACGGCATTGTCGTCGAAGCCCAGCAGAGCCATGCAGCCCCTGGGCTTCAGGACCCGCTTGGCCTCCGTCAGGAACCGCTGCTGCTGGAACCAGTGGGCCGCGGACGCCGCCGTCAGCAGGTCCACAGAACCGTCCTCAAACGGCAGCTCCTCTGCGGTGCCAAGCCTTTTAGTAGGGTTACCCGCAGGTTAGCTTGGTGGGCATAGAACGGTTAGCCATCAAAGAAAAGTCCCACACACAGTCGCCCTACCTGTATGCTATATTGGGGTATCCCTGCACAGCCCTGGCCTCCACCAGCTGTCCCTCACTGATGTCCAGACCCACCAGGTCCTGGAAGTGTGGAGCCAGGAGCCTGGAGAGCTGGCCGGTCCCACAACCCAGGTCCACCGCTAGACCTAAGGGCCGTCCCTCCCTCTGGAGACCACAGTAGCAGTGGGGGGCATGGTCACTGCCTTCCATAGGATAGGTAGGTACACACGTCATGCTTTGGAGGAAATATCTGACCACATCACTTATCTACATTTTGGATTACTTTTAGGGGAATTTAAGAGCATAAGGGTTGCAGATTGATACACCATACAATACATATCTGACACAATATGACATAAAGCTATGATGAAAAAAAAATCTAATGCTAGGAATTTAAACACTTGGTGGTTTTGGAAGGATAAAAGCTTCCAGCAAGCCCCATACTTTAAATTCTCTGTCACAAAGTCAAGTTGATCACATTGATCAACTTGGGAAATGTGATCACATTTTTGCATATTACCCACTGAAAACCTAGACAGTGTGCATGAATACCATCTTGTCCATGTACTGAAGGATCAAGTCCTTGACCTCATCAGGAGGCACAAAGCGATACTTCTGGTAGACGGATGCGTGGTCCTTCCCCTCAAACAGACGGTAGCTCATGTTCTCCTCCGGGCTTCTAGGAAGGTCAATGTGCAGGAATTCAGTGATTAACCTGTAGTTAACCTGAAGCTGTGGTAGTTGACCTGAAGCTGTTGTGGTTCACCACTCCGTTTTTAGTTCTTACGCCTTTCCCCCCTGTCATTCATTCAGTCAGTCACAAGTCAGTCAGTCATTCAGTCAGTCAGTCAGTCAGTCCCGTGTGTTCCTCTGCCTCTTCTTGGTCTACCTTGATGATGCTAGGAAAGGTTAATATTCACCTTGAAATAGATAAGAACGAAGAATGTGGCTACAATTACCACTTTAGTGCGCCACTCAAACTGTGTTCAGCCCTAGAGAAATTCTTCTTTTCACAGGTAATAATTGGTGGTAGTTAAATAACTACATGTAGATTATTGTAATTACACTGAAATGATCAGTCATTCTGTAACCCACAACATGGTTTCAGTAATTCACTATCAAATCTTCCCAGAAAGATTACCAGAGCTGCGCAAGGCTCTTCTTACCAACTTCACAATGAACTAGCCAATGGGAGTGCATCGTTTTTGGCCTGGCCTTTCATTTACGACCCCCTGGTTACCACTGGCTGTTCCTCTTCAGTGAAGCTCTTAAAATGCTGTGCAGTTCCCGACCATGAAAAACCTCCAAATCTCTGCAAGCCCCATGCCAGTATATAATATGTATAATAAGTATCTATGTACAACCAGATGAAAGATAAAAGGTTTGTATTAAGAATACTATGCTATACTATACCATACAAGTACTGTATAAGCTATACGATTATATATTAAACCATACCACACCATACTATTCAATACTATACATAATATTCTGTGCCATAACATTCTATGCCGTATATGACCATATCATACCCTATTTTCCTATAGCAACAATACACGGAAACAAATGACAGACAGACAGACCGATTGATCGGTCGATAGATAAATACTTCAATCATCAGCACAGGAATTATTAAGGAAATGAATTACTACCTGCAGTGGGAACTCTTCTCGTTCTTCAGACAACAGAGCCACACTGAGCTGAATACCACTACAGATTATCAAAGGCACGGGGCCCACATGGTTAACCCTTTCCTGGCCTTCAATGTTTTAGCAAGCATGAGCAACAGCAGTTGTGCCTTTGTAAGCCAGAGGGCAGCATCAGTGCAGAAGTAGCAGAACCAATGTATTAGGCGAGTTTCAGATGAGGCATGCGGCTTAGTTTGCCATGCTTCAGAATGCATTCTGGGATGAAAACGTCAGAAATACCTGTGATACACTTCCGATGCGACGAGTCACCTGGCTTTCAAAACTCGCGTGGTTTCAGGAAAACAACGTCCGCCTGCTTTTTTGGGCATGTTCTCTCGCGCAAGTGCGGACATAAGACACTCCCCTCAACATCCCCTCAACTTTGCCCTGGTTGGTTGGAATACCGACATTAAAGTCCCCACGTCAGAAGTGACATAAGTCCTTTCAGAGAGGCATGCCTGGTGCCCTCTCCCAAACTATGCATATTAAAAAGAGACGATTTTGTGAACTTTCACTTCATCACTCATCATGCATTTTTTATTAAATTTATTTTATTTACACATTTCTCCACATAGCCAAGCCATTGTGCATGCAGAAAATTCATCACATTTGCGCCTCAGCCTGCATCAATAAGGGGAGATCCAATGCCTCAAACTCGTCTGCTACGAAGAACGGAAGTTGTTGACGAGAAGTTCACCTATGTCCGCCTTGACCAGACGGGAACTTGACGTGATTATGACGAGTTCCGCCGGATCTTCTCAAGTCTCGTTGCAACAAATGCGCAAATGCAAACGATCTGAAACTGAAATCGCGCGCAAAGCAGCATGGGAATTCCCAGGCTAACTCAGAGTCAGGTTCTGTCCTATTTGGTAGATGTCTATATGGTGTGAAGTCTTCATACTGACATAGGCTTTCAGTGGACTAGGCCTTCATCAAAATGTTGTTCATGTTTGATTAACGATAATGTCTATTCCTAGACCTTTTTTTTTTGCCTTTAACCAATATAATAAGAATGATAACAATTGGTTGTTCAGTTATCAAGAATGTTTAGCCAGGAATTACCAATATGGTTGGCTGGACCTTGAACAGCCTTGGGCTTGAACACACACACACACACACACACACACACACACACACACACACACACACACACATTTGTTTTCTTAGATTGCTTGTTTAATACCCATTGTGTGTTTTGTATCTGTGAATTCTGTACTTGTACACCCACCAACATAGAAACAAGGCAATAAAGCTTCTGCTTCGAAATCTCAATTTGATAGAAACACATTGATTTCATAATACTGATTTAACACTTACAAAAAAAAGACTGAATAAAGTAAAATGAGGTAGATTACTTACCTTATTTTAAAATAAACTATATGAATAAATTCATAGTTTGTTAACATTCATAACAGTTTATTTGTTATTTGTTCTAATTCTCTCAACTATTCATCATATCATAGGGGACAATGTTGTTATTGTTTTGCTGGGCAGTTTCCTACTCTGGGTTTCTCAAGAGAGTGTTTAATTACCCTCCATAGACAGGGGAGGTAATGATCTGTTGACCACTGTTACAGCTTGCTTTGCGTGCATGTATCCTCTTGGTACTAATGGCTACTTCACTCCATCCCTGGGGGTATTAATTAGAGCACTTGAGCCAAAGGTCCTTCACTTCTACATGACTCTTGGGCAGCCTGGCCCACCTTTATCACACAGAAATATACACAAAAAAACACAACATTAACATTACATTTGAAAATAATGGATGAGATGGGCACTGAGGTGAACCTGTTTGTTGCCTTGTCATTGCGGTCATGTCCAAAGGCGCCACGAATGCAGAGACCAGCAGGTTGTAATAAGCACCACTAATCGTGACAATTCCCCCATGGTGTGCCACTGTGTAGCGTGCGGTGAGGTTGCAGATTGTAAGAAACTGGTTGCACACCCCCACCCACTCCCCAATGATGCAAGAAAAACGACAGTGGACCCACTGGCACCTGTGAGGTGCCAGTAGGTACTTCCAGAGTGATGTCATCGTCAACAGCAGCGAGAAGCCAAGTGTGAAGGGATGAGAGTCCTTGACAGATTTCTAAATTGTAGTTTGCTATTTAGTCTCTAATACTATAGGTTAAAAATTACAGGCACTAAAATATTGCGATCACGATAACATTTTAAAGTGTCCCCTCTATGGAGAGGACGCTCTATGGCAGTAGCTCAGTGGATAGAGAGGGTGGACAGAGCGGGTCATCCACTAACCGTAGGGTCGTCGGTTCGATCCCCTCGATCCCCACTTCCAAACTGTCTGCATGTCGAAGTGTCCTTGAGCAAGACACTGAACCCCACCTTGCTCCCCGGGCACTGAACATAGCAGCCCACTGCTCCTATGTACCATAGGATGGGTCAAATGCAGAGAACAGATTTTGTCCTCATATCTTAAAAAATAATGAGAATGGCAAATAAAGACAGAAAGGTCCTATCTCTCTATGTCCGTTCTGGCCGACTATAGAAACACGGTGGGCTCATTGGAAGAGGACGCACTCCCTATGTATATATAAGCAGGGGTGAAAGTAGTTTTTATTTCTTGCCGGTACTATCATATTGACCCATAGTGCGCGCACAGAGTGCACACTGTAAAATACACTTAATTATTTATTTTAGTCTACTTATCAAGCATTCACTAGGACTGCTTATCACTCTGACACTTTTTTATCATATTAGTATCTCACTCTTTCATCCCCCAGTATCAGTAGTTTTTGATTACAAATAAATTGCAAACACATAATTTCATCAACACAATCATTTTAATAACATTTCTTTGAGCTGAACAGTTGAAAACTTTTCATTTTGGACGTTGGATACAGAGCAATGGAACAGAACCGCAAAGTGAAAGTTTAGGTAAAACACTTGAAATAAATTCCAAAGAGGCTGAAGTAGCCGTCCTCATCTGTTTGACAGCGAGCCCTGCCGCTTGATGAGTGAGCAGCTCTCCTTCCTTTGTCCAGCCAAGTCTTTACATGAGGAAGGGGATCCCACTGCCTGCATGGTGGTCCCACTGTGTTGATGAAAAGGAGGTTTGCTGCCAGTGGCGGCTGGCCCATAGAGGGCGATAGGGCACCGCCCCCCCTTGACCCACAATAAATAAAATAAAAAAAATTAATAAAACTAATAACAATAAATCATACAAATTGTTAATATTTGTGTGTTTGAAATATGACTGTACCCAGTCATATGTGTAAAATATGATAGAAAATCATCTGTGCAAGATTTATGCTTTTCCTACACGTCCCCTGTCCCATGCTTCAACAGCTCTGGGGCGATGGAGAAATCGCCCCAAGGAGGCGGGTCTGTGTAACTGTTTAGCCAATTACTAATTTAAGATGTGAAAGCATGACATAAAATTTGGCCAATCAGCGTCCTCAAATCCAAGCCGATATGGGCGATTACTTTATCGCCCCATGCGAGCGAATGCAGGGGCGAGTCAGGGCGAGTCCAAATAGTTGTATACAGTTGTATATAGTTGACCTTAGTATTTTTTAGTCCTTAATTTTCACCACCTTGATTGTTTAGTACATAACATGTTTACTGTAATTTCATAGAGCCCAAAGTGACTACAAATTCAATTTCAAATGAAAAAATGGAAAGCTTATGATATTCAATATGTTGTTTATGTTTTGTGTTAGAATGCCTCAACTTTTTAATATTGGCATTAAATAATTATTGACTATTTCACGGAGCACTCGTTTCCTGTAGTTTGTGTTCAATGTATTGGGATGGTTACTGAAATTGACTGAATATGGCACAGCCCCACCTAGAATATTCTTCACCAGCCGCCACTGTTTGCTGCATTTCTTGTTGTCAGTTTGTTTCTATACTCATTGTGCTGAACCCCCTCTCACAGTCTGCTTTTTTACTTGGAAGACTTTGCAACAAACGTCTGTCTGTCTACGCATGCTATCTCGCTCGTGGTCTGTCGAGTGCAATACTGTTCAGACACAATTCAGAGACAGTTCAGAATGAGTTATATGCAATGTGTATTGGGGAAAACGTTTTGCTTCTGAAAATTTGACGTTAGCAGGTGTGTTGTTATGCTGAAAGTGCAATTTTTTTCAGAGACAGTATCTTTTTCTTTCCGGTACGGCGTACCCCCTTCAATGCTTTAGTGGTACGCGGTACCGGCAAGTACCGGTGTCGTGCCAAAAAGTGATCGCATGCCAGAATCTGATTTCTGGCCACAGGAGCGTCGCGCACAGCAGCCCGTTGAGCGGCAGCGCAAAAACGTCTGCTTTTCTCTGGATGAAACGGTCATAATATGCAGATACACACAACTGTTTTGTAATATAATTATAGCAAAGGTATGTGTCTTTGAAAGTTTAACGTTTGTTGTTACGTGATTATTACAATTGTGGCCAAAAGAAGAGTAGTTTGTAGCATATCAGACATGGCAATTACGTGATAGACACATTTATGTGCTTGGTATGTCTGATGACTTTGTTTAGCCCTGTCTTTGGAAATTAGACGATAAATAATATGATTTATTGGTGGGTTTTCAATAAAGATATGATAACTTTTGCAATGATCCTTGTGACTCCACATTGTTTTTATCTGATCTGAAATAGGCATTTTCACCTGCCAAAACATGTTTACTCAAAAAAACAGTTACTCAAAGGTTATTGCTGCCTAAATATTATGAAGTATGTACAGTATGAAGCTTATGAATGACATATAGTTTATATAGTAAATGAAAGGTTATTTTTCTTTTTTAGTAAACATTTTTGGCAGGTGAAAATACCTTTTGTGTTGAAATGATCCTTTAAAAGGATTCCAAGCTGTCCTGTGAGCTCTGGGGTTTATATTAAGAAGCTTATGAATGAGATTAAATCATATTTAGGCAGAAATAACCTTTCATTTACTACATTTGGCCTTCATTCAATTTTATGGCAGGTGAAAATGCCTATTTTGTGTTGTAATTGTCCTTTAAAAGGATTTCAAGCTGTCCTGTGAGATCAGATCTTCACATTATGAAGCTCATGAATGAGATCAAGTCATATTTAGGCAGAAATAACCTCTCAGTAACTATACTATGCCTTCAATCCGTTTTTGAGAGGTGAAAACTGATTGTAAACTGCAAAACACATCCAAACATGGGAAGCAAAGGCTATGTAGGGCCCAGATCAGATAAAAACAATGCGGAGTCACAAAACTTTGCAAAACTTATTATATCTTTATTGAAAACCCACCAATAAATCATATTCATTATTGTCTAATTTCCAAAGACAGGGCTAAACAAAGTCACCAGACATACCAAGCATATAGACGTGTCTATCACATAATTGCCATGTCTGATTTAGCTACGAACTACACTTCTTTTGGCCAATGTTGTACACATACCTTTGGTATAATTACATTATTATACAGTTGTGTGTGTCTGCATATTAAGACCGTTTAATCCAGACAAAAGCAGACGTTTTTGCGTTACCGCTCAACGAGCTGCTGTGCGCGATGCTCCCGCGGCCAGACATCAGATTCTGGAAGGCAATCACCGGCTTACTTTCAGCCCTGGATATAAGGGCCTCATTCTAAAGTAACAAAACAATGATTCTCACTGTGGTACACTAATAAAGGCATACTTATGAATGTTATTTTCCATTTCTGCTCAGTCCGTTTTGCTAGATGCCACTAAATTCTACACACCGCACACATATATGATTGAGAATACTCGGCAAGCATGAAAAAAACCAACAAAGAAGCTATGACGTTATGGTGACATCACTACCATGCATTAAAGAGGCTGGCAGCTCCTCTGTCTAACTCGTACAGCCCTGCTCTAATTAGTACCATGACCACTTTCTCTCACTTGCAGGAACCACTGGCTAGCTGTGTGGCAACAATGTAGAAGCAGACACAATTCTATGTGCTGTATATTTAATGCATATGCATGTTAAGATGCATGCATGTTAAGCTAAATATGTGATATTGGTGTTAGACATTCTTTAAAGAGCTCCCATTTTCATAAATCATTGTTTGTTTGTTTCATTATGATCTGCTTTGATCAGGGAAGGCACACCGCAACATCAAAGGTTCTCTTGTCAACCAAATGGAAAATAGCTCCCATCCGTTTGATTTCAATCTTACCATGTTTCGACACATCGAACACTACTGCTACCCGTTGTTTGTTTTAGCTTTTCTTCTGTATACGGTCATTGTATCTGCTAATGTCATCGTTATACTGGTGATCTTGCGGGAGAGATCGCTGCATCAGCCCATGTATGTCCTAATTGTGTGTCTCTCGGTCAACTCTCTGTACGGCTCCACTGGTTTCTTCCCAAGGTTCCTGAGAGACCTTCTGCATGAAACCCACTTGATGTCACGTCTGCAGTGCTTCAGTCAGATCTACGTCATTTACACGTACGCGTCGTACGAATTCACCATTCTCAGCATGATGGCGTATGACAGATACGTGGCGGTATGTAAACCTTTACACTACCACGGCACCATGACCTCAAAAATGGTGTACAAGCTGTCTCTCTTTGCCTGGATCTACCCGGCCTTTTCTGTTGGAACGTGCATTTATTTTTCTACTAGACTCCCTCTGTGTGGTAATGAAATACCAAGGGTATTCTGCGCAAACTGGCCTGTTGTGAAGTTGTCTTGCGTGGACACGTTCATCAACAACCTAGTTGGCATGTTACTCAGCATAACAACTGCCTTCATACCCCTGCTCTTTGTTTTATATACATACCTGCAGATTTTGCTTATTTGTAGGAAACGCTCTACAGAGTTCAAGAGGAAGGTTTTCCAAAGCTGCCTTCCGCACATTGTTACAGTTTTCAACTACACCATTACCATCTTTTGTGATGTCACCCTAAGCCGCTTTGACATAGAAGCGCTATATCCAACACTCGCCGTCATTTTATCCCTTGAGTTTGTTGTGATCCCTCCAATTCTAAACCCTCTCATGTATGGCCTCAAGCTTCCAGAAATGAGAAGGGTGATATTAAAATTGCTATGTCGAAGAAGGCAAACATAATTGTATCAACTACCTACTGCTGCTTTATATAGTGACTTTCAATTAATTTGAACCAGCTTTAAAGTATGGTTATCCCACAGTAACAGGGGATTTTTGATTTGATGTCTGATTTGATCTGTATGATGATGACATGACATGTTCAAGAGAAACCAACTTAATAAAGTGGATGATAGTAAAAATGTGCCCAAATATGTTTGTCATTTATTTACATAACATAAACATATTAAAAATAAATAAGCGAATCAATTGAACTTTTGGAATCATATTTACCGGGCAATAAGTTCAAGTCTTTTGTTCTGCTAGGACACAAGCTCAAACAAATACCCAACAATCACAACAATCCCGGTACTTTAAAAATAGCCTTTTATACAAAATCCTTCAAAAGACAACATATATATATATATATATATAACAGCAGAAACACATGCCAAACACCGGGAACTTTAGGGAAGCACTGGACAGATGACAATGTTCTCCATACTTATGTTTAGTTATTGTTTATTTCATTTCTCCAGTGATTTATTGCAAACAATGGATAACATTTCAGTTTTAAGACCAATTCAAACTGTGAGGTTTAGATTACACAGGTAAACAAAAACTAACTCTTCTCCTTGACTTTATTGTGGTAAAGTACAAATGTGTTTGTCAATACTGTATCTTTGTCAAATGAGGTTTATTGTGGCCCCCGCTATCTACCTTGACCCTTGCTACGCCCCACTTATGGGGACCTGATGGTTTTAAAACCACTGCTCTTGACTAGTGTCATTATCTAGGATAACTACGATAACAATGTGATCAAGGTCAAGTCGTTTATTAATGTGCAGCATCCCTTAGAGTCATTCTGTACAATGAAATGTTTTGGAGGAGGCTTTTTTTAAATAATACAAAAGTAATGAATAACTCAATTACAACATAACACCTACCAAGACAGTAATCAATATTTTCTAGAAAGCAATAGTGTGTGGTCCATTGACACTGGAACGATTGAATGAGATCCAGTCCATTCATACACTGATGGCTCTTCTGTTCTAAATGCCTTGGGAGTGTTGGGCTGTCTTGTTTGACACACTTAATCAAACCTGAATTGGCTACTGTTTGTTCATCTGTTCCTCACCTTCAATACACAATCCTTGTGACTCCATATTGTTTTTATCTGTTCTGGGCCCCAGATAGCATTTGCTTCCCATGTTTGGATGTGTTTTGCAGTTTTCAATCAGTTTTCACCTCTCAAAAACTGATTGAAGGCATAGTATAATGACTGAGAAGTTATTTCTGCCTAAATATCAAGATTCAAGATTCAAGATTCAAGTATCTTTATTGTCAAATGTGCTACATGGCAGGCATATAGCACAGATGAAATTGCAGTCCTCTCAGACCTGGTGCAAAATAGACAATGGACAGACAAACGGACACCGTACAGACAAAAACACAGAAACACAGAAAAGTACGAAAAAGTGAGGTAGTGCGTTGATAAATGGAAAATTGAATAGTGCAAAAAAATAGTGCAAAATATATTTAGAACAGTCAAAGGACAATTTTAAAGTGTCAGTCAGGATGAGAGTTTGTGAGTGGTGGCGGGAGGGCAATGGTCCGAGGTGGGTGCAGGGTTAAGAGTCTGTGGCAGGGGGGCAGAGGAGGGGGGGGGCAGGGGCAGAACAGGGAGGGAGTTGAGCCTCCGGACAGCCTGGTGAAAGAAGCTGTCCTTGAGCCTGCTGGTTCTGGCCCGCAGACTCCGCAGTCTCCTCCCCGACGGCAGAAAACTGAAGATACTGTGGGATGGGTGGGTGGGGTCACCAGCAATCCTGATGGCTTTGCCGGTGAGGCGGGTGTTGTAAATGTCCAATATGGGGGGGAGAGAGACACCGATGATCCTCTCAGTTGCTCTCACTATGCGCTGCAGTGTCTTGCGGCAGGACACAGTGCAGGCACCGTACCACACAGTGATGCAGCTGGTCAGGAGGCTCTCGATAGTGCCTCTGTAGAAGGTTTGCATGATGGTGGATGAGGCCCCAGCTCTTTTTAGTTTGCGGAGGAAGTACAGGCGTTGGTTGGCTTTTTTGGCCAGTGATGCGGTGTTATGGTTCCATGACAGGTCTTCGGAGATGTGCACACCCAGGAACTTGGTGCTGCTCACCCTCTCCACTGTAGCATCGTTGATGATCAGTGGAGCATGCTGTGTGTGCATTCTCCTGAAGTCCACAACAATCTCCTTCGTCTTCTCCACATTCAGACGGAGATTGTTGTCCTTGCACCACGTAGCCAGCCTGTTCACCTCACTCCTGTAGATCGTCTTATCGCCGTTGTTGATGAGATGTTGAAGATGTCCGTGAAGACATCTGTGAGCTTGTCAGCACAGTCCCTCAGTACACGACCGGGAATGTTGTCGGGACCAGAGGCTTTCCGTGGGTGTGTCCCTTTGAGGGATCGCCTCACGCTATCTGGGGATAGTGTCAACACCTGGTCGCCGGGAGAGGGTGGGGTCTTCTGTGCCGGGGTGCTGTTGTCTGCCTCAAAGCGGGCGAAGAAGTCGTTCAGCTCGTTCAGCAGAGGGGTGGAGCTGTCGCAGGTCTGCGGAGAGGGCTTGTAGTCCGTTAAGGATTGGATCCCTCGCCACAGGTTCCTGGAGTCTCTGCTGTTGCTGAAGCGGTCGGCGATCCTCCTGGAGTACCGTCTCTTGGCCTTCCTGATGCCGCGTGCCAGGTTGGCCCTGGCTGCCTTCAGGCCCACCTCGTCTCCAGCTCTGAAGGCGGTGTTCCGAGCCCTCAGGAGTCTGTAGACTTCCCCTGTCAGCCATGGCTTCTGGTTGGCCCGAATGCGGATGCTCTTGGTGACTGTGAGTCATCAATGCATTTACGCATGTAGGAAGTGACGGTGTCCGTGTACTCCTGGAGGTCTGTAGTGTTGTTGTAGGTGGCTGCCCGTCTGAACATGCTCCAGTCGGTGATGAGGAAGCAGTCCTGGAGTGTCTCTGAAGACCCCTCAGGCCACACGCGTACCTGCTTTGTATTTGGTCTGATGACTTTGACCAGGGGTCTGTAAGCAGGCATTAATATAGTGGTGATGTGGTCTGAGGCTCCTAGGTGGGGCAGGGGGAGGGCTTTGTAGGCCCCTCTATGCGTGGTGTAAACATTGTCCAGGATATTATTGCCACGTGTGGGAAAGTTGATGTGTCCATGGAGTTGTGGAAACACGCTCTTGGGGTTTGCATGATTGAAATCCCCAGCCAGGATGAGGAAAGCATCAGGGTGGGCTGTCTGCTGCTCACTGATGTGCTGGTAGAGTTCATACAATGTCTCGCTCCTGTTGTTGTTGGAGCCAGGGGGGATGTATATTGCTACCAGGAGTATGGCACTAAATTCCCTCGGCAGGTAGAATGGCCGGCATTTAATGACCATAAACTCCACCAGTGTTGAGCAGTGTGTGCAAACCACAGCAGCGTCACGGCACCAGGCATCACTGATGTAAACACAGAGTCCCCCGCCGCGAGTCTTCCCCCCCTCGACGAGCACTCTGTCCGCCCGGTAGCATGTTAGCCCGGCCAGTTGAATGGCACAGTCCGGGACGCTGTCAGTGAGCCATGTTTCCGCAAAAACAAAGGCACAACAGTTACTCACGGTTTTGGTGGATGTCCGGAGTAGACAGATGTAATCCAGTTTATTATCCAGCGATCGTACGTTGGCCAGTACGATCGTAGGGATAGCCGGCCGATGAGGGCTAGCCGCTAGCCTAGCTCGGATACCTCCGCGCTTGCCCCTCTTCTGCTTCCGCATATTCCGCTTGTGGCGCCTCCACTGGCGGCTGGTTGCAGGAGTGGGGGTCGGTGATTGAGCAGGCCGCTGGAGCAGATCGCAGTCGCGTAGTA
Organism: Urophycis tenuis; assembly: GCA_036785325.1. NCBI lineage: Eukaryota > Metazoa > Chordata > Actinopteri > Gadiformes > Phycidae > Urophycis > Urophycis tenuis. Next base: position 105,767 of record JAXIVH010000135.1, read on the forward strand.
TTTCCGCGACTGCTGGATTTATGTCCGTATTTGTAGTTCTGCCGATGGCGAGCAGAAACTCACGGGAGTATGTGTGTTTCGGGACATAAAGACGCGACGATGACAGACATGTGCACGTATGTACACCACACAAAAAACATAAAAACACAGATTCGACGGGAGAGAGAGGAGCCGCTGCGTGTGTACGCGCCGCCATTACTAAAAAGTAATTCAAAAATATGACTTGATCTCATTCATGAGTTTCATAATGTAAAGATCTGAGCTCACATGACAACTTGGAATTCTTTTAAGGGACCATTACAACACAAAATAGGCATTTTCACCTGCCAAAAAAAGTTTACTAAAAAAAAACAGTTACTCAAAGGTTATTGCTGCCTAAATATTATGAAGTATGTACAGTATGACGCTTATGAATGATATATAGTTTATATAGTAAATGAAAGGCTACTTTCTAAATATGCCTGATCTAATTTTTTTTTAGTAAACATTTTTTGGCAGGTGAAAATCCTCTGTCCTTTAAAAGAATTCCAAGCTGTCCTGTGAGCTCAGATCTTTACATTATGAAGCTCATGAATGAGATCAAGTCATATTTAGGCAGAAATAACCTCTCAGTAACTATACCATGCCTTCAATCAGTTTTTGAGAGGTGAAAACTGATTGAAAACTGCAAAACACATCCAAACATAGGAAGCAAATGCTATGTAGGGCCCAGATCAGATAAAAACAATGCGGAGTCACAAGGATCATTACAAAAGTTATCATATCTTTATTGAAAACCCACCAATAAATCATATTCATTATTGTCTAATTTCCAAAGACAGGGCTAAACAAAGTCATCAGACATACCAAGCACATAGATGTGTCTATCACGTAATTGCCATGTCTGATATGCTACAAACTACACTTCTTTTGGCCACAGTTGTAATAATTACGTAACAACAAACGTTAAACTTTCAAAGACACATGCCTTTGCTATAATTACATTATAATACAGTTGTGTGTGTCTGCATATTAAGACCGTTTAATCCAGAGAAAAGCAGATGTTTTTGCGTTACCGCTCAACGGGCTGCTGTGGGCAATGCTCCCGCGGCCAGAAATCAGATTCTGGAAGGCAATCACTTTTTGGCACAACACCGGCTTACTTTCAGCCCTGGATATAAGGTCCTCATTCTACAGTAACAAAAACAACGATTCGTACTGTCGTACACTAATAAAGGCATACTTATGAATGTTATTTTCCATTTCTGCTCAGTCCATTTTGATAGATGCCACAAAATTCTACACACCGCACACATATATGATTGAGAATACTCGGCAAGCATGAAAAAAAACAACAAAGAAGCTATGACGTTATGGTGACATCACTACCATGCATTAAAGAGGCTGGCAGCTCCTCTGTCTAACTCGTACAGCCCTGCTCTAATTAGTACCATGACCACTTTATCTCACTTGCAGGAACCACTGGCTAGCTGTGTGGCAACAATATAGAAGCAGACAAAATTCTTTGTGCTGTATATTTAATGCATAGGCATGTTAAGATGCATGCATGTTAAGCTAAATATGTGACAGGTTGATATTGGTGTTAGACATTCTTTAAAGAGCTCCCATTTTCATAAATCATCGTTTGTTTGTTTCATTATGATCTGCTTTGATCAGGGAAGGCACACCGCAACATCAAAGGTTCTCTTGTCAAACAAATGGAAAATAGCTCCCATCCGTTTGATTTCAATCTTACCATGTTTCGACACATCAAACACTACAGCTACCCGGTGTTTGTTTTAGCTTTTCTTCTGTATACGGTCATTGTATCTGCTAATGTCATCATTATACTGGTGATCTTGCGGGAGAGATCGCTGCATCAGCCCATGTATGTCCTAATTGTGTGTCTCTCGGTCAACTCTCTGTACGGCTCCACTGGTTTCTTCCCAAGGTTCCTGAGAGACCTTCTGCATGAAACCCACTTGATGTCACGTCTGCAGTGCTTCAGTCAGATCTACGTCATTTACACGTACGGGTCGTACGAATTCACCATTCTGAGCATGATGGCGTTTGACCGATACGTGGCGGTATGTAAACCTTTACACTACCACGGCACCATGACCTCAAAAATGGTGTACAAGCTGTCTCTCTTCGCCTGGATTTACCCGGCCTTTTCTGTTGGAACGTGCATTTATTTTTCTACTAGACTCCCTCTGTGTGGTAATGAAATACCAAGGGTATTCTGCGCAAACTGGTCTGTTGTGAAGTTGTCTTGCGTGGACACATTCATCAACAACCTAGTTGGCATGTTACTCACCATAACAACTCTCTTCATACCCCTGCTCTTTGTTTTATATACATACCTGCAGATTTTGCTTATTTGTAGGAAACGCTCTACAGAGTTCAAGAGGAAGGTTTTCCAAAGCTGCCTTCCACACATTGTTACAGTTTTCAACTACACCATTACCATCTTTTGTGATATCACCCTGAGCCGCTTTGACATAGAAGCGCTATATCCAACACTCGCCGTCATTTTATCCCTTGAGTTTGTTGTGATCCCTCCAATTCTAAACCCTCTCATGTATGGCCTCAAGCTTCCAGAAATTAAAAGGGTGATATTAAAATTGCTATGTCGAAGAAGGCAAACATAATTGTACCAACTATGTACTGCTGCTTTATATAGTGACTTTCAATTAATTTGAACCAGCTTTAAAGTATGGTTATCCCACAGTAACAGGGGATTTTTGATTTGATGTCTGATTTGATCTGTATGATGATGACATGACATGTTCAAGAGACACCAACTTAATAAAGTGGATGATAGTAAAAATGTGCCCAAATATGTTTGTCATTTATTTACATAACATAAACATTTTAAAAATAAATAAGCGAATCAATTGAACTTTTGGAATCATATTTACCGGGCAATAAGTTCAAGTTTTTTGTTCTGCTAGGATGCAAGCTCAAACAAATACCCAACAATCACAATCCCAGTACTTTAAAAATAGCCTTTTATACAAAATCCTTCAAAAGACAACATATATATATATATATATATAACAGCAGAAACACATGCCAAACACCGGGAACTTTAGGGAAGCACTGGACAGATGACAATGTTCTCCATACTTATGTTTAGTTATTGTTTATTTCATTTTTCCAGTGATTAATTGCAAACAATGGATAACATTTCAGTTTTAAGACCAATTCAAACTGTGAGGTTTAGATTACACAGGTAAACAAAAACTAACTCTTCTCCTTGACTTTATTGTGGTAAAGTATAAATGTCTTTGTCAATACTGTATCTTTGTCAAATTAGGTTTATTGTGGCCCCCCCTATCTACCTTGACCCTTGCTACGCCCCACTTGGACCTGATGGTTTTAAAACCACTGCTCTCGACTAGTCTCATTATCTAGGATAACTACGATAACAATGTGATCAAGGTCAAGTCGTTTATTAATGTGCAGCATCCCTTAGAGTCATTCTGTACATTGAAATGTTTTGGAGGAGGCTTTTTTAAATAATACAAAAGTAATGAATAACACAATTACAACATAAAACCTACCCAGACTGTAATAAATATTTTCTAGAAAGCAATGGTGTGTGGTCCATTGACACTGGAACGATTGGATGAGATCCAGTCCATACATACACTGATGGCTCTTTTGTTCTAAATGCCTTGGGAGTGTTGGGCTGTCTTGTTTGACACACTTAATCAAACCTGAATAGGCTACTGTTTGTTCATCCGTTCCCTACCGTCAATACACAGAGGAAAATTGGTCTTTCCCTGCTACACTAAACTACACTTCTTTTAGCCACAGTTGTAATAGTTATGTAACAAAAAACATTAAACTTTCAAAGACACATGCCCTTGCTATAATTACATTATAATACAGTTGTGTGTGTCTGCATATTATGACCGTTAAATCCAGAGAAAAGCAGATGTTTTTGCGTTACCGCTCAACGGGCTGCTGTGGGCAATGCTCCCGCGGCCAGAAATCAGATTCTGGAAGGCAATCACTTTTTTGGCACAACACCGGCTTACTTTCAGCCCTGGATATAAGGTCCTCATTCTACAGTAACAAAAACAACGATTCTTACTGTCGTACACTAATAAAGGCATACTTATGAATGTTATTTTCCATTTCTGCTCAGTCCGTTTTGCTAGATGCCACTAAATTCTACACACCGCACACATATATGATTGAGAATACTCGGCAAGCATGAAAAAAAACAACAAAGAAGCTATGACGTTATGGTGACATCACTACCATGCATTAAAGAGGCTGGCAGCTCCTCTGTCTAACTCGTACAGCCCTGCTCTAATTAGTACCATGACCACTTTCTCTCACTTGCAGGAACCACTGGCTAGCTGTGTGGCAACAATATAGAAGCAGACACAATTCTATGTGCTGTATATTTAATGCATATGCATGTTAAGCTAAATATGTGACAGGTTGATATTGGTGTTAGACATTCTTTAAAGAGCTCCCATTTTCATAAATCATCGTTTGTTTGTTTCATTATGATCTGCTGTGATCAGGGAAGGCACACCGCAACATCAAAGGTTCTCTTGTCAACCAAATGGAAAATAGCTCCCATCCGTTTGATTTCAATCTTACCATGTTTCGACACATCGAACACTACTGCTACCCGTTGTTTGTTTTAGCTTTTCTTCTGTATACGGTCATTGTATCTGCTAATGTCATCGTTATACTGGTGATCTTGCGGGAGAGATCGCTGCATCAGCCCATGTATGTCCTAATTGTGTGTCTCTCGGTTAACTCTCTGTACGGCTCCACTGGTTTCTTCCCAAGGTTCCTGAGAGACCTTCTGCATGAAACCCACTTGATGTCACGTCTGCAGTGCTTCAGTCAGATCTACGTCATTTACACGTACGCGTCGTACGAATTCACCATTCTCAGCATGATGGCGTATGACAGATACGTGGCGGTATGTAAACCTTTACACTACCACGGCACCATGACCTCAAAAATGGTGTGCAAGCTGTCTCTCTTTGCCTGGATCTACCCGGCCTTTTCTGTTGGAATGGGCATTTATTTATCTGCTAGACTCCCTCTGTGTGGTAATGAAATACCAAGAGTATACTGCGCAAACTGGCCTGTTGTGAAGTTGTCTTGCGTGGACACGTTCATCAACAACCTGGTTGGCATGCTACTCACCATAACAACTGCCTTCATACCCCTGCTCTTTGTTTTATATACATACCTGCAGATTTTGCTTATTTGTAGGAAACGCTCTGCAGAGTTCAAGAGGAAGGTTTTCCAAAGCTGCCTTCCGCACATTGTTACAGTTTTCAACTACACCATTACCATCTTTTGTGATATCACCCTAAGCCGCTTTGACATAGAAGCGCTATATCCAACACTCGCCGTCATTTTATCCCTTGAGTTTGTTGTGATCCCTCCAATTCTAAACCCTCTCATGTATGGCCTCAAGCTTCCAGAAATTAAAAGGGTGATATTAAAATTGCTATGTCGAAGAAGGCAAACATAATTGTACCAACTACGTACTGCTGCTTTATATAGTGACTTTCAATTAATTTGAACCAGCTATAAAGTATCGTTATCCCACAGTAACAGGGGATTTTTGATTTGATGTCTGATTTGATCTGCATGATGACATGATATGTTCAAGAATAACCAACTTAATAAAGTGGATGATAGTAAAAATGTGCCCAAATATGTTTGTCATTTATTTACATAACATAAACATTTTAAAAATAAATAAGCGAATCAATTGAACTTTTGGAATCATATTTACCGGGCAATAAGTTCAAGTCTTTTGTTCTGCTAGGACACAAGCTCAAACAAATACCCAACAATCACAATCCCGGTACTTTAAAAATAGCATTTTATACAAAATCCTTCAAAAGACAATATATAACAGCAGAAACACATGCCAAACACCGGGAACTTTAGGGAAGCACTGGACAGATGACAATGTTCTCCATACTTATGTTTAGTTATCGTTTATTTAATTTTTCCAGTGATTTATTACAAACAATGGATAACATTTCAGTTTTAAGACCAATTCAAACTGTGAGGTTTAGATTACACAGGTAAACAAACTTTCTTCTCCTTGACTTAATATATGTTTGTCAAATGAGGTTTATTGTGGCCCCCGCTATCTACCTTGACCCTTGCTATGCCCCACTTATGGGGACCTGATGGTTTTAAAACCACTGCTCTTGACTAGTCTCATTATCTACGATAACTACGATAACAATGTGATCAAGGTCAAGTCGTTTATTAATGTGCAGCATCCCTTAGAGTCCTTCTGTACAATGAAATGTTTTGGAGGAGGCTTTTTTTAAATAATACAAAAGTAATAGAAATATAAATATAAATATAAATAGAAATACTTAATTGATCCCAAGCTGGGAAATTACAACATAGCAGCAGCATTGGGATACAAAGAAGAATGCAATGTAGAAATAAAAAGTGTATGTATGTAATATAAACTAAACTAAACTCAATAACACAATTACAAAATAAAACCTACCAAGACGGTAACCAATATTTTCTAGAAAGCAATGGTGTGTGGTCTAAGGACACTGGAACGATTGAATGAGATCCAGTCCATTCATACCCTGATGGCTCTTTTGTTCTAAATGCCTTGGGAGTGTTGGGCTGTCTTGTTTGACACACTTAATCAAACCTGAATTGGCTACTGCTCGTTCATCCGTTCCTTACCGTCAATACACAGAGGAAAATTGGTCTTTCCCTGCTTCTAGGCAATCACACATCTTATCGTCCTGGAGAGGAGACTAGGATGTTGACGAGATCCATCCTTCACCTCACTGTGTGCCTCACCTTCACTGTGTGCTGAGTGTTTCACTAATTCACGATTGGGTTAAATGCAGAGACCAAATTTCCCTCACAGGATCAAAACAGTAATTCTTCTTCTTCTTTTTCACTTCTCAACGTCCTGGAGAGGAGACTAGGACGTTGACGAGATCCAACAATGGCCCACGATTGGTTGAGGAGGAACCATTTGAACAGCCGAGTGCTTCCATGCAATTTCACTAATACTACATTGGCACAGTGTACCAACATCATTGGTTGTATGACCGTTCCTATGTATAAAGCCTTGTGTCTTAAATGGAGCTTGAGTGTGTCTTGTTTTCAACGAGAGCCCTCATGCCGGCACCATGCATAGCTGCGCTTCTTCAGCACTGCTCGGTTCCTTGGAGTGCCATCCATTGTCACCCATCACACTAAACACAGAACAAAAACAACAACATCCAATCTTCCATCACAAAGAGTGGATCTGATGGCCGCTGACCCACAAGTGTTTTTTCAAACACAAACGTGCTCCCAACTGAACCCAATTAATCAAAAGGGAGCATAGTGGCGCAGCGGCACTACCTGTACATACATATACTACATATATTACATATTATTTGGGGTGAAGCCGCTTGTGTCATCTTATCGTTAATGTTGGCCTTCTCCTTCTTTCTAAATAGTTTAATTTCTGCTGAGTTGAGATGGTGAAGATTGCGACATTTTGCAATGTATTTTTTGGCAATTTACACAATGTGAACAATCTTACGGCCACATACGCAGAATTAAGTTAGGGGGATGCTAGATGGTTCTATCCCAGAAAAAAACGTTTTGCCACCTTCAGGCAAAGGTGAAGACGTTATTCCAGATGTTGACACAGGGTTGGTAACTAACTTTTTGCTGCACCAGCCACAACATTTTGTCACTATGATAGCAAAAGTCAAAAAGACTTATGAGCATGCCTTCAATCATATACAATGTCTGATGCATTGCACTGATTAATCTACCAACAAAGAAATACAAATAAACCTAAATGAATGTCGACAATCACAATGGCCCTCACAATGGGTCTCCACATGGCTAAAGAGTGGACACGTAGATATCTCCACACTGTAGGCTATAGGCCTGCCTCACCTGGAAGCTCTCCCTTTTCTTATCCACGGTTAGCCATCCACAAAAACAAATCAGCCCTGCCTTTGGCATTGGCTACGTTCCCACCCTGTTTCATTAATTTGGATGAGATAGATTGAAAATTGGTTTTGACTACACAGTTTATCACTGATGTGGTTGAGAGGACACCATTTTACAGCTAGGAGATGTGAAGGAGATCTAGAACTCTAGATGCTCTAGATACTCTAGATGCTAGATTGCAGTGGAAGGAATCATCATTTCCTTTGGTGAAAGTGCAACCATTTTGTCCACATCAGTTCGCTGATTGGTCCATTCAACGTCTTAGGTGATGTCATAACCATCATAGAGAGGACTTAAACAGTGAACCAGACACTGTGGATGGAGATCAGGACCCAGCAGTTGATGAGTACCACTACTACAACACTTCAGTACCCTGTGTTGCGCCCTATTTTTTTGATGGTGATTGTAATTATCTAGTTGTCAAATAATGGATAATGTTACAGTGATAACACTGTTCACACTTTCCGGCTTAAATTACACCATAGAACAAAAGATTGTTCTCTTTTCCCTTTCTTTATTGTGGTATATTGCAATTCTCTTTCTTAATATATCAGTCATTTTTATCATCATTATTGATAAACACCTTCACGAGCCAATGTATATCTACTTGTGTAATCTGTGCATCAATGGGCTTTATGGAACAGCAGGATTCTACCCCAAGTTTCTGTGGGATCTCTTAACCTCTCATGTGATCTCTTATGCACAATGCATGCTACAGGGTTTCATAATACATTCTGCAAGCTGTGGAGATCTGTCCATCCTGGCTCTGATGGCCTATGACAGATATGTGGCTATTTGTCGACCTTTGGTGTATCATTCAGTGATGACTAAACAGAGGATCTCCATATTTGTGTTTTTTTCCTGGTTTGCACCACTTTATGCTATGTTCATGAACTCTGTCTCACTGGTAGGGATGCCACTGTGTGGCTCACACATAAACAAACTCTACTGTGTTAACTGGATGATTGTTCAACTTGCATGCTCTACTCCCAAGGTAACCGGTATTCTTGGATATATTAATATACTCTTTTATTTTGGCCATGCTGTGTTTATCGTTTTGTCTTACATATATTTAATTAGGTCATGCCTAGCATCTAAAGATAGGATGGGGAAGTTTATGCAAACATGTGTGCCACATTTATTGTCTATTATAATTTTTTGTTTTGCATTATCATTAGATGTGTTGTACATGCGATTTGGGCCAAAGAATGTGTCTCAAAGTCTCATGAACTTCATGTCGATAGAGATTCTGCTCATTCCTCCACTCATGAATCCCCTCATATATGGATTTAAACTGACCAAAATTAGAAACAGAATTCTGAGCTTTTTTCCTGCTAATAGAAGAAATGAAGAAAACACTTTCAAACCAGGTGAAAGGCGTCAGCCTTTAAAATCTAAATAATTTAAATCTCAAGACAACCAAGCGTATGCTTTTGATGTCACATTAGTCTAAATGTATCTTAATTATTCATGGGGACACTTTGTAAGTATCCACAGTATTTCCTTTTCCATCTTTAGAATGAAAAACTGAAACCAGAACAATGCTTGAACATATCACATAACACATTTCCTTTGATTGTATTTATATTGCTATGTAAACCTTCTCCCTGGCAATGTATTCCCTGTCTCAATGGATGTCTATCTACACAAACAGGCATCCAAATGGCTAACATAAAAAAAACAATATAACACCCATACAGCAAAACAAATTAACTGCATTTTATTTGAAACATTTCTGAAATACTTTGGCTAGTGTTTGTGACGGACTCGTTTAGCTTAGTGGCTTTGAGATAAGTATCCAATGACATTCATATTTTGTGTTTGGGCTTTGTTTTTTTACTTAAGACTACAGAATGTTAATTTCATGTTAAGTCCAAATACTTTTCTTGTTTGTGTTTATGTTTGTGTTTCCATTCTGTCCTCTTTTGCCGCAATTACATCTGAATTTCCCTGTGGGGAAATAAAGTATTGTTAATCTGTCTATCTATTAAATGCAGGATGGCAAAAAAGATCATTTGACTCAAAATATATCATCTTAAGTAAATTTTGGCTTATGTTTTGTCATGATTTTGTTCAACATGTACCAATTAAAAATAAACATCATGGGGAAAATGTGCATGATTTTTAATATTTAGTGAGTTTAACAGTTTTCAACCATCTTTCTGATGCTTAAAATGATGACGTGTAGAATATTTGAACAGGTTGTAATTTTACTTAAAAATGACACCTTTCCCAACCTTCCCGTGGTGGTGAACAGCCTTTGGTTTGATATCTATTATATTTTAAACAGGCCAGTATTGCCGGGGAAAAGGAAGGAAGTTCGATAATGGCAAAAATATCTGTTCTTTCCTAACCTTTACATTCGCACAAATCATTAAGATTATAACACACATGGGCTTATGATTGTTATTGTCTCATACCACAGAGCTCACACTCCAGTGCTCTGAATGCACCAGCTCCAGCTCACTCACTTTCTACCGCTTATCCGGGGTCGGGTCGCGGGGGCAACAGTTCGAGCAAGGAACCCCACACTTCCCTTTCCCGGGCCACATCAGCCAGCTCTGACTGGGGGATCCCGAGGCGTTCCCAGGCCAGTGTGGAGATATAATCTCTCCACCTCGTTCTGGGTCTTCCCCGTGGTCTCTTCCCAGCTGGTTGTGCCCGGAACACCTCCATAGGGAGGCGCCCGGGGGGCATCCTTATCAGATGCCCGAACCACCTCAACTGGCTCCTTTCCACGCAAAGGAGCAGCGGCTCTACTCCGAGTCTCTCCCGGATGACTGAGCTCCTCACCCTATCTCTAAGGGAGACGCCCGCCACCCTCCTGAGAAAACCCATTTCGGCCGCTTGTACCCGCGATCTCGTTCTTTCGGTCATGACCCAACCTTCATGACCATAGGTGAGAGTAGGAACAAAGATAGACCGGAAGATTGAGAGCTTCGCCTTCTGGCTCAGCTCCCTCTTCGTCACAACGGTGCGGTAGAGCGAATGCAAAACCGCCCCCGCTGCTCCGATTCTCCTGCCCATCTCCTGCTCCATCCTCCCCTCACTCGTGAACAAGACCCCGAGGTACTTAAACTCCTTCACTTGGGGTAAGGACTCATTCCCTACCCGGAGTAGGCAATCCACCGGTTTCCTGCTGAGAGCCATGGCCTCAGATTTAGAGGTGCTGATCCTCATTCCAACCGCTTCACACTCGGCTGCGAACCGATCCAGTGAGTGCTGAAGGTCACAGGCCGATGATGCCATCAGGACCACATCATCTGCAAAAAGCAGCGATGAGATCCCTAGCCCACCGACCTGCAACCTCTCCTCCCCCCGACTACGCCTCGATATCCTGTCCATGAAAACCACAAACAGGATTGGTGATAAAGCGCAGCCCTGGCGGAGGCCAACCCCCACCGGAAACGAGTCCGACTTACTGCCGAGAACCCGGACACAACTCTCGCTTTGGGTGTACAGAGATTGGATGGCCCTGAGAAGTGCCCGCCTCACTCCATACTCCCGTAGCACCTCCCACAATATCTCCCGGGGAACCCGGTCATACGCCTTCTCCAGATCTACAAAACACATGTAGACCGGATGGGCATACTCCCAGGCCCCCTCCAGGATTCTTGCAAGAGTGAAGAGCTGGTCCGTTGTTCCACGACCAGAGCGGAATCCGCATTGTTCCTCCTCAATCTGAGGTTCGACTATCGGCCGAACCCTCCTTTCCAGCACCTTGGAGTAGACCAGCTCCAGCTGTAGTTCCATAATGTACATTCATTTAATCATAGTTGTGACTCTTAGCATTCGTTATAATCAGTCTAGACTGTCTTGGTAATTCATTTCCTAACATGATCGGGACCGTGAAATATGGATCCTACTTCTGTGTTCTCGCATCTCTTCTCACGTGATGTCTTTCCACCTAATCATGCTTAATAATAATGTCATCAATGTTATTGTGTTTGATCAGTGCATTTAAAATGATAGACTTTAAATGTATGTATTCCAAGTCCATGCATGTGTTTTCATCATCTTTCAGGAAAGCAAAAACTCCAGAGTGAAAGCCAGTGGTGCAAATATAGGTAAAGCACACAGTGCAGTTATTGGGGCCCAGAGTTCCGAGCGCCGCGGTCTTGTGGGCCTCACTGAGCGTGGTTACGGCCCTGTAAGGGCAAGAGCACACTGTTTGTCACTGGAATCCAATAAGTCCGTCTTTTAAAATTGTAAGGCTTGTTTTCTGCGTATACCCATATATATGTGGTTCTTACTAGCTTTCACCAAATAACAGAACATTTATATAATCAAATTTCACAAATTCATACTCATGAGTTGTTTTTTCTCATTAGATTTTGTATCGTAGATGAGTGGGTGGTTTGAGGACACATTGTTGGATTCCTGTACATCAAGAGTTAAAATACATCTTAGTGAAGTTGGTTTACTATTTTCTATCAATAAATAAAAAACATGTGTCTCTTTGTTTGTTATTTTATAACATTACCAAGGGTTAGCCCTTCAGATAAAGAAATCAGAACTTTTAACAGAATGTTTTTATTGTTGGTTCACCATTCCCACCCTCCATTTCACCAATCTCCTCATACAAATACTCAAAAGTTTGAAAAACAAACAAATTTAGCATTGGCTAATTTTCCACCCTGTATCATTCATTTGGATGAGATGGTTTGAAAATTGGTTGTGACTACACAGTTTGTCACTGATGTGGTTGACAGGACACTATTTAACAGATCAGAAACATTGAAGTTACTATAAAAAAAACATTAATCTAAAGGAGAGGTAAAGCACATCTCAGACTCTAGAAGCTCAAAGTGCAGTGGAAGGAATCATAATTTCCTTGCAAGTGCAGTCATTTTGACCACATGGGCTCACTGATTGGTCCATTCAATATCTTAGATGATGTCATAACCATCATGGACTTAAAAAGTGAATCAGACACTGTGGATGGAGATCAGGACCCAACAGTTGATGAGTACCACTCCTACAGCACTTCGGTACCCTGTGTTGCTCCTTATTTTTCTGTGGTGATTGTCATTGTCTAGTTGTGAATCATAATGGATAATGTTTCAGTGATAACACTGTTTACGCTTTCCGGTTTAAATTACACTATGGAACAAAAGACTGTTCTGTTCTCCTTTTCTTTATTGTGGTATATTGCAATTCTCTTTCTTAATATATCAGTCATTTTTATCATCATTATGGATAAACACCTTCACGAGCCAATGTATATCTACTTGTGTAATCTGTGCATCAATGGGCTTTATGGAACAGCAGGATTCTACCCCAAATTTCTGTGGGATCTTTTAACCTCTCATGTGATCTCTTATGCACAATGCATGCTACAGGGTTTCGTAGTACATTCTGCAAGCAGTGGAGATCTGTCCATCCTGGCTCTGATGGCCTATGACAGATATGTGGCTATTTGTCGACCTTTGGTGTATCATTCAGTGATGACTAAACAGAGGATCTCCATATTTGTGTTTTTTTCCTGGTTTGTACCACTTTATGCTATGTTCATGAACTCTGTCTCACTGGTAGGGATGCCACTGTGTGGCTCACACATAAACAGACTCTACTGTGTTAACTGGATGATTGTTCAACTTGCATGCTCTACTCCCAAGGTAACCAGTATTCTTGGATATATTAATTTGCTCTTTTATTTTGGCCATGCTGTGTTTATCGTTTTGTCATACATTTATTTAGTTAGGTCATGTCTAGCATCTAAAGATAAGATGGGGAAGTTTATGCAAACATGTGTGCCACATTTATTGTCTATTATGCTTTTTAGTTTTGCATTATTATTAGATGTGTTGTACATGCGATTTGGGCAAGAGAACTTGTCTCAAAGTCTAATGAACTTCATGTCGATAGAGTTTCTGCTAATTCCTCCACTCATGAATCCCCTCATATATGGATTTAAACTGACCAAAATTAGAAACCGGATTCTGAGCTTTTTTCCTGCCAATAGAAGAAATGAAGAGAACACTTTCAAACCAGGTGAAAGGCCTCAGGCTTTAAAATGTAAATAATTTAAATCTCAAATCAACCAAGGATATGCTTTTGATGTCACATTGGTCAAAATGCATCTTAATTATTCATGGGGACGCTTTGTAAATATCCACAAAATTTCCTTTTTCATCTTTAGAATGAAAATGTAAAATGACAACAATGCTTGAACATATCACACAACACATTTCCTTTGCTTGTATTTATAATGCTATGTTAACTTTCTCCCTGGCTATGTATTCCTTGTCTCAATTGATGTCTCTCAACACAAACAGGCAGCCCAATGGCTAATAAAAATAAAGAAATCCAAAGCAATATACCCCAAAACATATCTAAAATACATTGACAATGACTGTTTGTGCTGGACTCATATAGCCTTGTGACTTTGAGATAAGTATCCAATGAGATAAATACTTTCTGTGTGTTTATGGTTTGCTTGTTTGTGTTTATTGAGAGTGTTCTGTCCACTTTTGTCGCAATTACATCTGAATTTCCCTGTGGGGATTAATAAAGTGTTGTTCATCTGTCTATCTGTTAAATGCAGGATGGCAAAAGATCATTTGACACAAAATATCTCATCTCAAGTAAATTTTGGCTTATGTTTTGTCATGATTCTGTTCAACATGTACCAATTAAAAAACACATGGGGAAAATGTGCATGATTTTTAATATTTAGTGAGTTTAACAATTTTCAACCATCTTTCAGATGCTTAAAAGGACAACGTGTAGAATATTTGAACAGGTTGTAATTTTACTTTAAAATGACACCTTTCCCTACCCTCCCTTGGTGGTGAACAGCCTTTGGTTTGATTTCTATTATATTTGAAACAGGTCAGTATTGCAGGGGAAAAGGAAGGAATAATGGCAAAACATTTCTGTTCTTTCATAACTTTTCCATTTCCACATATAGTTATGATTATAACTCATGTAACCCGGCCCGTGTGAGACGAGCCCTTCCACACCCTGGGACTCTGCGTTGTGATGTGTTGGTGATGATGCAGGGCGGATGAAGGACCAGTCGGACACGGGCGGACGTTATATTTGCGGCTCGGACCGTGTTGGGCTTTATTGCGCAGCACAGCTGGCAACTTCAACAATACAGAAAAACACTCACATATGAGACACAGGCAACTCCAAAAGCGGGCCCACAGGCTAACAAACGGATAGCCCCTTTTAGCTGGCGCTGAATACACCCATAAAACAAACTTATAAATAACTCAAAAACCCATCGGACAGTACATATATCTTCCGATCAACACAATGTTAATCACGGCCGTCGAACAACACACAAAACACACACTAATATACCAGAACACATTCATTTTCAGGTACTGCGCACGTGTTCAGTGCTTACCTTCAGCAATACAGAAAAACACTGAACAAAGGTGGCGCACGCACCGAACAGAAGCATGAACAACGGTGTTCCACAAGGGACAAAAAGCTACCCCACCGCAGGTCATAGATGACGCCAAGAAGCGCCATCTCCTGACCACCCGAAGCAACCACCTTACACTCACATGAGTTCATGATTGTTATTGTCTCATACCACAGAGCTCACACTCCGGTGCTCTGAATGCACAAGCTCCAGCAGTAGTCCCATAATGTACATTCATTTGATCATAGTGGTGACTCTTAGTATTCGTTATAATCAGTCTAGGCTGTCTTGGTAATTGATTTCCCGACATGATCGGGACCGTGAAATATGGATCCTACATCTGTGTTCTCCCATATCTTCTCACGTGACGTCTTTGTACCCAATCATGCTTGATAATAATGTCATCAATGTAACGGGTAGGAGTAGGACCCAATTGCAACACAAACCAGACAGGTATGAAAATAATTATTAGTCTTTATTTCTTGGAAACCATTGATCACAGAGAACCGGCGGGTTCGGTAATCTGGGACTGGAGGGAGGCGACCTGAGAACAGGAAGGACGCGGCGGAGAGCGGAGTCAGGGATTAGCAGGATCGGGAAACCGGGACAGATGTCAGAATAGTCGCTGGAAAGACTTTCATGCAGGAAGCAACAAAGACAATCTGGCACCGGGTGAATAGTGAAGGGCTGATTCGTAGCCTCCACTAATTACCTGATGCGGCACAGCTGTGAAAGGGAATGAATAGAGTAGTGGAGGGGACATGGCAGACAGACCGTGACAAATTGATGTTATCGTGTTTAGTGCATTTAAAATGATAGACTTTAAATGTATTTATTCCAAGTCCATGCATGTGTTTGCATCATCTTTCAGGAAAGGAAAAACTCCACAGTGAAAGCCAGTGGTGCAAATATAGGTAAAGCACACAGTGCAGTTATTGGGGCCCGGTGCTCCGAGCGCCGCGGCCTTGTGGGCCTCACTGTGTGTGGTTACGGCCCTGTAAGGGCAAGTGCACACTGATTGTCACTGGAATCCACCTAGGCTAAACTACTTTACTTTAAATTATAAGGCTTCTTATCTGCGTATACCCATCGGTATGTGGTTCTTACTAGCTTTCACCAAATAACAGAACATTTATATAATCAGATTTCACAAATTTATACTTATGAGTTGTTTTTTCTCATTAGATTTTGTATCGTTGATGAGTGGGTGGTTTGAGGACACATTGTTGGATTCTTGTAGCCTGGCTGACACGTCCACATCTCGATGAGATGGTGGTCTGGGAACTAGGTGTGCTTTTTCTCGTATTTGAGGCGTGGCTTACGAATGCCTAGAGCCGTTTATTGGGCGCTACAAATGTCTATCAAATGGCGTCTGGTTCTTCACATGCTGCTTTGCGCGCGATTCATAGCCAATTGCTACTAAAAATTAGCTACTAAAATTAAATTAATTGCTACAAAAGCTACTTAATACACTTTCTAAAGCTGCATCGAACGGTAACGTTGTGTCCGCTGCCATGTTGGATTAACACGCTACAAGCTTCGGTGTCGTGCATAGACGTCGCCATCGTATTGCTGCCCCCCCCCCCCCCCCCGTTCTGTGATTGGTTCCCTAACTCAGGGGAAAATAAGGGCGGTGGTTTCCAGACTGTCTTTGCAGTGAGAATGAAATCGCGCGCAAAGCAGCATGGGAATTCCCAGGCTAGGATTCTTGTACATCAAGAGTTAAAATACATCTTACTGAAGTTGGTTTACTATTTTTTATCAGCAAATAAAAAAAATCTTTGTTTGTTATTTCATAACATTTCCAGGGTTAGCCCTTCAGATAAAGAAATCAGAACTTTTAACAGAATGTTTTTATTGTTGGTCGACAATTCCCAACCTCCATTCCACCATTCTCCTCATACAAGTACTCAAAAGTTTGAAAAACCCCAGTATTTAGCATTGGCTAATTTCCCACCCTGTTTAATTCATTTGGATGAGATAGTTTGAAAATTGGTTGTGACTACACAGTTTATAACTGATGTGGTTGACAGGACACTATTTAACAGATCAGAAACATTGAAGTTACTATAAAAAAAACATTAATGTAAAAGAAAGGTAAAGCACATCTCAGACTCTAGAAGCTCAAAGTGCAGTGGAAGGAATCATAATTTTCTTGCAAGTGCAGTCATTTTTACCACATGGGCTCACTGATTGGTCCATTCAACATCTTAGATGATGTCATAACCATCATGGAGAGGACTTAAAAAGTGAATCAGACACTGTGGATGGAGATCAGGACCCAACAGTTGATGAGTACCACTCCTACAGCACTTCGGTACCCTGTGTTGCTCCTTATTTTTCTGTGGTGATTGTCATTGTCTAGTTGTGAATCATAATGGATAATGTTTCAGTGATAACACTGTTTACGCTTTCCGGTTTAAATTACACTATGGAACAAAAGATTGTTCTCTTTTCCTTTTCTTTATTGTGGTATATTGCAATTCTCTTTCTTAATATATCAGTCATTTTTATCATCATTATGGATAAACACCTTCACGAGCCAATGTATATCTACTTATGTAATCTGTGCATCAATGGGCTTTATGGAACAGCAGGATTCTACCCCAAATTTCTCTGGGATCTCTTAACCTCTCATGTGATCTCTTATGCACAATGCATGCTACAGGGTTTCATAATACATTCTGCAAGCAGTGGAGATCTGTCCATCCTGGCTCTGATGGCCTATGACAGATATGTGGCTATTTGTCGACCTTTGGTGTATCATTCAGTGATGACTAAACAGAGGATCTCCATATTTGTGTTTTTTTCCTGGTTTGTACCACTTTATGCTATGTTCATGAACTCTGTCTCACTGGTAGGGATGCCACTGTGTGGCTCACAGATAAACAGACTCTACTGTGTTAACTGGATGATTGTTCAACTTGCATGCTCTACTCCCAAGGTAACCGGTATTCTTGGATATATTAATATACTCTTTTATTTTGGCCATGCTGTGTTTATCGTTTTGTCTTACATATATTTAATTAGGTCATGCCTAGCATCTAAAGATAAGATGGGGAAGTTTATGCAAACATGTGTGCCACATTTATTGTCTGTTATACTTTTCAGTTTTGCATTATTATTAGATGTGTTGTACATGCGATTTGGGCCAAAGAACTTGTCTCAAAGTCTCATGAACTTCATATCGATAGAGTTTCTGCTCATTCCTCCACTCATGAATCCCCTCATATATGGATTTAAACTGACCAAAATTAGAAACAGAATTCTGAGCTTTTTTCCTGCTAATAGAAGAAATGGAGAGAACACTTTCAAACCAGGTGAAAGGCTTCATGCTTTAAAATGTAAATAATTTAAACCTCAAATCAACCAAGCCTATGCTTTTAATGTCACATTGGTCAACATGCATCTTAATTATTCATGGGGATGCTTTGTAAATATCCACAAAATTTCCTTTTTCATCTTTAGAATGAAAATGCGAAACGACAACAATGCTTGAACATATCACAAAACACATTTCCTTTGCTTGTATTTATAATGCTATGTTAACCTTCTCCCTGGCTATGTATTCCTTGTCTCAATGGATGTCTCTCTACTGTACAAAAACAGGCAGCCCAATGGCTAATAAAAATACAGAAATCCAAAGCAATATACCCCAAAACATGTCTAAAATACATTGACAATGACTGTTTGTGCTGGACTCATATAGCCTTCTGACTTTGAGATAAGTATCCAATGAGATAAATACTTTCTGTGTGTTTATGCTTTGGTCTTTCACTCAAGACTAAAGAATGTTAACTTCATGTTAAGTCCAAATAATTTACTTGTTTGTGTTTATCAAGACCGTTCTGTCCACTTTTGCCGCAATAACATATGAATTTCCCTGTGGGGATTAATAAAGTGTTGTTAATCTGTCTATCTGTTAAATGCAGGATGGCAAAAGATCATTTGACGCAAAATATATCATCTTAAGTAAATTTTGGCTTATGTTTTGTCATGATTCTGTTCAACATGTACGAATTAAAAAACACATGGGGAAAATGTGCATGACTTTTAATATTTAGTTAGTTTAACAGTTTTCAACCATGTTTCTGATGCTTAAAAGGACGACGTGTAGAATATTTGAACAGGTTGTAATTTTACTTAAAAATGACACCTTTCCCAACCCTCCCTTGGTGGTGAACAGCCTTTGGTTTGATTTCTATTATATTTGAAACAGGTCAGTATTGCCGGGGAAAAGGAAGGAAATTCGATAATGGAAAAAATTTCTGTTCTTTCATAACTTTTCCATTTCCACATATCATTATGATTATAACTCACATGAGTTTATGATTGTTATTGTCTCATACAGAGCTCACACTCCGGTGCTCTGAATGCACAAGCTCCAGCAGTAGTCCCATAATGTACATTCATTTGATCATAGTGGTGAGTATTCGTTATATTAAGTTTAGGCTGTCTTGGTAATTGATTTCCCAACATGATCGGGACCGTGAAATGTGGATCCTACGTCTGTGTTCTTGCATCTCTTCTCATGTGACGTCTTTGTACCCAATCATGCTTGATAATAATGTCATCAATGTAACGGGTAGTAATAGGACCAATTGCAGCTCAAACCAGACAGGTATGAAAATAATTATTAGTCTTTATTTCTTGGAAACCACTGATCACAGAGAACCGGCGGGTTTGGTAATCTGGGACTGGAGGGAGGCGACCTGATATCAGGAAGGACGCGGCGGAGAGCGGAGTCAGGGATTGGCAGGATCGGGAAACCGGGACAGATGTCAGAATAGTAGCTGGAAAGACTTTCATGCGGGAAGCAACAAAGACAATCTGGCACCGGGTGAATAGTGAAGGGCTGATTTGTAGCCTCCACTAATTACCTGATGTGGCACAGCTGTGAAAGGGAATAAATGGAGTAGTGGAGGGGACATGGCAGACAGACCGTGACAATTGACGTTATCGTATTTGATCAGTGCATTTAAAATGATAGACTTTAAAATAATTTATTCCAAGTTCATGCACATGTTTGCATCATCTTTCAGGAAAGGAAAAACTCCACAGTGACAGCCAGTGGTGCAAATATAGGTAAAGCACACAGTGCAGTTACTGGGGCCCGGAGCTCCGAGCGCCCGGCCTTGTGGGCCTCACTGTGCGTGGTTACGGCCCTGTAAGGGCTAGGGCACACTGATTGTCACTGGAATCCACCAAGGCCAAACTAAACTACTTTACCTAAAATTCTAAAGTTTGTTTTCTGTATATACCCATGTGGTTCTTACCAGCTTTCACCAAATAACAGAAAATTAATATAACCAAATTTCACAAATTCATACTTATGAGTTGTTTTTTCTCATTAGATTTTGTATGAGGGATGAATAGGTGATTTGAGGCCACATTGTTGGATTTTTGTTAATCAAGAGTTAAAATACATCTTACTGGTGAAGTTGGTTTACTATTTTTTATCAATAAATAAAAAAAATGTGTCTCTTTGTTTGTTATTCTATAACATTATCAAGGGTTAGACAGACAGACAGACAGACAGACATACTTTATTGATCCCTGAGGGAAATTGCCGTTAGCCGTATGGTTAGCCCTTCAGATAAAGAAATCTGAACTTTTAACAGAATGTTTTTATTGTTGGTTCACCATTCCCACCCTCCATTCCACCATTCTCCTCATACAATTACTCAACAGTTCGAAAACCCCCAGTATTTAGCAGTGGCTATTTTCCCACCCTTGTTCATTAATTTGAGATAGTTTGAAAACTGGTTGTGACTACACAGTTTATCACTGATGTGGTCGACAGGATACCATTAAACAGATCAGAAACATAGAAGATACTATAAAAAAACATAACTCAGAGGAGAGGTAAATGGTATCTCAAACTCCAGAAGCTCAAAGTGTAGTGGAAGGAATAATAATTTCCTTTGGTGTAAGAGTAGTAAGTGCAGTCATTTTGACCTCATCAGCTCACCGATTGGTTCATTCAACATCTTAGGTAACGTCATAACCTTCAAACAGAGGACTTAAACAGTGAACCAGACACTGTGGATGGAGATCAGGACCCAGCAGTTGATGAGTACCACTCCTACAGCACTTCATTACCCTGTGTTACGCCTTATTTTTTAATGGTGATTCTGTTGTGAATCATAATGGATAATGTTTCAGTGATAACACTGTTTACGCTTTCCGGTTTAAATTACACTATGGAACAAAAGATTGTTCTCTTTTCTTTTTCTTTATTGTGGTATATTGCAATTCTGTTTCTTAATATATCAGTCATTTTTATCATCATTATGGATAAACACCTTCACGAGCCAATGTATATCTACTTGTGTAATCTGTGCATCAATGGGCTTTATGGAACAGCAGGATTCTACCCCAAGTTTCTGTTGGATCTCTTAACCTCTCATGTGATCTCTTATGCACAATGCATGCTACAGGGTTTCATAATACATTCTGCAAGCTGTGGAGATCTGTCCATCCTGGCTCTGATGGCCTATGACAGATATGTGGCTATTTGTCGACCTTTGGTGTATCATTCAGTGATGACTAAACAGAGGATCTCCATATTTGTGTTTTTTTCCTGGTTTGTACCACTTTATGCTATGTTCATGAACTCTGTCTCACTGGTAGGGATGCCGCTGTGTGGCTCACACATAAACAGACTCTACTGTGTTAACTGGATGATTGTTCAACTTGCATGCTCTACACGCAAGTTAACCACAATTGTAGGATATATTAATATACTCTTTTATTTTGGCCATGCAGTGTTTATCATTTTGTCTTACATATATTTAATTAGGTCATGCCTAGCATCTAAAGATAAGATGGGGAAGTTTATGCAAACATGTGTGCCACATTTACTAGCTGTTATACTTTTCAGTTTTGCATTATTATTAGATGTGTTATACATGCGATTTGGGCCAAAGAACTTGTCTCAAAGTCTCATGAACTTCATGTCGATAGAATTTCTGCTCATCCCTCCACTCATGAATCCCCTCATATATGGATTTAAACTGACCAAAATTAGAAACCGGATTCTGAGCTTTTTTCCTGCCAATAGAAGAAATGAAGAGAACACTTTCAAATCAGGTGAAAGGCCTCAGTCTTTAAAATGTAAATAATTTAAATCTCAAGACAACCAAGCGTATGCTTTTGATGTCACATTGGTCAAAATGTATCTTTATTATTCATGGGGACACTTTGTAAATATCCACAGTATTTCCCTTTCTATCTTTAGAATGAAAAGCTGAAACCAGAACAATGCTTGAACATATCACATAACACATTTCCGTTGCTTGTATTTATATTGCTATGTATACATTTTCGCTGGCTATGTATTCCCTGTCTCAATTGATGTCTCTACACCAAGAGGATGACAAATGGCTAATTCAGAAAAAAAAATCCAAAGCAATACCACTGAAAACATATTCAAAATACATTGACAATTACTGTTTTTCCTGGACTCATATAGCCTTGTGACGCTGAGATATGTACCCAATGAGATAAATGTTTTTTGTGTGTTCGGGCTTTGGTTTTTCACTTAAGACTACAGAATGTTAACTTCATGTTTAGTCCAAATACTTTACTTGTTTGTGTTTATCTTCACTGTTCTGTCCACCCAAATGCAGGATGGCAAAAGAAGGTAATTTGACTCAAAATATGTCATCTTGAGTAAATTTTGACTTATGTTTTGTCATGATTCTGTCTTACATGTAGCAATTAAAAAATCCCACAGCGATTGTCTCCTTGTCCCCTCTTCGCTCTTGCCACATGCATCATAGGAGACTCAATTAGCAGAAACACTTGCGTCTTCAACACAGCCACACGCTGCTTTCCCGGAGGCACGGTGCCAGTTATTCTCCAGAAACTGCCCGACCTACTTCGCTCTACCGTCCTCCGTTAACCGGGTCCTAGTTCACGTAGCAACCAATGATACGGCTCATTGCCAGTCGGAGCTGACTAAAAAGGACTCAAACGCCCTTTTTACCTTCTTAAACACCTGTGGAAAGGTTGTGTGGATTAGCGGTCCGCTACCAACTCATGCCCATGGAGGTGGGCGATTCTCCAGAATCCTCAGTCAACACCTGGCTCCAGTCTGCAAGATCCATAACATTGGTTTAATTGATAACTTCAATCTATTTTGCAATCGTCCGTCTCTCTTCTGGATCGATGGACTCGATCCGGATGGATGGACTCCGGATCGATGGAATGTTAGTCGACATAACTCTCTTGGCAGCAGACTTCTGTCGGCTAACATTCAACAAGCTGTTCAGACAGCTGCTCCGCTTGATTGACAGCTAATATGCTATTCTTGAAAGTAAGGAGATTCTACTCCTTACTTTCAAGATCCTTCACAGCCTGGCACCAGTGTATCTAACTGAACTCATCCACATCCACACACCTTCACGCCCTCTCCGATCCTCTTCTGCCATCCAGCTCTCAGCTCCATCTGCCAACCTATCCTCCATGGGGTCAAAAGCTTTTAGCCGATCTGCTCCCCGCCTATGCAACTCTCTCCCACCAGACATTCGTACTTCTGACTCTGTCTCCACATTTAAATCACACCTAAAAACACACTTATTCTAAGTGGCATACTCTGTTACACACTGACAGAGTATGCCACTGTTTCTTGTTTTTTAACTTGTCTTGTATGGTGTCCTTGAGTGCTTTGACAGGCTCCTTTAAATATAATGCATTATTATTATTATTATTGTTGTTGTTATTGTTATTATTATATTTAACATTATTTATTCTGTCTAACATGTAGCAATAAAAAAAACATGGGGAAAATGTGCATGATTTTTAAATATTTAGTGAGTTTAACAGTTTTCAACCATCTTTCTGATGCTTAAAAGGACAACGTGTAGAATATTTGAACAGGTTGTAATTTTACTTCAAAATGACACCTTTCCCAACCCTCCCTTGGTGATGAACAGCCTTTAGTTTGATTTCTATTATATTTGAAACAGGCCAGTATTGCCGGGGAAAAGGAATGAAGTTCGATAATGGCAAAAATATCTGTTTTTTCATAACTTTTCCATTTCCACATATCATTATGATTATAACTCACATGAGTTTATGATTGTTATTGTCTCATACCACAGAGCTCACACTGCAGTGCTCTGAATGCACAAGCTCCAGCAGTAGTCCCATAATGTACAATCATTTGATCATAGTGGTGACACTTAGTATTAGTTATCAGGACCGTGACATATGGATCATATGTCTGTGTGCTCGTATCTCTTCTCAGGTGACATCTTTCCACCCAATCATTCTTGATACTAATGTCATCAATGTTATCGTGTTTCAGTGCATTTAAAATGATAGACTTTCAGATTATTTATTACAAGTGCATGCACGTATTTGCGTCATCTTTCAGGAAAAGAGAAACTCCACAGTGACAGCCAGAGGTGCAAATATAGGTAAAGCACACAGTGCAGTTATTGGGGCCCGGAGCTCCGAGCGCCGCGGCCTTGTGGGCCTCACTGTGTGTGGTTACGGCCCTGTAAGGGCAAGAGCACACTGATTGTCACTGGAATCCAATAAGGCTAAACTACCTTACTGAAAATTGTAATACTTGTTTTATGCGTATACCCATCTATGTGTGGTTCTTACCAGCTTTCACCAAATAACAGAAAATTAAGGTAATCAAATTTCACAAATTCATACTTATGAGTTGTTTTTTCTTATTAGATTTTGTATCGGGATGAATAGGTGATTTGAGGGCACATTGTTGGATTCTTGTACATCGAGTTAAAATACATCATGAAGTTGGTTTACAATTTTTATTAATATATAAATAAAAGTGTGTCTCTTTGTTTGTTATCTTATAACATTTACTAGGGTTAGCCCTCCAGATAAAGAAATCAGAACTTTTTACAGAATGTTTTTATTGTTGGTCCACCATTCCCACCCTACATTCCACCATTTCCCTCATACAATTACTTAAAAGTTTGAAAAAAAAACCCCTGCATTTAGCATTGGCTAATTTCCCACCCTGTTTAATTAATTTGGATGAAACAGTTTGAAAATTGATTGTGACTACACAGTTTATTACTGATGTGGTCGACAGGACACCATTAAACAGATCAGAAATATAGAAGATACTATTAAAAACATTCAAGGGTTAGTTTGGAATTTTGGACATAGGACCTCATTTCCAAGTTAGCCTGTGTGTTATTTATAATTGGAGATATTTTCAACAAATTTCATTCAGTTCTTCTAGTTCAGTCTAGTTCGCTGGTGCTAGGCTTCGGCAGTTTCGGCTAGCCTGCTAATAAAAACAATGTTTCAGTGATAACACTGTTTACGCTTTCTGGTTTAAATTACACTATGGAACAAAAGATCATTCTCTTTTCCTTTTCTTTATCGTGGTATATTGCAATTCTCTTTCACAATATATCAGTCATTTTTATAATCATTATAAATAAACACCTTCATGAGCTGATGAATATCTACTTGTGTAATCTGTGCATCAAAGGGCTTCATGGAACAGCAGGATTCTACCCCAAGTTTCTGTGGGATCTCTTAACCTCT
Organism: Urophycis tenuis; assembly: GCA_036785325.1. Classification (NCBI taxonomy): domain Eukaryota; kingdom Metazoa; phylum Chordata; class Actinopteri; order Gadiformes; family Phycidae; genus Urophycis; species Urophycis tenuis. The sequence continues at coordinate 131,661 of JAXIVH010000135.1, forward strand.
CATGTGACCTCTTATGCACAATGCGTCTACAGGGTTTCATAGTACATTCTGCACGCAGTGCAGTCTCCTGACAATATATAAACAGACACGAAAGAGGACGGAACCTTTGGGGATGAGGAGTACAGGAGATCCCTCCCACTCCAACCACTAGAATCTAATGTGCATTGTGTGACTCCAGCTTAGAGTGGTAAACTTACATTGATGAATGTAGGGCATGGTTATGGATAATATCTCTGAGATAACAGTGTTTCGTCTTTCTGGGTTGAATGAGACCACAAACTCTAGAGTGGTTCTCTTTATCGCTACCCTGCTTTGTTATTGCTTGATAGTAACCGTCAACTGCACTCTGATTCTTACTATTATCCTGGACAAAAGCCTGCATGAGCCCATGTACATTCTGTTGTGTTCCCTCTGCATCAACGGGCTTTACGGCACCACAGGCTTCTATCCCAAATTCCTCCTGGACCTGCTGTCCCCGTCCCATGTCATCTCCTACAACGGGTGTCTCATTCAGGCCTATGTGATGTTTTCCTTTGCATGCGGCGACCTGTCCATACTCTCCGTCATGGCCTATGACAGATACCTGGCCATCTGTCAACCCCTGCGCTACCACAGTGTCATGAACAAGCAAAGGCTGTGCCAGCTGGTCTTATTCTCCTGGTTGACCCCCTTCAGCGTTCTGGCCGTCAACATCACCCTCACATCCCGGCTCATACTGTGCAGCGCCAAGATCCAGCGGCTGTACTGCATGAACTGGGTCATCGTGTTGCTGGCGTGCCCGTCTAACGACACCACGGTGAACAACATCGTGGCGTACCTCACCATACTGGTGTACGTCTCCCACGGTCTGCTCGTTGTCTGGTCCTACATGTACTTGGTGAGGACGTGCCGGGGCTCCATTGAGAACAGGAAGAAGTTCATGCAGACCTGCGTGCCCCATCTCACCTGCCTGCTCACCTTCCTGTCCACCATCGTCTTTGATGTCATGTACCTGCGCTTCGGCTCCAAGGACATTTCACAGTCGCTGCAGAACTTCATCGCCATAGAGTTTCTGATCATCCCCCCGATCATGAACCCCCTCATGTACGGATTCAAACTAACCAAAGTACGCCACAAGATTCTGTATTATTTCAATGTGAAGAGGAAGTAGTCACAACAGAAAGTTCATCTGTGGACAATAAGCATCATGAAATACAGTTAGCATGGTCCAAATCTTATTGTATCTTCCACCATAGTTTTAAGTGTACTATAGCATTGATTATTGCATAAAGTATAACATTCAGTATATACCACTGTGCGTTGTACAAGTATATAGATTTTATATATCCATATTCTTAAGGTATCGAGTTGTCAAAGATGTTAGAAATAAGACAAAATCCTTTTGGGATGTATGTATGCATTCATTATATCATGCTTTTATTAATAAATTACAGAACATATTTATTACCTGTATTATTTGATGTCCCTCGTCTTATTTATTTTTTTCTGAAACAGATGTGTGGTCATATGTCTCCTTCTGGTGAACATTTCTGTTATTATGCTCTAACTCTGACATATGGCCACAGCTGAATGTTCAGTGGGTGAAATTAAATTTTTATTATTATTTAATTTCATAACAACACATCTTAATCGGAAACAAATGATTGTAAAATTATATTTAGGTTGTGTGTGCGTTTGTTTGGGTTTTAGAGGTGTAACGTTGCTCCATCTCACCTCTCTCTTCTCTGTCTTATCATTCTTAGTGTGGTTGCAAAGCAAGTCACGCTATTGTTATTCTGTGTTTTATCATTTTTAGTGTGGTTGCGAAGCAAGCTCACTATTGTTATGATATTAATAATTTTTCAAGACACCCAAGCACACCTTACAGTGCAGGAGAATGAAGTTAAATAGTTAAAACAGTCAGTCATGGCAAAGACATGACCTGCATGAATAAAACAAGAGGAGACATAAAGTGGGTAGACACATGTGAGAGGGGAGAATAAAACTATAATACTGTGAAGATGAGCGAAGTGGATCCTATACTGAACATTACAGAGAATAGGCCAGTTTGAACAGGTGAGTTTTGAGGTGGGATTTGAATGCTGTTATGGTTTCAGACTGTCGAATGTGTGGGGGCAGGGAGTTCCAGAGCCTGGGAGCAGTGCAGCTGAAAGCTCTAGCACCCATGGTGCTGAGGCATGATATGGGGGTGAGCAGAAGACCAGCAGAAGATGAACGCAGGAAACGAGAAGGGGTGTAGTTCTGAAGGAGGTCAGAAAGATAGGTGGGGGCTAAGTTATGGAGGGCTTTGACGGTGAGCATGAGGTTTTTGTAGTCAATGCGTAGTGTAGTGTAGTTGGATGAGAATGGGAGTGATGTGGTGCGGGTGATGATCCGGGCGGCAGAGTTCTGAACCATTTGAAGCCTGTTAAGCAGTTTGGTGGGAAGGCCAGGGAGAACAGCATTGCAGCAGTCGATCTGCGATGTCACAAAAGCGCTATGTTTACTTTCATCCTTTTACCTCATTTTCTGTAAATATCTCCTCCTACATTTTTGGAGGCATCTACACCAAAGCAATACCAAAACAACAGGCATTTATCAGTCCAGTTTACTATTATAACAACAATAAAAATATGTTTTCTTTTATCTTATGAATTCATATAATATTTAATGTGGAACGTGAATGGGGCAAAACACTAAAATCAGCCACTCCAAAGGTGAACATCTCAGAGTTGTCAAATTAAATATACAAACAGAAGTAAGGAGATCTCCAAATCATTTGGTACCACTGTGACCACGGGGGGTGCTATAACTCACAATCAAAGCTAAATGATTAACCCCATTATTTAATCAATCACAAAGACGCTTCAAAGTGGTCCAGGGTCTTGAAACTTAGCGTGCTTGATCTTTGGCCTTGCTAGTGTGACAGGCTATCCCCCTCCTTGCCACTCCATGGCACTGTGCCAAGTTGGGTGTGCCGTGAGTACCTGGTGGTACGCTGCTCCTATAAATAGGAGCCGTTTGTTTCCTCTTCCTTTTCCTCTTCCGCTTTGCTCCTTGGTGTCCGTGGCCTGTGCGCGTGGCCATCAAGGCGTCTCAATCCCGCTACACTCAGTGCGGTTGATTGTTGTGGAGCGCACTCGCCGGACGGGATCTGTCCGGGATACGGCTTGTTGGTGTGGACGCTGTGGGCTCTTCGTCCATCGCCTATCGGCTCGGCTGACTGTTGGTCTGTGGGGCCGTGCTGTGCCCTGCTGGGGGTCCTTTGGGGTGTGTGTGTGTCCGTGTCCGCACTGTGCTGTGCGGCTCGTGGTGCGGGGCTGTATACCTCCCCAGCTTCCCGGGCTGTGGCTTCATCGAGTGGCTTGGTAGATCGCTGTCATCCCGGACCAGCACTCCGTAGAATGCTGCTGCTTTGGCTCTCACTACTCCGTCTGCATCTCTGCTGGATCTGGCTCGCGTTGCGAGCGCTCGTATCGGCCGCGCCTATTGCGCAACGTGTAGCCTATCGACAGTGTTCGATCTGGGCGTATTTTCATTCATTTCATTGACTGGCTTATTTCTGTCATTGCCCTCTGTTTGGTTATTGTTTTTGGTTATTTGATTTGGTTTAAGTGCCAGCAATTTGTTTTGTTTTTTTGTTTTACTGTGTGGTTTCTTTGCCCTGTTTTTAACCTTTGTTTCTGTTGGACAGGTGCGGCAGGCTATCGGCGGCAGTTATTCCGTGGTGGTGGTGTTTTCCTTTTTCACTATTTCCCCTTGCAGTGAGAGTGCGGTGCCACGGGTGTTTTTATTTGCGGAACCCTCTATCTTGGTTTGTCCCCCTGCCGTCCGGTAAGCCCCCGCCCTGTCCCCTTCATTTATTGCTTGATGGCCAGGGTAATTTGAAGGAAAATAATATTGAATTGTTGGTCAAATCCTATAGTATAAATAAAGTGTCTTCTTTTGTACACCGTCTCTTGCCCTGTGGAATTATTCGAATCTGAGTGACCTTAGCTAATCATTTTATAATTTCCTGGGAACTAACTTCCCCCAGGTGGCGTTGTCGCAATCCTTCCACCCTCGTGATCCCGTCACACTAGCATTAGCATGTTAGCATGCTCTCAGAACATTGTGCAACGACACTCATATTCTTCAGAAATTGCACGTGGGGACATGTCTAGTTTAACATTCAGATTCTGTTTAACTTTGTTCAGTTTTTTTTCCGTAATCGCTGGTACGATAAATGATTGAGATTCTCTCAAAGTAAAATCATACATATCATTCTGTTCTGTAACGATCATATGATATGCTATTCCTTTATTAACACTAAATTCGATTTGGCGCTGCCTCAGGCGGCAGCCTGTAGCTGCAGCTCCCCTCGTGTTTTCGTATCTTTTGTTTATTTGTTGTTTTCAGTTTTTGCATTTGTTTTTTAAGTTTTCAACATCCGCGTCTAAACATCTGAGATAATGGTTGGACTGGGTCTTGTTACTTTTCTCCGCGTTCTTCTGTTACTTTTTTTACTTTTCTTAACAGTGAACTGTGCCGGTAGTAGCGGGGGCATTGTTTACACGCGCGATCAGCTGGTTGCGCTGCGTGAGCATGTGCTGCTGCCCGGAGACAGACCTGCGGTCCCGCAGGAGTTACGGAGGAATCGCCGGGGCTGCAGGGCTGGAACCAAACGGAGGGAGAGAAGAAGAAGACATAAACCAGCAGTCCCAGCGATTATAATGGGGAACGTGAGGTCTTGGGGAATAAGATGGATGAACTTTCAGCGCTGGTGAAGACCCAAAGGGAATACCGCCAGTGTAGTTTATTCTGCTTCAGTGAAACCTGGCTGCACTCGCACATCCCGGACAGCAGCGTTGAGGTTCCCGGTTACAGTTTAATACGTGGAGACAGAGACTGTTCCAAAAGTCGGAAGAAAAAGGGTGGCGGGCTTGCACTTTATGTGAGTGAGAGGTGGTGCAATCCCGGACATGTAAGCGTGAAGGAACGTCTCTGTACCCCGGACATTGAACTGCTGGCTGTGGGAATGCGTCCATACTATTTGCCGAGGGAGTTTACGTCCGCCATTACTATCGCTGCTCTTGTGAAGTCATCAGCTCCGCCACCGCTAAACTACAGACTGAACACCCGGATGCGTTCATGGTCATTACAGGTGATTTTAATCATGCCTCACTGAACAATATTTTAAATAACTTCCATCAATATGTTGACTGCCCCACCAGAGACAATAAAACACTGGACTTACTGTATGCTAATGCCATGGACGCATATGACGCCACAGCCCTTCCCCCCCTTGGCAAGTCAGACCACAACCTGGTCATGATGACTCCCAAGTATGTCCCACTTGTGAGAAGGCAACCTGTGCTCACCAGGACAGTGAGGAAGTGGACACAGGAGACTGCTGAGGCACTGCAGGACTGCTTCGAGTCAACAGACTGGGATGTTCTCTGTGAGCCACATGGGGAGGACATCAAGAACATGACCGACTATATAACAGACTATATAAGATTCTGCGAGGACACCACCATGCCAGCCCGGACCGTTCGCTGCTTCTCCAACAACAAGCCTTGGATTACCAGTGACCTGAAGGCACTCTTGAACAAGAAGAAGAGGGCTTTCAGGTCAGGAGACAGGGAGGAGCAGAGGAGAGTGCAGCACGAACTCTGTGAGATGCTGAGGACGTGCAAGGACAACTACAGGAGGAAGCTGGAGGCCAAGCTCCAACAGAACAGTGTGAGGGATGTGTGGGCGGGAATGAAGCACATCACAGGGATGAATGGGAAGGACAGGCAGACATCTGGGAGCCTGGACAGAGCTAACCAGTATAACCAGTTTTTCAACAGGTTTAGCTCACCCCCTGATACCCCTCCAACACCCCCATCCCCCCACACACTCACACTGTCCCAAAGGGTTTGACCCTCCCCCCAGCATTCTCCTGTACAACACCTCTCCATCTGCCCTTCCTGCTTCCCCCCCACCCCCTCCTCCAATGATGACATCTGTACCAACCCCCGCCCAATAGTGACTACAGGCCAGGTAAAGAGGCAGTTGGAAAGGCTGCATCAGCGGAAGGCTGCAGGCCCTGATGGCATCTCACCCAGGATCCTGAAGGCCTGTGCAGGCCAGCTGTTTCCTGTACTGGGACATTTGTACAACCTGAGCCTGAGTCAGGAGAAAATCCCGTTGCTGTGGAAGACCTCCTGCTTGGTCCCAGTTCCCAAGAAGTCGAGGCCGTCCGATCCGGCTGACTACAGACCAGTCGCCCTTACATCGCATGTGATGAAGGTCCTGGAGAGACTGGTCTTAGCTCAGCTGAGGCCACAGGTGAGGATGTTTCTGGACCCCTTGCAATTTGCCTATCAGCCCCGTGTAGGAGTCGATGATGCTGTCATTTACCTGCTGCAACGTGCCCATATGCATCTGGATGGTGGGGGAGGCACTGTGAGGATCACATTCTTTGATTTCTCCAGTGCTTTCAACACCATTCAGCCTCTGCTGATGGGTGAGAAGCTGCGGGGGATGGGTGTTGACAACACTATGTTCTCCTGGATTACTGACTACTTGACAGGCAGACCACAGTTTGTCTGGCTGGGCAGTGTACTGTCTGATGTGGTGGTCAGTGATACAGGAGCTCCACAGGGAACTGTGCTCTCTCCCTTCCTCTTCACCTTGTACACCACTGACTTTCAGTACAACTCTGAGTCATGTCACTTGCAAAAGTTCTCTGATGACTCAGCTGTTGTCGGGTGTATAAGAGGTGGAGAGGAGGGTGAGTACAGGACACTGGTGGACAACTTTGTGGAGTGGTCCGAACATAATCACCTGAGGCTGAATGTCGACAAGACCAGAGAGATGGTGATTGACTTCGGGAGGACTAAGAGGTTGCCTCCCCAGCCACTACGGATCAGGGGGGACGTGGTGGAGGAGGTGGAGGACTATAAATACTTGGGGGTGGTGATCAGCAACAGACTGGACTGGAAATCTAACACCGATGCTGTATACAAGAAGGGGATGAGCAGACTCTATTTCCTGAGGAAGCTGAGATCTTTCAATGTGTGCAGTAGGATGTTGGAGATCTTCTACCAGTCTGTTGTTGCTAGCACCATTTTCTTTGCTGCTGTGTGTTGGGGCAGCAGCACCAGAGCCAGTGACACCAAAAGACTTGATAAAATCATCAAGAAGGCTGGCTCTGTACTAGGTCTCGGGCTGGAATCTTTTGAGTCTGTGGTGGAGAGGAGAATGCTGAAAAAACTGTTATCTATCATTGACAATGATCAGCACCCTCTCCATCACACAGTGGTCAGACAGTGGAGCACCTTCTCTCACAGGCTGCTCCAGCTCCGCTGTCGAACGGACAGATATAGGAAATCATTCCTACCACATTCCATTACAGTGTATAATAACAGCCAATAACTATTGCAACAGTCTCCTTGCACCTTATATTTCATTTCATTTCATTTCATTAATTATATTCTGTACACTGTTAAAAAATACTTGCACTAAAATTAGTTTAGATTAGTTTAGATTATATTTATTTTACATTTTATTTTAGTTTATTTAGTTTTAGTTTATATTTATATCTTTAATGTATATATATTCTGTGTATTTTCAACGCTGCTGTTACATTGCAATTTCCCAGCTTGGGATTAATAAAGTATTTTTCTATTCTATTCTATTCTATTAATCCTCCTTAGGAGAAATTCACATTGACCAGCCGTACAAGGGGATAAAGGAGTGCGATAAAAAAAAACCTGACTATAGACAATAAACAATAAATAGATTTACCTAAACAAGATTAAATTATATGCGAGCTCTTAAAATCAGATCAGGTGAAAAATGAGAACCTATATATATTGTATACTCATTGAGATGGACAGTGCAATTGGTGGATGAACATACATAGTAGTCATCATTGAGATGGACAGTGCAGTTGGTAGATAGACATACTTAGTAGTCATCATTGAGATGACCAGAGGTGGGACCAAGTCACTGTTTGGCAAGTCCCAAGTAAGTCCCAAGTCTTAGCAGTCAAGTCCAAGTCAAGTCCCAAGTAAAGACAGAGAAGGGCAAGTCGAGTCCAATTCCAAGTAACACCAAAGCCAAGTCGAGTCCAAGTCCAAGTCCCAAGCTTCTTCGAGTCCTGAACAAGTCATCATGTACTCTTCACTTAATAATGCCATTATCAGACTAACGATCACAATTTCAACATATCAACCTTATCTTCAGTATTTTTTTATACACACAGATTAAACTATGCATATATTTTATATATCTGTATATACGCATGCGCCCAAAGACCTTCAAAGTATTGTGTGCGAATGGTGGGTTAGAAATGTATGAGCACGGAAGGCACCACTGTCATCCTAAAGTTGGTAAAGCGCCTTGACTAGTGAGGCATGAACTGTGTGGATGCATGTAACTGGCATTGATGCTTCAGTGGATGCCAGTTACAGTAGGTCAACATTTTGCTTAAATCACAATTAAACCTAATATTTCAATAAAACAATGTTTAATCTGCATAACAATTAAGCAGCATGACTACACACAATGAAAGGTGCTGGGGGTAGGCGCTTGAGAGACAGAAAGAGAGAGACAGACAGAGAGAGATCAAGATGACCAGTTTGCAGGTCTGACCAGACCTGCAAACTGGTCAGAGAAAAAAAGGTGACAGCGTAATGGGGCCCCCCAAGATTTTTTTTTGTGATTTAAATATGTTAAGTGCGCAATTCTGAGCGTTTTGACAGTAGGATTTCTGGAGGTATATAGTATGTCTATAGTACAGTATACTCAGTGTTTCCTCTAGATTTTTTTTGTATCAGTGGTGCTGTGTGTTGGTAAACAAGCAACACTAGGGGGGTCCGGGGGCATGCCCCCCCGGAAGAAAATTTTGAAAAATAACCCTTTAAATGGTTACTTCTGGTGAGATTTTTATGAAAAAAAGTTACAGATTGAGCTTCCAAATATGACATAACAACCAACAGAGTCAAGGTATCTGCTGAGACCAGATCATTGTGTAAATGTGCGATCACACTGTTCAATATTGCGATGACGATATGACTTGCGATAATAAATAAGAAAAGAGTAAAATTTTGGTCATGGTGAATACGTCGATATGAATTTAAACAAATTTGCATATCGAGACGTCACTGACCGCGTCTCCATCCCGTAAAAGTTTAGTGGTCTCCTTGACGTCAGTCGACACGTCACTTTATAGCGGTGTCGAGATATTTCAATGCATTTTTTCATGTAGGACCTATTGCTACCGTGCATGAACCCAAAGTAATAATTTAGCCTTCTATAACTTTGAACGGTGACTGCGAACATTTTCTTTACTGCAGCCGCAGCCATCATAACAGACAAGCGCGAACCATTGATGAAATGAAGCGAATTTAAAAGAAAGAACGTAGCCTACGTGTGTATGTAGGCCATTTATATTCGCGATACCTTCTAAAATATAATTAATAGGGTTTTATTGTAGTTGCATTAGTTATTTGAAGAGTTAAAAAAAAACAACGATCGGTCTTAACGCAAGTATACAACTGGCAAGTCGGTCGGACTAAAAGGGGAAAATAAATATTTGGGTCGGTCCTAAATTGACAGGGTGGGTCGGGTTACTGCAAACCACAATATTTAAGGATGAGAGATTGCATGCGATTGCATCCGTTATTTCTTTATGCCTGCGGGAGCTGGGTGGATATGGGGTGGCATTGTATAGCGTCTCCTTAATTGAGGATTGTGTGGATTGTGCGGTGGCAGGAGTGGAGGAGCGTTTCATTTTTTCCTTCATTGATTGGTCCTGTATTACTCTGTGTGCGGACTTTAAGTGGTTAAATAGATTGGTCGTATTCGCTTGAGGTGCAGACCGTACGGTCGCGTGACATATCTTACAAGTTTTCAGGCGGGGGCGGGGCGCAGCGGAGTGCGCAGGTGGAGAAAGAAGGGTTCGCTCCATTTACCACACAAAACACGGCGGGTGGCAGAATGATCGTTTTATTACGATTATCTTGTTTTAATGATCGAGGGAAGCCAAAATCGTAATCGGAATCGTATTTTTTGACTGGAGACATGTCAAGTCATTACAAGTCAAAGAGGCAAAGTCCGATTCGAGTCTCGAGTGAATAGTATTCAAGTCCAAGTCGAGTCGCAAGTTATGGCGAATTTTATCAAGTCGAGTCTGAAGTCATTAAAATAATGACTCGAGTCTGACTCGAGTCCAAGTCATGTGACTCGAGTCCACATGTCTGGAGATGACCAGTGCAATTGGTAGATGAATAGATGAATAGTGCAATTGGTAACAGTCTTATTGAGGTGTAGATGTAAAAATAAAAATAGATGTGCAGTTGTAAGTTGTGCAAAATAGATGTGCAAATGCGCAGAATGTGCAAAATGCAAAATGTGCAAATTATGCAGGATCTTTTTTTAGTGCTCTGAAAAAAAATAAATCAGAAAATACAATAAAAACACACAAACACACTTTTTTGAATATAAATTGAAGAGATTAAAGTGATGGTTCGGAGTAAAATTCACCCTGAGGTAATTTCCACCAATAATCCAGCCAAATACCCCCTCAGATGCATTTTTAGCGACGGTCAATATTTATCAAGTTTAGGGGTATAAGACGAATGGCTTAGTATTGGAGTGCCCGGTACACTGTGTATATCTCGTAAATTACCCCACTAATAATGCATGGATTGGTACCCAACTTCTGTAGTAGTACATATATGGTCTGTACTCACAAAACGAGGCATTTTAAAGTTTGTAAGTACCCCAGGAATTTTTTTAAAAGAGCACTTTTCTGATAGCTTCAACTAGCTGTTGCTAAGGCTACCGCTGCGTCGACGTCTCTTCCGTCTTTCCGGATAAGTTCGTAAAAGTACTCTTCAAAACTCACAAGTGTAAGGAAAAAGTTAGTGAATTCAACACTAAATAATAACTAAATGTGAAGTAAAAATATGTTTAAAAAAAAACCCAAATCAAATATCAACCATGCTAAACACTTTTAAACTCTTTACTCCAAACTTGAATACCCAGCAAACTGATCGGTCGCTACGACGATCATGCGGTTTCCTCCAGACCCGAACTCTCTAAAATGGCTGTTCCGTTCCCGTAATGCGCTTTTTTATCAAGAAATACAAAAATCCTTTAAAAGTGATTTTAACTTAACCCAAAGGTTGTAATTAAATCTGTATTATGTCTACATGTGTACCATATTATTACATTAAATAAAGTAGGCCTATTAATACATTTGCTATTTTAGGTTTAAATTGAACCATGGAAAAAAAAAGATTGTTCTTTTTTCCCTTTCTTTATTGTGGTAAATTTAAATTGTCTTTGTTAGGGGCAGCCGCGGCCCGCGGCCTACTGGTTAGGGCTTCTGCCGGTTCGAACCCCGACCAGTACGAACGGCTGAAGTGCCCTTGAGCAAGGCACCTAACCCCTCACTGCTCCCCGAGCGCCGCTGTTGCAGGCAGCTCACTGCATCGGGTTTAAGTGTGTGCTTCACCTCACTGTGTGCGTCACCATCACTTCGTTCTGAGTGTTTCACTAATTCACGATTGGGTTAAATGCAGAGACCAAATTTCCCTCACGGGTAAAAAGAGTAATTCTTCTTCTTCTTCTTCTTCTTCTTCTTATTATTATTATTATTATATTCTTATCATCATTATGGACACCTTCACAAGCCAATGTATATCTTCTTGTGTAATCTGTGTGTCAATGAGCTTTATGGAACAGCAGGATTCTATCCAAGTGAGGGTGACTGCTACAGTTCGTACAGTGAAATAGGAAACCTCCCTGAGCACAGACAGAAAATACCTGGAAAGAGATACACTGAAAACAGTGGGAACCCTGAGTCACGTGTCAGAAGGACACTGTGCACCTTTTGGATTCATTTTGGAATATATTTTTGCTCATGCATTTGTCAATGGCGGCCAAACATTTGGTCAAAGAGGTCAGGGCACTGGTGTCATTGGATTGAACAGAAATAGACCAATCTCTATTCTACAAGTCAGTATGACTTCTAAAACGAGTGGACTCAATATAAGATAAAGTGTCTTTTTGTGTAATCATGTGTCGGGATGCAGACTGGTTAGGCTGCTCCCTTCTTATCAATCACAGTATGGTACATTTGAATGTAACGTCCACCAAAGAAGGTAGTTCTTGTGCTGACTAACATGATTGGCCGATTTGAGCTTGCATGCTCATTGGTTGCCTCGACTGTCTTCTGACAATATTTTAACAGACACGAAAGAGGATGGACCCTTTAGGGATGAGGAGTACAGGAGATCCCTACCGCTTTAACCACTAAAACCTAATGTTCCTTTTGTGACTCCAGCATAGAGTGGTAAACTTACATTGATGAATATGTTGAAGGCATGTGGACATGATCATGGATAATATCTCCGTGATAACAGTGTTTAGTCTTTCTGGGTTGAATGAGACGACAAACTATAGAGTGGTTCTCTTTATCTCTACCCTGCTTTTGTATTGCTTGATAGTAACCATCAACTGCACTCTGATTCTCACCATTTTCCTGGACAAGAGCCTGCATGAGCCCATGTACATTCTGTTGTGTTCCCTCTGTATCAATGGGCTATGCGGCACCACAGGCTTCTACCCCAAATTCCTCCTGGACCTGCTGTCCCCATCCCACGTTATCTCCTACAACGGGTGTCTCATTCAGGCCTTTGTAATGTTTTCCTCTTTATGCGGCGACCTGTCCATACTCTCTGTCATGGCCTATGACAGATACCTGGCCATCTGTCAACCCCTGCGCTACCACAGTGTCATGAACAAGCAAAGGCTTTGCCAGCTGGTCTGCTTCTCCTGGTTGACCCCCTTCAGCGCTATGGCCGTCAACATCACCCTCACATCCCGGCTCATACTGTGCAGCGCCAAGATCCAGCGGCTGTACTGTGTGAACTGGGTCATCGTGTTGCTGGCGTGCCCGTCTAACGACACCACGGTGAACAACATCGTGGCGTACCTCACCATACTGGTGTATTTCTCCCATGGGCTAGTGATCATCTTGTCCTACATGTACCTGGTGCGGACGTGCCGGGGCTCCATTGAGAACAGGAGGAAGTTCATGCAGACCTGCGTGCCCCATCTCACCTGCCTGCTCACCTTCCTGTCCACCATCGTCTTTGATGTCATGTACATGCGCTTCGGCTCCAAAGACATTTCACAGTCGCTACAGAACTTCATCGCCATGGAGTTTCTGATCATCCCCCCGATCATGAACCCCCTCATATATGGATTCAAACTGACCAAAGTACGCCACAAGATTCTGTATTATTTCAATGTGAAGAGGAAGTAGTCACAACAGAGAGTTCATCTGTTGACAATAATCATCATGGAATACATTTAGATTGGTCCATATCTTCTTGTATCTTACACCATCGTTTTAAGTGTAGTATAGCATCGATTATTGCATAACGTGTAACGTTCATTCTATACCAGTGTGCTTTGTACAAGTATATACATTTTATATATCGATATTCTTAAGGTATTGAGTTGTCAAAGATGTTAGAAATAAGACAAAATCCTTTTGGGATTAACTCAAAATGTATATGTATGTATGCATTCATTATATCATGCTTTTAATGTCTTTTTAAATTACAGAACATATTTATTACCTGTATTATTTTATGTCCCTCATTTTATTTAAGTTCAGTCGGCTGTATCAGGTGTAAAGGCTGAAACAGATGTGTGGTCATATGTCTCCTTCTGGTGTACATTTCTGTTATTATGCTCTAACTCAGACATATGGCCACAGCTGAATGTTCATTGGGTGAAATTTTATAACAACACATTTCAATGGAAAACAACTTTTTTGCCTTCTACTTGTGGTCATTCATTTGTCTTATTGGAATGTGAAGACAAATTATTGTAAAATTATATTTAGGTTGTGTGTGTGTTTGTTTGGTTTTTAGAGGTGTAACGTTGCTCCATCTCACCTGTCTCTTCTGTCTTATCATCCTTAGTGTGGTTGCAAAGTAAGCCACACTATTGTTATTCTGTGTCTTATCATTATTAGTGTGGTTGCGAAGCAAGCTCACTATTGTTATGATATTAATAATTTTTCAAGACACCCAAGCACACCTTACAGTGCAGGAGAATAAAGTTAAATAGTTAAAACAGCAAGCCATGGCAAAGACATGACCAGCATGAATAAAACAAGAGGAGACATGAAGTGGGGAGAATAAAACTGTAATACTGTGAAGATGAGCGAAGTGGATCCTATACAGAACATTACAGTGAATAGGCCAGTTTGAACAGGTGAGTTTTGAGGTGGGATTTGAATGTTGTTATTGTTTCAGACTGTCAAATGTGTTGGGGCAGGGAGTTCCAGAGCCTGGGGGCAGTGCAGCTGAAAGCTCTAGCACCCATGGTGCTGAGGCATGCCATGGGGGTGTTCAGAAGACCAGCAGAAGATGAACGCAGGAAGCGAGAAGGGGTGTAGTTCTGAAGGAGGTCAGAAAGATAGGTGAGGGCTAAGTTATGGAGGGCTTTGAAGGTGAGTATGAGGTTTTTGTAGTCAATGCGATATTTAACAGGGAGCCAGTGTAGTTGGATGAGAATGGGAGTGATGTGGTCGCATGATTTGGTGCGGGTGATGACCCGGGCGGCAGAGTTCTGAACCATTTGAAGCCTGTTAAGCAGTTTGGTGGGAAGGCCAGGGAGAACAGCATTGCAGCAGTCGATCTGCGATGTGACAAAAGCGCCACGTTTCCCTTTATTATTTTACCTCATTTTTCTGTAAATATCTCCTCCTACATTTTTAGAGGCATCTACACCAAAGCAATGCCAAAACAACAGGCATTTATCAGTGCAGTGTAGTATTACAAAAAAAAAGGAGTTTTCTTTTATTTTGTGAATTCATATAATATTAATTGTGGAACCTGAATGGGACAACACTACACTAAAATCAGCCACTCCAAAGGTGAACATCTCAGAGTTGTCAAATTAAATATACATGTAAACAGAAGTAAGGAGATCTCCAAATCATTTGGTACCGCTGTGACCACAGGGGGCGCTATAACTCACAATCAAGCTAAATGTTTAGCCCCATCATTCATCAATCACTTCAAAGTGGTCCTGGGTCTTAAAACTTAGCGTGCTTGATCATTGGCCTTGCTAGCATTAGCATGTTAGCATGCTCTCAGAACATTGTGCAACGACACTCATATTCTTCAGAAATTGCACGTGGGGACATGTCTAGTTTAATATTCAGATTCTGTTTCACTTTGTTCAGTTTTTTCTGTTATTGCTGGTATGATAAATGATTAAGATTCCCTCAAAATAAAATCATACGTATCATTCTGTTCTGTAATGATCATAATAACAAAAAAAAATCAATATTAGAATCATAAATGTGAAATGTTGAGCAATTTCAGAAACTAAAATAAAAACACACAAATAAACTTTTCTGAATATAATTGAAGAGATAAAGGGATATATATATAGATATAGATAGATAGATAGATAGATAGATAGATAGATAGATAGATAGATAGAGATTGTATTCATGCCGAGGGAAATTTTTGAGGCCTAGATATAGGCCTAGAACTGAATACAAAAATATCTCAAATATACAATAAAATATGAAAAGTAAATGCAGGCAAACAAATATAAAGGTTACATCTCATACAAGCAACTTTTGAAGTGAATTTAACAAGTTGGCCTTTTGTCATCAGCAGTGTTGGGAACGTTACTTTAAAAAGGTAATTAGTTAAAGTTACTCACTTGTTCCAAAAAGTAACTGAGTAAGTAACTGAATTACTCTATAATAAAAGTAACTAGTTACCAGGGAAAGTAACTATTTGCGTTACTGTAAAAAACTTGCTATATGTCAAAGAATTAGGATTTTTCTGAGCAGTTTTCACAAGTAAATAATGTACACATTACATGCACCTTCTTGCCTTTGACCTCAATGAATTTTAAATAGTGCTTATATCCAGGGCTTAATTTGAGCCGGAACGTGTTCTGCCACCTCTGACTTTGGATCCGGAACCTTTTTTATTGGATCGCTACCTCCCTTGTCACTATGAAAAATGAATTGCCAAAATGAAAAAAAAAGCACTGATGCATGTTTAAAATGTTTTCATCCTCAAATGCGATATTCAAAATCCCAATACCAATTGAATCCGTTTGATGTGTGTGCGTGTGCGTGAAAACACTGGCTCCGATTGGCTACCATGAAACATTACTCTGCCTTAGCCAATCATAATCGTTTATTTCGTTGTTAACCCACCCGGTCTCCTCACTAGCAATTTGTGTGAATTCATAGTAACGCACCTCATTTAACGTTCAGTAGTGTTGGGAAGTTCGAATCTTTATACTGTTTCGTTCAATTTACTCTCGGACAGTAAATTGAACTAATCTTTTTTTGAGTCATTTCGTTCATTTTTACAGCAGGTGGCGCTGTAGCCCTGTTGTGAGCGTTGTAAAAAAGACGGCGGTTCTCAAACACTTAACAATGACGGCAACATGGTTTACTTCAGCTGACAAAGTGTATACAAAATGCCACAAGCAATAACCATGTGAAAACCTAGGAAAGCAGATACACACCACTATAAAGTGACTTGTGTCCTGTATCCTCCCTGCCACTGTTGTTTGACAGCATGACATGACAGTGACTTGGTATCTGTCTCATGAGAAATGAACGAGAGACCGATCCGAATGAATGAACGAGAACGACCCGTTCAGCCTGCCTGTCACGTGACAAATGAACGAGAGACCGATCCGAATGAATGAACGAGAACGAGTTGTTCAGCCTGAGCTGCCTGTCACGTGACAAATGAACGATCCGATGAACGAGAACGAGTCGTTCAGCCTGAGCTGCATGTCACGTGACAAATGAACGATCCGATGAACGAGAACGAATCGTTCAGCCTGAGCTGCATGTCACGTGACAAATGAACGAGAACCTGAGGACGGACGCACAGTTGAGTAAGTCGTGAACGAATCATTTCTGTTTCCTGTCCTGCTGCCATGTGGCCAGGGAAGATACTGCATGAAATGAACGAATCAATTACTGAGACGACTCATTACTCCCGAGTCATCTAAAAGATTAGTTGATATTGAACGAATCGTTGGCGACCGACACAACACTAACGTTCAGTGACGGTAATGGCGTTGTAACGACAGAAACAGTACTGAGTTACTGAGTTACTCTGTTACTGAAAAAAATAACAGTGTTACCTAACACCGTTATTACAAACACTGGTCATCAGACAGAGTTCAGTCCCCCTTGGTTTGGAACTTTATACAGTCTTTTGAGCCTGGACTTTGGAAGTCCAACTGGGTGTGTGTACGTGTGTGTGTACAGGGTTGTATGAGGTCCGTGTATCAGTTATGCTAGCTGTTTCTAGGCCCTTGAGTGCACTGCAGTGTGATCAGTGAGAATACGTATGCCTATTTGTTTGGATGTTGCTGGACAGTGGCTGCTACAACAATTGAGGGACTTGAAGAACAGCTAGTTCCTACCGGCATTTCAGATGTGAAGTTTGTTGCACAGGCCTGGGAGGATGGAGCGTCAGTAATGAGTGGTGCTATTGGAGGTGTTCAAGCAAAATTCAGGGACAAGCAGCCAGAGGCCATTTATGTGCATTGTTATGCACACCAATTAAACTTGGTGCTCTGCTACACCTGTCATGCAGTACCCGAAGCCAGTGATTTATTTCACACGTTGCAGAGTCTCATTTTTCAGCACTTCACTGGTACACCATCATACATTCAGAGAGGTTCAAAATAGTTTGGGATTGCAACCATCTGAACTTGTGCAGCTGTCAAAGACCCGCTGGTCACGCCAGTTGCGTTCTGCAAATGCAGTTCTGGAGAACTAGCCTGCTCTTTTAGAGTGCCTCTCTGGCATAAAGATTGCCAATGCAGTGGGGCTACGTGTTAAACTCTGCACATTCTCCACTGTGTATAAGCTCATGGTGTTTAAGACCTTACTGTCTGTGACAGAGCATCTACACAAGTACCTCCGAGTGAGAAATTGGACCTGGCCAAGGCTGTGGAGTACAATGGAGCTGTGTGTGAAACACTTAAACAAATGCACACAGATGAGGATGCTGCTTAACTATATGATACAGTCAAGACCTTCTGTGAAGCAAATGAGATTCCAGAACCCTGTACCACCAGACAAAGGCAAAAGCAGAAACGCTTAGATGACTATGTAGTAGAATCTAGTTGTGGTGAAGTGAGTGACCTAAGCAATTTAGAGAAAAACAGAAATTGTGGATATACAGGGTGTTTTCAACATTCTAGATACAGAAATGTTCCCAACACTAACTCAAATAATCCAGATTGCACTCTTGACTTGACTGACTTATTAACAGCTTTGTTTTATAACATTTTCCAGGTTAAACCTTGTTTAATGCCTTTTTAGTCCATGTTGTTCTATCAAACTTATGCTGTTATGCTGTGCTCCACACAGCTTGTAAATGAATATAGGCTAGTTGCATTTTGGATGTTACCATCTTGTTAGAGTTTGTTAGCCTAGTAATGCACAACAGCTTCTCCTGAGAAGGGAGCATCCTGCATAATACTGCCATAAAAGAAAGATACTTTTTGTTTTTGTTTGTTAGTTACTTTGTTTTCTTGAACCACTTGTTTTAAACATGGATTGAGGTTTAGGTAGTTAAGAATCTGACTCTTTCTAATCATAAATGGTTGCAGTAAGAGGAAATCTTTGAGGTGTGCATGTGCAAATAAATATCATTATATTGTACTCATGAATCTATCCTTGTATCTTCACAGGGTTTAATATAGCCTAAAGTATGACAGCGACAATAATGATTTTGACGCTTTTACCCCTAGGCTAGCCCTTTATTTCATATTGTGCCCACATTTAAAAAAAAGGAGGAAAAAAAACAATTTATTGGGAGTAGGGGGACTGTGCCCCAGCAAAGCTCTCGGTCTAGAATCACCCCTGACCCTGAGTCATGTGTCAGAAGGACACTGTGCACCTTTTGGATTCATTAAGTTAAAAATATATTTTTGCTCATGCATTTGTCAGTAGCGGCCAAACGTTTAGTCAAAGAGGTCAAGGCATTGGTGGCACTGAATTGAACAGAAATAGAGCAATCTCTATTGCTCTATAAGTCTGTTTGAGTTCCAAAACAAGTGGACTTAATCTAAAATCATGCATCTTTTTGTGTAATCATGTGTCGGGATGCAAACGGGTTAGGCTGCTCACTTCTTGTCGAGCACAATATGATACATTTGAATATAACGTCCACCAAAGAAGGTAGTTCCCGTGCTGACTAACATGATTGGCCGATTTGAGCTTGTATGTTCATTGGTTGCCTCGACTGTCTTCCGACAATATTTAAACAGACACGAAAGAGGATGGACCCTTTAGGGATGAGGAGTACAGGAGATCCCTACCGCTTTAACCACTAAAACCTAATGTTCCTTTTGTGACTCCAGCATAGAGTAGTAAACTTACATTGATGAATATGTTGTAGGCATGTGGACATGATCATGGATAATATCTCTGTGATAACAGTGTTTAGTCTTTCTGGATTGAATGAGATCACAAACTATAGAGTGGTTCTCTTTACCTCTGCCCTGCTTTGGTATAGCTTGATAGTAACCATCAACTGCACTCTGATTCTCACCATTGTCCTTGACAAAAGCCTGCATGAGCCCATGTACATTCTGTTGTGTTCCCTCTGTATCAACGGGCTTTACGGCACCACAGGCTTCTATCCCAAATTCCTCCTGGACCTGCTGTCCCCATCCCACGTCATCTCCTACAGCGGGTGTCTCATTCAGGCCTTTGTGATGTTTTCCTTTGCATGCAGCGACGTGTCGATACTCTCCGTCATGGCCTACGACAGATACCTGGCCATCTGTCGACCCCTGCGCTACCACAGTGTCATGAACAAGCAAAGGCTATGCCAGCTGGTCTGCTTCTCTTGGTTGACCCCCTTCAGCTTCTTAGCCGTCCTCATCGCCCTCACATCCCGGCTCATACTGTGCAGCACCAAGATCCAGCGGCTGTACTGCGTGAACTGGGTGGTCGTGTTGCTGGCATGTCCGTCGAATGACACCACGGGGAACAGCATCATGGCGTACCTCACCATACTGGTGTACTTCTTCCACGGGCTGGTGATCATTTGGTCCTACATGTACCTGGTGCGGACGTGCCGGGGCTCCATGGAGAACAGGAGGAAGTTCATGCAGACCTGCGTGCCCCATCTCACCTGCCTGCTTACCTTCATGTTCAGCGTCATCTTTGATGTCATGTACATGCGCTTCGGCTCCAAAGACATTTCTCCGTCGCTACAGAACTTCATCGCCATAGAGTTTCTGATCATCCCCCCGATCATGAACCCCCTCATATATGGATTCAAACTGACTAAAGTACGCCACAAGATTCTGTATTATTTCAATGTGAATAGGAAGTAGTCACAACAGAGAGTTCATCTGTTGACAATGATCATCATGAAATACATTTAGATTGGTCCATATCTTCTTGTATCTTATACCATAGTTTTAAGTGTAGTACAGCATCGATTATTGCATGAAGTATAGCGTTCAGTATATACCAGTGTGCGTTGTACAAGTATATACATTTTATATATTCATATTCTTAAGGTATGAAGTTGTCAAAGATGTTAGAAATAAGACAAGTTCCTTATGGGATTAAGTCAAAATGTATACACATGCATTCATTATATCATGCTTTTAATGTCTTTTTAAATAACACAACATATTTATTACCTGTATTATTTTATGTCCCTCGTCTTTAAAAAAAAAATTGAGTTCAGTCGGCTGTATCAGGTGTAAAGGAAACAGATGTGTGGTCATATGTCTCCTTCTAGTGTACATTTCTGTTATTATGCTCTAACTCCGACATATGGCCACAGCTGAATGTTCATTGGGTGAAATTTTATAACAGCACATTTTAATCAGAAAACAAATATTTTGCCTTTTATTTGTGTTTCTTGATTTGTCTTATTGAAATCTCAAGACAACTTTTCGTAAAATTATATTTAGGTTGTGTGTGTTTCTGGTTTTTAGGGGGGCTCCATCGCTCCTGTCTCTTCAGTGTCTTATCATTATCAGTGTGGTTGCAAAGCAAGCCACACTATTGTTATTCTGTGTCTTATTAGTGCGGTTGCAAAACAAGCCACAAGATTTTTTTCTGTGTCTTATTTATTTATTTATTTATTTTTTTTGGTTGCGAAGCAAGCCACACTATTGTTATAAAAATAATAATATTACTTTCAAGACACCCAAGGACACCTTACAGTGCAGGAGAATAAAGTTAAATAGTTAAAACAGCAAGCCATGGCAAAGACATGACCAGCATGACTAAAACAAGACGAGACATAAAGTAGGTAGACACATGTGGGAGGGGAGAATAAAACAGTAATATTGTGAAGATGAGCGAAGTGGATCTTATACTGAACACTGTATAGTATATAACAATATATAATATAATAATATACAACAACATTGAATAGGCCAATTTGAACAGGTGAGTTTTGAGGTGGGATTTGAATGCTGTTATGGTTTCAGACTGTCAAATGTGTGGGGGCAGAGAGTTCCAGAGCCTGGGGGCAGTGCAGCTGAAAGCTCTAGCACCCATGGTGCTGAGGCATGATATGGGGGTGACCAGAAGACCAGCAGAAGATGAACGCAGGGAACTGTAATATTTGTTGGTGAAAGAAGGGTACACAGAGACAGAGCCAAAGTACGTCTACCTGTCATTTACTTAGAAACTCAAATGCCGGATACAGTTTACCTAGTGGTCAATACAGGTACTGTAATTACCCTAATACAATGGCCAACATTACCGTTATACATTATACTCCTCGCTCCTAGATTATAACCTATATAGCAAGACTACATACTTCATTGCATTAGTCATTCCTTAACTTTATATGCAGGGTACAATTAACAATAACATACCCTAAACTTAATAATAACAACAGTAACATAATCACTGACTTCATAAGTCATTATCTCTATCTGAACATTTAGAGATTCAGTCTTTCTGGTGCTGTACGCTGCCTCAGGTTGAGCTTCGGCAGATGCATCAGCAGCTGTATCTTCTTGCTCTGTGCTTTCTGTTTGATCCTCCAAGCTTGCTGTGTAGTCCAGGAAATCGCTGTCATCCATTCTACTTGGACGTGTTGAAGCTTTAGATGCACATAGGTGATCCACATGCACCTTGACTTTGCGTTGACCTATTTGCACTACATAGATCAGAGGTCCTTTTCCTTTTCTAATTTCCCCTGGAATCTACAGCTTCTTCGGATGTCTGAAATCACAAACTAACACCCTCTCTCCCAGATTAAACATCCAGAGAGGCTTTGCCCACTTGTCATGAGCCTTCTGCTGTAACTGATGCTTGACCACCACTTTAGATTTATCCGGCTTCAGTAATGACAGGCGAGTGCGTGGTTGTCTTTTCAGGAACAACTCAGCTGGGGTGTGTTTGGTTACTGTGTGAGGGGTGTTTCTATATGTGAACAGGAACCGAGCAAGCCATAGATGGGGTGACACAGACTGTGCTTCCAGTCGTGTCCAGGCTTTCTTGAAAGTCTGTGCGCTCGTTCCAATGCTAAATTAGACGCAGGATGGTAAGGTGGTGTGAGAACATGGCATACTCTGTTATTCTTGAGAAACTGCTCAAACTCCGTCGATGTAAAGGAAGGGCCATTGTCTGACACAAGCACCTTTGGAAGACAATATGATGCAAAGAGGTTCCTGAGAAGATTTGCAGTCTTCTCTGCTGTTGTCAGCTGTGAAGGCAGGACTTCTGGCCATTTGGAATAGACATCTACTACCACCAGGTAGTGCTGCTTGTTGACTTCAGCAAAGTCCACTTGTATTCTTTCCCACGGTGTTGTAGCCCATGACCAAGGATGACGAGGTGCTACAGCAGGTCTGTTCAGTGTAGTCTCACAAACTGCACACTGACTCACATGATTCTCTACAGACAGACAGACAGACAGACGTACTTTATTGATCCCCTGAGGGAAATTGTCTTTGTGACAAAACTCCAGTAGAAAAAAAGAAAAAAAAAAAAGAGGACACTCTACGTAGAGTGTTAGAAAATATAAATATAAATATATAAGGAAACCTATGTAAAAATATAAAACCTATGTAAAAATAAAAGTATAAACCTATTTACAAATATAATGTGACCTATGTAATAAAATATATAAAAATGTACATAAAGAAATGATAATATACATAAATGTACATACGTCCAGGCATACACTACAAGGTAATAGCATACACTAGGATGTAGCATGTCGGATTTTGTAAAAAAAAAAAAGTACCTACCTCTACCTTTTGGTCTTGTCCAGGCCACCAGAGGAAACTTCTGGCTAATGCCTTCATCCGTGTTACCTATTCCTGGATGTCCATCATGTACATCTGACAGAAGACGCTGCCTGAACTTTGCTGATGTAATGACCCTTGACCCCCAAAGAATACATCCCTGGTCTTTAGACAACTGGTCCTTCCTCAAGTAAAATGGCTTGAGCTCTGGATTGGACACAAACTTTGGCCATCCTGACAATGTCAGATCAAGGACCTTAGATAGGATTGGGTCAAGTCTAGTCTCTTCTGCTATGTCTTTGGCAGACACAGGCAACTCCTTGACATGAGACACACAGAATGCTTCATTCTCATCTGTCATTTTCATCAGCGTTATGCTTGCATGGAAGACGTGAAAACGCATTTGCATTGGCATGGTCACTGGAATGTCTATACTGAATGTCATAGTCATATGCCAGTAAGATTAAGGCCCAGCATTGCATGCAGAGTGCAGTTGGAACTGCTGATTTGGGGCCTAGTATGGTCAAAAGTGGCTTATGGTCGGTCAAAAGCACAAACTTTCTTCCATACAGGTACTTGAAATTAGAATTTCTTGACGCCGAATATTATGCTCAATCCTTCTTTTTCAATTTGAGCATAATTTGAGGAAAGAGTCCTTGATGCAAAAGCAATTGGTTGCTCCTCACCAAAGGGTGGCACATGCAAAATTACTGCACCGACGCCATATGGACTGGCATCACATGCTAGCCTAAGAGGCTTCTCTGGGTCATAGTGTGCAAGACACTTACTGTTCAGGAGACACTGTTTGCAGGCTTCGAATGTGTCTTCACATTTCTCTGACCATGTCCATGGTGTGTCTGCTTGTAGCAGCTGGTGAAGTGGATGCAGTAATGTAGATAGATTTGCCACAAACTTTCCATGGCATCTACATTGCTCGCAGTTGGGTGAAGTCCTTGTGCATAAATTCTGTATCCGAGGTACTCCACTGAATCTTGCAGGAATTCACACTTTGATGTCTTGATCCTTATACCATGCTTTTTCAGTCTTTTCATGACTTATCCTAAAATTGCTGAATGTCTTTCTTTTTGTAGGTGCTGAGACAGGAATGTCATCCATAAAGCACACTACATTCTCCATTCCATGAAGGATTTGGTCCATTCTGTGTTGGAACACTGATGGGGCTATGAAAACACCATAGGCTAGATGGTGGTATCTGAAGAGGCCTGTGCATGTTTATTGTCAGATACTGCTCTGATTCTGGATCTAGCTGCAATTGTTGATAAGGGAAGGACATGTCCAGTTTACTGAAAACTATCCCGCCGACCAGAGTAGCAAGTAAGTCCTCAGCGTTTGGTGGAGGATATTCCTCTGGGAGTATGCATCTATTCACAGTCACTTTGTAGTCCCCACACAATCTCACAGCCTTGTCTTTCTTTGGTACTACAATAATAGGAGCCCAATCACTACTTTCCACTTGCGCAATGATTCTGTTTTTCTGTAAGCGCTCAAGTTCTTTTTCCACTGCTTCCCTCAATGCATGAGGTACTGGTCGTGGCTTATGGAAGACTGGTTTGGCATCGCTCTGCAGTCTAATCTTTGCTCTGAAGTCTTTAATCTTCCCTTATCCGTCTGTATTGACAAATTATCCTGTTTAAAAGTCCATTTGTTTTGTCCCTTTTTGGTGGTGACTGACAACTCTTTGACGCTTGTGTTTGTTGTATGACCAAAATGAAATCCAGGAATCCAGTAAGACAGACACGATTTGAAGTTGATGTTTTGCTTTTAGTTTCTTAAAGTTTTCCAAAATACAAACGCAATAAGGCTCCTTTAGCCATTGAAAATAAAGGGTAAATTAACTTAATAAGCACAATGTTTAAACAGCGTGAATCACAGCAAACAGGTGCGAGGCAAGGTCAAAGACTCTGCGCTCTCAGTCAGCCACGCCCCCTTCTCCAGGTAGCCTCCCAATTTATAAACATCTTTCGCCTGTAGGGGCATAGTCTTACAAAATACAAATGCAGGCATTAAGAAATTGCTAAATAAATAAACTGAGGGAATGGCTCCTACATAACCGGCCCCTAATTGTTTGGCACGGACTAAACAATTATAAAGTTATACAAAATAGGAGCCCAATAGTTCATCACAATCGTTCAATACAATTTCTTAAATATGTTTTGACTAAAATAATTTAAATTCACACAACCTTAGTTTTCAGGTTCATTTTCTAGGTTTCTTCACTCTCCAACATCAGACATAGTTTGGTGATTGGCCTTTGTATTATGTTGGTTTGAGTCTTGATTTTTGCTGTTCTCACCATCCCTCTTCGGTCTGGATAGACCTCTGTTATTCTTCCTAGAATCCAGGAACTTCTTGGAGCAGATGGATCTACCACTAACACTACATCACCACACTGAAAGTTTCTTTTCTTCGTGTTCCATTTTTGGCGTTCTTGGAGTAAGGGTACATACTCCAATGTCCAGCGTCTCCAAAAGATGTTTGCCAGGTATTGTGCTTGTCTCCAGCGGCGTCTGGTGTACAGGTCGCTCTTCTCGAATGTCCCAGGAGGGAGAACTGGCCTGGCATTAAGGAGCAGAAGGTCATTGGGTGTTAGTGGGGTTAAATCCTGTGGGTCATGGGTGACTGTGGTGAGAGGACGACTATTTAGGATCGCTTCAACTTCGCAAAAGACAGTTTGCAACCCTTCATCATCCAACGTTTGTTGTTTCAGGACAGAGCAGAGGACTTGTCTTATGGACCTTATGAGTCTTTCCCATATGCCTCCATGATGGGATGCGCCTGGAGGGTTGAATGTCCATTCTATGCCCATTGTTCTCAGTGTGCTATGCACCTTGTCTGTGTCAATTGTAGATAAGGCCTTTTGCAGCTCTGCCTTTGCACCAACAAAATTGGTTCCATTATCTGAACGAAGGTACTTTACTTGCCCTCTCCTACAGATAAAGCGTCTTAAAGCGTTGATGCAGGAACTGGTGTCTAATGAGTTGGCTACCTCAATGTGAATGGCTCTGCTCGTCATGCAGGTGAATAGTACGCCATACCTTTTCATCAGTGATCTTCCTCTCTTTACCTCAAAGGGACCAAAATAGTCCACGCCAGTGTTGGTAAATGGCGGCAGGTCGGGCTGGAGTCTCTCTTGGGGTAAGTCAGACATCTTCTGTTCTCCAGCTCGTGCCCTGTGTCGTCTGCAAACAACACACTTGGACAGGATTTTTCTGGCTGCTGAGTTTGCATTATTGATCCAATACTTCTTGCGAAGTTCAGACAGCATATGGTTTCTTCCACCATGCCCTGTTATCCTGTGCACATGCTCTAAGACCAGTGTGGAAACATGTGAATTCTTAGGGATTATGATGGGAAATTTTCTGTCTTCTCCTATTGCCATCCTTTTCAGCCGGCCACCTACTCTGATTATGCCACCCATTAGAGTTGGATCAAGTCTGTACAGTGTGCTTTCTCTTTTCACTTCAGGACTTTTTGTGGCAAGGCTTTTGAGCTCATCTGGGTAATGTTGTGATTGGACAAAGTGAGCAATGGCAACTTCAGCTGCCTTTAAATCTTGCACATTCACTTGTTGGCCACCAAGTTTGTAGTCTGGTTTGTTCGTCATGTTCCTTGTCATCATTTTGCCTCGTTTTCTTATTTGAGCCAATTTTCTCAAAGTTTCTTTTAGTTTTAGGAACCAAGAAACGGCAACTCTCAGTTTTGTCCAGTCAGAGAAATGTGTACGTGTTGCGTTGTCTCCTGTAGTGTGGTGTAATGTTGTACTCACTATGTGTGTTCTTTTTACTTCAGGGTCGTCTGGTGCAAGTAATGCGGTTGGCTTGATGTCAACTGGCCATTTCTGCTCCGCCTCCCACAGAATGTCTGGTCCATGAAGCCATCTTTTGTTACTTAGGAACTTTTCTGCACTTTGGCCCCTGGTCACATCATCGGCGGGGTTAGATTTGGAGTCAATGTAGTTCCATTGAGATAACTCACTTGCGTCTCTAATTGCTGCGACTCTGTTGGCGACAAAGGTTTTGAATCTGGAGTGTTCATTGGCTATATACTTGATCACAGACTGGCTGTCAGTCCAGAACACAGAACTGTCCAGTCGTAGTTGCAAGCTAGATTTGAGCATTCTGTCCACCTTTGTAGCCAGCACAGCAGCAGCAAGTTCCATCCTTGGAATTGTCATCCTCTTCAGTGGTGCCACACGTGCTTTTCCCATCACCAGAGCGACGTGGATGTTGTTCTTGTCATTCTGAAGCCTCAGGTAAGATGCTGTTCCGTAGCCTTGGTCGCTTGCATCCGCAAAATGGTGTAGCTCTGCTTGTGTCACTGACCCGAATCCAGCCGTCTTAAAGCACCGTTGCACTTTGAAGTTGGACATCAGGGTCAAGCCAGCTGACCACTTTGACCACTGCTCACGGATGTGTGGTGGTACCTCTTCGTCCCAGCCCAGGTTCATCTTACACAGCTCCTGCAACAACAACTTTGCTGTTAATGTAAAGGGTGTTAAGAAGCCGAGGGGGTCGTAGATTGCATAGACCATTGATAATATTCCCCTTCTTGTAAGTGGTTGTGATTTTGGCTGTACATTGAAGGTAAAGTTGTCGCTGTCTATGCACCATTGTAGGCCAAGGGCCCTTTCAGTTGGGAGTTTATCTTTGTCAAGATTGAGCTCCCTCATTTCCTTGACTCTGTCCTCTACAGGAATAGAAGCCAGTACCTCTCTGCTGTTTGTGGCCCATTTGGACAGGTGGAAACCTCCTCTCTGACAGAGAGCTGTGACATCTTTGATGAGCTGAATTGCGCCATCTGCTGTTGACTCTGCTTTTAACAGGTCATCGACATAAAAATTGCTCAGTATTGTGTCTGTTACCTCGGGTCTGAAGTGCTCTTTGTTGTCTGTGGCTGTTTTTCTAAGTGCATAATTTGCACAGCTGGGGGATGACGTTGCCCCAAAAAGATGGACAGTCATTCTATACTCCACAGGTTGTTGGGTTACGTCCCCCTCTGGCCACCACAGGAACCTGAGGAAATCAACGTCGCTCTCTGCAACTTTCACCTGGTGGAACATGGCGGTGATGTCTGCCATCAGGCCAACTGGCTCCTGTCGGAATCTGTTGAGCACACTCACAATACTGTTTGTTAAGTCAGGCCCTTTTAGCAATTATGTATTCAATGCTTTGCCACAGAAAGATGCACCACAATCAAAAACAACTCTTAAGTTTCCTTTTCTTGGGTGATAAACCCCATGATGGGGCAAGTACCACACCAAGCCTTGTGTTTTTGTTTGCTGTCCTTCTGGCACCATTTCTGCGTATCCTTTCTCAATCACATTGAACATGAATGTCACGTATTCCTCTTTGAATTCTTTGTTTTTTTTTTAATTTCCTTTTTAGGTTCTCCAGTCGTTGTTCTGCAACACAGAGGTTATTGGGTAGCAGAGATTCATCCTTTTTGAAGGGTAGCTTCAGATTGTAATGTCCATCCACAATTTTGACAGAGTCTTCAGCAATTTGCAGAAAGCGTTTATCCTCAATTGAAAGCTCTTTCACTTCATCATAGGCATTTTCACTAAAATCTGTGTTATATTGTGCAATTAACATTTCATGCAGGTTGTGCACTGAAATCCTGTTGACTGTGTGAAAGGGAGTTTGAGTTTCCTCTCTCAGGGGACCGTTCACTATCCACCCTAACAATGTTTTGACGGCGTATGGGCCATCTCCCTGGCTATTTACAACTCGCCAGGGCTCCATTGCCTTGGGGACATTTGTGCCTATGAGTAACCCTATGCCCGCATTGATGGTGGATATCTTCACTTCCTTAAGGTAAGGCCATTTTTTCACATCTTTTTGGTTTGGAATGTTTCTTTTTGTCACAGGAATTCTTTGTTGTGTATACGTTTCTGGGAGAGCTATAAATGTATCGTCATTAAGTCCACTCACTTCCAATTCAGTAACCATATGTGTTGACACACTCCTTTCTTGTCCTAGTGTACGTAACAGAATGTTCGTTTTCTTTCCTTGTACGTTAAGCTGTTGCATTAATGCATCTGTACAAAAGGTGGCAGTGCTGCCGGGGTCAAGGAATGCATATGTTTTGATTATGGTGTTGCTTTTGTTTGATTTTACCTTTACGGGTACGATGGACATGACACACTGCTCGTCGCCGGCCCCAATACGACCACATGCGGAGAGGGTAGCTGGCTTGATGTTCTGCCCACTTGGCACCTCCACTGCGTCTTGTTTTCCTTTGTTTTGTTCCATTTTTCCTATGTGCAGTGCTGTATGGTGCAGCTTCCCACAAACAGTGCATGACTGGCGGTGGGTGCAGTCTTTGCTCATGTGGCCTGAAATGAGACATGCAAAGCAAATTCCTCTGTCTTTCAAAAATGAGATTTTCTCAGTATGCAATTTCCTTTGAATCGAGTGCAGGTGCCAAGTAGATGGTCACCTGAACAGAACACACAGACTGACTTGGTGTGGACTGCATAGGGGCTGTTTTGGTGAATTGGGGAGGAAGGCTTCACACCAACAGTTGCAGCATTGGTGAACTTTGATTTTGACAGAGATCTTGAATCTGTAGGCCTTGTACTCCTACTGGGAGTGCTGCTGGGAGGAGAGGTTTGTATGTCGCCAAATACAGGGTCTGTAAGGATTTTCACCTGTTTTTCAATAAATTCAACCAAATTCTTGAATGTGGCTCTCCGCCCCGTTGATTCTTGCAGATTGCACGCTACAACTCTCCACCTTTCTCTTAATCTGTAAGGTAATTTGCTGATTAACATTTTAAGATTGGAGGACAGATCCAATTCATCCATGTAAGCAATATCACTCATGGCATTCAAGCATCCTCTGAGATACAGGGCATATGCTTTCAGATTTTGGGAATCTTCCACCTTAATGGGGTTCCATGACAATGCTTTGGTAATGTATGCGCATGAGATTTGGTATTCATTTCCAAAATTTTCCCGGAGCAGTTCTTTTGCCTTTGCAAACCCTGTGTCTGGATCTAAAAAGAGGCATGTTCTAACTAGCTCCTTTGACTGACCTGAGGTGTACTGTTCAAGATAGTACAGTTTATCCTTTGCATGTTCAATTTTGCTTTCGATCACATGTTCAAATGAACTGATGAATGACCTGTACTCCATTGGCTCATTATTGAATACCTTTATCTCCTTTCGGGGTAGATTTGACTGGTCCTGTTGTTTTATTAGAGAAGTGGTGATGTCATTTTGTCTTTGTAAAATATTGTACAGTTGAGCATCACTTTGAGGAGGCCCTATTGACGCACCATCTAGT
The DNA here is from genome assembly GCA_036785325.1 of Urophycis tenuis. Classification (NCBI taxonomy): domain Eukaryota; kingdom Metazoa; phylum Chordata; class Actinopteri; order Gadiformes; family Phycidae; genus Urophycis; species Urophycis tenuis. The sequence goes on from JAXIVH010000135.1 coordinate 162,251, forward strand.
GAGGCAGCAGGTTGAAGGCCCAGCCTTGGTTGTACAGGCGGCGCAGGGCGTGATGGAGCATGGGGCCGATTACCTGCCTGTATAGGTTGTGGTTGTCCCCTATGTGCATCAGGCTGCGAAGATGAAGGTGCATGTACAGTTTGTGGCTGTGAAGGCGTTCTCCTTGCTGTTACCGGGGTTATATGGCTGGGTTGACTCCTTTGTGCTTCAGGTAGGTGCCAAGATGGAGGTAAAGGCTGCTGTTCTGTTGCAGGAGGGGGTATAGAAACAGGGTAAGTAGCATGGGCTTTGGGTTTAACACTACCATTTAATGTTTCTTTTGCAGGTTGCAGCACATCAAGTTCCTTTGCAATGGTTTCCTTAGTGTCCTGTAGTTTCAATGAGTCTCCTATATACTCGTTCATTGCGTCACTTTTAGTGTCTGATAGTGATAATATGGCAACTTTTGCATTAGCTGCATCTAATTGACTCGATAAACTTAACATTTCCTTTTGTTTCCTCAATTTTTCTTGCCTTTTCTTTAATTCTTCCTCTTCTTGTTCAATGTAATGTTGTTCTTTAAGCGCAGCCAATCTAACCTCAAGCGCAGCTTTCTCAGCTTCTGCGCGCCTCAAAGCTGAAGATGTGCGTGAAACTCTTGATCCTACAGGGGCTTTAGACGCGCTGTCCCCCGGTTGTATGTCGTCCATTTCATGTTTAGCAAGCCACCTATCCACGTAATTAACAAATGCTTGTTGGTTTTCTCTTTTTGGTGCGTACCACGTCTCGTGATCTGTTACACGCTCTTGCTCATTAAGCGCATTTTGATATTCGCCTTGAATAATATCGATTTCTTCCAGCATCTCTCTGTACTTTTGCATAGTAGTTTTAACTTTGTCGACACTTGATTCATTATTTATTGCTTTCTTGACTTTGTTCATCCGCCGTGTAAGCTGTCCCAATTTAACCCTTCTTCTTTTGCGTAAAGTACCCTCTGTTTGAGAAGCATTCTCTATCTCCGCAAGTTCATCCACATCAGTTTGCGAAGCGTCTGATTCAGCCATGTTTTACAACTTAACGGTATCTCTTAACTTTCAATTTAAATGTCTTGTCTTGTCTTAAAAGTTTCAAAAAAGGCTGTCTTTTACTTTCAAAAAATCGTAACTGAGAAGTCATGAAAATAAAGGTGCGCGTAAGACATGCGCTTTTCTTACTTTGTTTCTTCAAACTTGATTTATTCAACTTAAAAGTTCATTCAATCCTTTCCCTTTCCATGCACGAGTTCCAGTTCAAACAACTTAATTAAATGCCTACCGGCGTTTTCAGGTGCCCGTGTGGTTGGGATTCCAATCCTTTGTTCTTCTCGACGCTCCAGAATACTCCGCGTCATCCACCAGTTCCGATTTCCAGAGAAGAGTCTTTGACTAATGTATTGACAAATTATCCTGTTTAAAAGTCCATTTGTTTTGTCCCTTTTTGGTGGTGACTGACAACTCTTTGACGCTTGTGTTTGTTGTATGACCAAAATGAAATCCAGGAATCCAGTAAGACAGACACGATTTGAAGTTGATGTTTTGCTTTTAGTTTCTTAAAGTTTTCCAAAATACAAACGCAATAAGGCTCCTTTAGCCATTGAAAATAAAGGGTAAATTAACTTAATAAGCACAATGTTTAAACAGCGTGAATCACAGCAAACAGGTGCGAGGCAAGGTCAAAGACTCTGCGCTCTCAGTCAGCCACGCCCCCTTCTCCAGGTAGCCTCCCAATTTATAAACATCTTTCGCCTGTAGGGGCATAGTCTTACAAAATACAAATGCAGGCATTAAGAAATTGCTAAATAAATAAACTGAGGGAATGGCTCCTACACCGTCCTTGAACAAGTCTTTGTGCTTTTCAAGCATGTCTTGCAGTGTGAGTGGTGAAGACTGAAGATGTTTCCCCAGTTCAGCTTTATCTTCTGCAGCCAATTTCTTCCCAGCAATTGAGGTTTACTGCCTTTCACCACTGCAAGTGGCAACTTCCACTCCCGTTCCCTATACTTCACCCACACCAGGATCTTCCCCAACACAGGTATAGTCTCTCCTGTGTATGAAGACATGTGAATGGCAGCTGGTTTCAGTAGGCAATTCTTCAGTTGCTCCTGATGAATGGACTCTGGAATCAAAGATACTGAAGCACCCATATCCACTTGCATTTTCACTGGTTTCCCAGATAACTCCATGTTGACAAAAATGCCGCCTGTCTTTCCTTGTGCAGTGTATACTGTAAACAGCTCCAGCTCATCATCATCACAGTCATCTGAGTCATCCGTTTCTCTGGTTGCTGTGACCATTTGCGCTTTGTCACTTAGTCACTCTGTTTTGTCTTCTTGCAGACTCTTCTCAAATGTCCAAATTTTTGCATCCATGGCATGTTTCTGTGCGAAAGTAGCATTCAGTTGGTTGATGGTTATCTTTGCCACATCAATAGCACTGCATTTTCTCTGAAAACTTTTGTTTTCCTCTAGAATCATCCTGCCAATTGCAATGTGAGCTTTGACCATGTGATGTCGTCTGTCACTTGAAGTATTGAAGACTTTGTTAAGTGCAGCTTTTGGTTTCTCTGCATGTTCTCTCAATTATTTGTGTCCTTGTGGGCCAATTCTAGAGCAAGTGCAATTTCACAGGCCTTTTGAAAAGTGAGTTCTTTTTCAGAGAGCAGCCATTTGTGATACCGCTCCCCTGAGAGGCCACATACAAACTGATCCCTGAGGTCATCATTGAGAAATTGTCCAAAGTCACAAGTGCTCGCCAGTTTCTTCAGTGCAAGGATATATTCAGAGACTGTTTCATCTTGCTGTTGCTGTCTTTTGTAGAACCTAAAGCGTTCAAGATAGGCTTTGGCTTGAAATGCAGTGACACAGCTTTTGTGAGGTTATTGTAAGTCTCATCACTGACTTTTTTCAGTGCAACCAAATTTTTCAGTAGTGGACCCAATACACTCAGGAATACTTCAGCATTCTTCCCTGGATCAATGTCATTTGCAGATAGCCATCTTTCAAACCATTCTAGATATGAATCAAAATCTTCTGTCTAACTGTCAAATTCCGGAACTTTTCCGATATATGCCATTTCTGCAGGTCATGTTAGTTCTCTCGGCTAACATTCAACACGCTGTTCAGACAGCTGCTCCACGTGATTGACATTGCTAACCTGCTACGCCCGCCCCGGACCCTTGTTCTACTACTACTCCGGCAGCACATATTACTGTCTTTCTCACAAGCCCCCCCTTGTGACCAACCCGGGTACTGCCAGTTACCACTGCTCATCAACCTTGCCATCCCCCCTGTGGTCTACTGTCTCCTACTGGCTGTTATAAACCTACTTTCATTGCTGTGAACAACTGGTTTCCTATTCCTGTTGTTATTTCACATCGCAAATCAATAAACAGGTACAGGTGTGGACGAACTATTGATCATAGTGTCCTAGTTAATCCACCTAGGTCAGCTAACACCGAACCTCACTTCAGCAATCTAACCTTGGGCTATTTAACATCCACTCACTGACCAGCAATGGACCTCTGCTGTACGATCTACTGAATGAATGTAAATTTGATTTATTGTGCTTGACTGAGACATTGCAACAGCCTGATGACTTTTCACACCTCAATCAAACTATTCCCCCTGGGTTTACCTACTCATCAAAACCCTGTACCTCTGGCAGAGGAGTTGGACTGGTGATACTTTACAGTGAAAAGTGGAAAGTATGTTCCATTACGGTGCCAGTGCACTCTTCATTTGAGTCCATTGCCCTGCAAATCAAGGGCCCAACTCCTACTATCGTTGCCATTATTTATAGATCCCTTACCTACCCACCGGGTAAAAGTCTGCCTACCTGCCCTGTCCTCATTAATAACTGACGTTATCCACTGCTGCAATAACTCCAATACTCCAAAAACCTGGCACAGATCCGAATGACTTAAACAACTTTTGTCCAATCTCAAACCTGCCATTTCTCTCCAAAGTACATGACCGAACTGTCGCAGCTCAGAAACACCCCTCTGGCTGACAACAATCTCTTCAAAAAATATCAGTCTGGCTTTCGTCCCCTACACAGCACTGAGACAGTCCTTGTGAAAATCACCAATGACCTTCTGATGGCATCTGACTCTGGACAACTTTTCATTCTGGTTCTCCTTGACCTGAGTGCAGCTTTTGACACAGTCTTTCATATCATCCTCCTGGACAGGCTAGTATCCATTGGAATCACTGATATTCCTCTGGCTTGGTTCAGATCATATCTCTCGGGCCGCACCCAGTTTGTCAACTCAAGAAATTGAGATCCAACACCTCTCCACTCTCCAGTGGTGTTTCCCAGGGCTCTATCCTTGGCCCCCTGCTGTTCATTATCTATCTTCTGCCTCTTAGCTACATTCTTAGGAAATTTGACATTCAATTCCACTGTTACGCTTATGATACCCAGCTCTACATTTCTGCTAAGCCCACTGCCTCTCTATCACCCAAAGGTCTGTCCATCTGCCTACTGGAAATGAAATCATGGTTCTCACTCAACTTCCTCAAACTCAACAGCGACAAAACTGAGGTACTCCTCATTGGCGCCAAATCCACCTTAGCAACACTCAACACTTTTTCCATGTCCATCAACAATGCCACTGTTGACCCTTCCCCTCAGGTAAAGAGCCTCAGTGTCATCTTGGACAGCAGTTTATCCTTCGAGACCCATATAAATAATGTTACAAATAGAAAAAATCCTTTTATAGTGACTTTAACTTAAAACCTGTAGGTTTTAATTAACTATGTATTATTACTACATATGTACCATATTATTACATTTATTAAAGGAGGTCTATTAATGAAGTAAAATTATTACACCAAAATACAAAAATCGCAAGGGCACTACACTCTATTTACTATTTCAGATTTGAATTAAACAAAGTAACAAAAGATTGTTCTATTTTCCCTTTCTTTATTGTGGTATATTGAAATTGTCTTTGTTCTTATTATACACTTATCATCATTATGGATACCTTCCCGAGCAATGTATAAGTTCTTGTGTAATCTGTGCATCAATGGCTTTGTGGAACAGCAGGATTCTATCCAAATGAGGGTGACTGCTACAGTTCGTACAGTGAAATAGGAAACCTCCCTGAACACAGACAGAAAATACCTGGAAAGAGATACACTGAAAACAGTGGGAACCCTAAGTCATGTGTCAGAAGGACACTGTGCACCTTTTGGATTCATTAAGTTTAAAATATATTTTTGCTCATGCA
>JAXIVH010000135.1:172500-223025 GCA_036785325.1 Urophycis tenuis
GTGTTTTCTTTTAAAAGTGGTAACGGCGGTAAGGGGCCTCGGGGGCTGTGATCCAAAGTGCTGATGGGAATAGAGGATCGGCTTGTCCCTGCTAACACCCCTTTCCTTATTAAGGGATCTGACTCACGTTTGAGCTGAGAGGCCGACTCCACCAAGTCTTTCTATATTTCATAAGACCATTGCTGCAGCTGCTGCAAGTTGCTGAGGTGACAGCTTTATAGAGGGGGAGAGGCGAGGCCGAGGACGCCATGAAAACGCATGTGGAGGGACCCTTCGAGAGCCTCTAGTCTAATGCTCATCCTCACCAAGTACCCTACACCTGCATTGTGCGTGCGTGTGTGTGTGGAGAGAACAAAGAAGCGCTTGGTCTGTGGATCGACTCAACTTGTAGCGTTCTTCTTCACAGCCTGTGTGGGAGAGCCGTGCAGCGTTTGCGGCGGATGGTGTGTAGAGGTATGGCCGGTGGTACTACTGGTGTTGATGCTACTCTCGCTTCATGAATTACTGCAGGCTGACAGGGGAACAGTGCCCTCTGTTAACCCTGTCACTGCTGTCCTGGACAGCGCAAGGCGTAGCCGTCACCTTCACACACACCAGGTGCAATGATGGGAGGGGCCGAGGGGCCAGACCCACAGTGGGAAGACAATGCTTTAGCTAGCTTTATTCATCACTCCTCCACCTTAGCCACGGTTTCAGCCGTATCACACTTGTTGTCGTTCTTCCGGCAAGGTTGTTTCCAGTAAAGGCCCGGTCCATGTAACACACGTCTGCAGATCCCCCCCCCCCGCCCCCACCCCCCCCAGCAACGTGATTGGTGGAAATACAATTGACGCCACAGAATGCGAAACACCCTGTTCACCCAGATTGGAGCTCATCTACCGTCAAAGGCTTGAGTTGTTAATCTTTCGTCTGATTTGTGAGACGTGCAAAACGATCGGAGGAAATTCCTTTTGAGATGCCGGGACAACTTGCGCCCGCTGACACTAATCTGGTACATGGCGGACTTAACCCTGCACACTCCCGCAGAAATGACTTCTATGAGGCCTCATTGATTTGGATGATTGCAAAACAAAGTATGTTACATCTCAGACAAGGCTCTTCCTCAGCATGTTATTAAATTGTCTCACTTCTGTTGGAATATGGGTCCAAAATACCTAAGGGGTCACATTTTCCATGTGCGTTTGTCTGAGTTTCTGGTGTCCATCCATCAAAGTGCCACTGAACTCAAACTTCCAAATGGAAGTAGAATGAACCGAAAATTCTCAACTCAGACGGGACATCCTGACCTCATAAGACGACACCTTACTCCAGGTAAAAATGTTGACTCTCCTGAACCCGTGCTTCACGAAGCAGGTCCCTGGACACGGTGCTGGCTGTTGGAAGCTTTAATCTGTGCGTTTAGGCTACCTGGGTGTTCCTCTGACATCAGCTTTGCAGGGAATATCTGTTGTTTTGGCAGAGTCTAAAAACCCAGCAAGCGGCCTGGCTTTGTACAGGGTCAGAGAGCTCCCTGGAGCTAAACACAGCACCTGCTACCCTGGAGCGTAGCCGCGTCGAGTGTTCACGGAATACTGGATTGAGCTACCTCACTCTGGAGAAACCCCAAACAGAGACTTGTAGGATTGTTTCTTTCCAACACAGCGTTTACATCATACAACATTTTCCTTTCTCTATATTTTGAAAGCAAACAGATAAGGCCGTGGATGGAGACTATTCAACAAGAGGCCAAATGTTGTCATTGTACGATCGGAAATCCTCAAGACGCGCAGTTTTCCCTGTAATGATTTATTGGCATTACGATATGATTAGGTCACCATATAATAATTCATTGGCATGACATTGGGATTAGGTCACCATATCCACGGACTAACTGAACCACTGCTGTGTGTGTGTGTGTCTGTGTGTATGTGTGTGTGTGTGTGTGTGTGTGTGTGTGTGTGTGTGTAGGACCTGCAGGGGTGGTTGGTTGTATGGGCTCTGTTGTGGGACTCTATGTCCCCTTGGCATGGTGGGGGGGATGTGAATTCTGAACATATATTTCGGAGGACTTGTATTCATCTCCTGTTCATGTTGCAGCGTGGGCATTTTCAATGTCATAACGTCTTTTAATATCGTCTGCTTTTCACTCATTTCTTTCAATGCTTTCACAGTTTTGTTTTGAAAAAAACCCCAACAACCTTGAAACATGTTGCTCTCGTTCTCCCCGTTCAGAAGGGAAATTCAAGTTGATGATTCATTGTCATGAATCATGTTCATTGTCCTTACCAGTGCCTCGTTAAAGCAAACACATAACAACACATATGCAACGGTGCAATGTGCAGGCGGACGCGCATTCCCTCAGCCTAAACCTGTGGGCATCCCAGAGCAAGATGCCCTAACTCCTTACTTGCTCCTCAATGACCTGGATTAAAGAAAAGGTTTCACTGCCAGTAGCTTTGGATAACAGCATCTGCCCAATGAGTAAGTCATAGTAAAACATGGGCACTGTGTACGCCGCATAAGGATAGCACGCTAGTGGTGTGGGCTGCACAGCAGTCTGACGGTCTGTTTGTCTGTCAGGGCGGCCATCTCTAATGGGAGTTACTATGCAGATGCACTCGACCCTCAGCCAGAGGGCGGAGTGAATCTTATGCTGCGCTGCACCGATGTAACAATATAATGACGCGCGGCACAAACCAAGGAGAGGGGGAGAGGGGCAGAGAGGGGGGGGGAGGGAGAGAGGGAGGGACGGAGAGAGGGAGAGAGAGAGTACACACGTCTGCGTGTGTCAGGCCTTTCCAACTGTATCTGCGGCATCCATGACTTTGATGTTCATAGGTCTTGGGTAAACATGATACGCCGGTTACGTAGCCGAGTGCGCTGTTTTGATCAAGATGAATTGAACGTGAGGTGACACCTGTGGTGGTGGTGGTGGTGGTGATGGTGCTGGGGGGTGGGGGTATTAGTCACACAGGAACCACTGTGCCGCCCTGTGTCTGCTTGACCTAACATGGCGAGAACAATGGTTTATTCTTCATTGTGTTCCCTGCCGCTGTGTCTCCTATTTTGTCTGCAAAGCCTTTCTCAGAGTGGAGCAATTAGCAGCGCCGCCCATGCTGCTCCGCCTGACTGCAATCTACACTCCTGAACTCTCCGGCAGTGCCCCGGCAGTTCGCTCTCGCTCCCTCACTCTCCTATGTACATGTATGTATTTATATACGTATACATACACGCACGCACACACATGCACACACACACAGACACACAGAAGTGAGAGAGGGGAGAGGATGATGAAGAAAAGGTGAGGGGAAGAGGGAGAGTGCTGAGCTGGAAGACGAAGCGAATCTCCCTCCTCTCGCCGACCTCCCAGTGTTGGAGGAACGAGGGGGGCCTACACAACACATAATCACGCATGCATGCACGCCGTACACCCTGGACTCTCTTCCCATAGAGCAGGCTCACACGTTTCCCTCCCTTCGCCGGCGCAGGGGCAGAATGCATGCCGCAGCTGCTGAGTTATTTATTTAATTATCTTAATGAAGTTAGGCTGCACGGCGGCGGTGGCGGCGGCGGCGGCGGCGGCAAGGAATTCATTCCACGCGAGTAATGGGCCATCCTGGCACAGGTACCACAACGCATTAAGAGTAGCATGCGCGGCGTAGAGGCTGCGCTCCGGGGCTTTCGACTTCCGTTTGGCTTCCAGTTCGTCTCTATGAGTAAATATTTGACATGAGCAGTGTTACTGGCAGGTTGGCGACGGTGTCAGACACCTTTTGGGAATCGCCCTTCTACCGCATGCCTTTAACTCGAGTTTCACCCAAATATCAAGGCGCTTTTAGAGGAGATGTATTGCATGACCAGGCTCTGCCTCTACTGTGTCTGCCGTCTTCTAACTGAAGTGATGGGTTGGATAAGCCTAGCTTCTCCAGCACTAGTGGCTAGCCTAGCCTCGCTAGCGCGAGGGGTTGCATGGCCTTGCGTATCTAGTGCTAGGGGTTGCCCTGGGGGAGAATTTATCACAGCACACTTGCATAGGAGGGGAAAATCACAGCACACTTGCATAGGAGGGGAAAATCACAGCGATCCTGGCGTGCCTGACTTAGACATCAGGCCCCCCCCCTCCCCCTCTCCTTCAGCTAGGGGTGATGTCATCCCCCCCCCCCCCCCCCCCCCCCCCCACCCCGGGTCACCAAAACGACCCAGCAGAGAGCCACTGGTTGAAGATGGCATTCAACCCTGCAGGGTCGCAGGTCCGGCTTGCGTAACGCATTGCTCTTCTATTTGGAGCCAGGGACAGGGAACTCTGGCTTCAGGGCCGTGGCGAGAGCGGTGATCTTCCTGTTGTGCATACGTCAGGCCGTGTTGTGGCGTTGTGCAATGGCAGTGAGTGGACAGGGATGGTAGAGAGGGAGCGGGAGAGGATGAGGATGACGATGAGGATACGCGAGAGGGCAATGGCGTGCATGAGGGAGGGAGGGAGAGAGAGACCTAATTTTGTGCTTTTATCATCTCTTCATTTTTCAAAAGGGAAGTGGTTTACTCTAGGTAGAGAATTAAAGGAGAAGAGGACTTGCATACATGTCAGACGAGGTTAGCGTCAAAATTCTAACACTGACAATATGGTCAGTGGCTTGGACAGATTCTCACACACACACACACACTCTGGTGATATGGACACAATCAAATCTAAATATTTTTTAACATATATCTCAATATTGTGTGGATGACTGTTCATGCTTTAATTTTTTATAAATAGTCATCAGTCATGTGGATAGTGTGTAGTAAGTGGGTAAAGGGAAATAAAATAGCTACAACAGTCTGATGGCTGATGGCTGTAATGCAGCCTTTACAACCAGGAAAAGTCAACACTTGTGCCACAACCACGATATTACATTACCTAAAGTCTAAGTCACAATATATAAATGTCACAATATATTATACAATATTATACTCACTCCCTGAAAAATCCCTCAAATCAAATATACGTGGTTGTTCCCAAGAGGGGAATTTGCGTTTGACTCCAGTGTGACTGCCAGTCAAACACACACACATTACATACATGTATTATAAAAAATCCAGTTCAGATTCATGGTGGGTCCAAGATGGGACCAGGATGGGTCCAGGGTGCATCCAGGGCTGGTCCAGGTTATGTCCAGGGTGGGTCCAGGGTGGGTCCAGGGTGGGACCATGATGGGTCCAGGGTGGGTCCAAGGACGTGCTGGGTTGGAGAGTTGATGTGTGACTCCTGGTCTCTCCCGGTGCGGGCGTCGTCTGTGGCACGTTATCTGTTCTCTGAGCTCCGCTGTGAGGCAGCGTGTTGTCAATGCCTATTTCAGGACTTGTTATTTATCTGATCTCACACCTTGCAGGGAGGAGAGGGAGACACACAGGGATTCACTGGACTGGTGCGAGCTACATGAGATGTTTCTGGGTCCAAATTAGCTCTGTTGACATTCTGGTGCAACTCAGCAAACCATATGAGCCACAAACGGGGGCTTTTCAAAATGTTCACATTTTTGTTGTACCAAAATGATTTGGGAGTATTTTTGTGGGGAATTCTAACTGTAAATATGAAACAATGGTGTGTGCATAGCATGTATCGCTTGTGTTGGTCAGTGTTAGTTTGGAGTGGACTTTTTATATATTATTATAAGTGATCTACATGGGGTCTACAAATTGGGGCTATTTGGCCCCAATTTGGCTGATTGTGTGTTCATGTGCGTTGTGTTCAACTGCAACAACACAATTACTCCAGACATGACTAAATGCCTCTTGTTGGAAATTCCTCAACGCCTATCTGCATTTGTAAATCGTGTGAAATTTGGACTTCTAGTAGCTTAGTAATTATAGTCCCAACATAGAAAACATAACATAACATAACAATGTATCCCTACCAAAATGAAAATGATTCTGACGTTTCCCACTTGAATAAACTTAAGTAATGAAAAGAGGGATACTTTAATCCTGAACCCTGAAGTGTTCTTGTGGATGGCCTAATTGACGTGGAAACGTGGGGGAGGGAGAGAGGGAGAGAGAGAGAGGGAGAGAGAGGGAGAGAGGGAGGGAGAGAGAGAGAGAGAGAGAGAGGAGAGAGAGAGAGAGAGAGAGAGAGAGAGAGAGAGAGAGAGAGAGAGAGAGAGAGAGAGAGAGAGAGAGAGAGAGAGAGAGAGAGAGAGAGAGAGAGAGAGAGAGAGAAGAGAGAGAGAGAGAGAGAGAGAGAAGAGAGAGAGAGAATATTGGATGTCAAAGATGGGTTTTCTGAAGCTCCGTGGCTTGAAGAAGCAGGAGGGGGCCTGGTTGCGATGGTATGTCCGTGGGCATTTTATTTATCTGCTTAACTATTCATTCCCTTGGTCGTGCTTTCTTTGTTATCGGTCTAGTGGGGCCTGTGTTGCCTGTGGCAGGAATGGAGCAGGCTTTGTGTGTGGGCCTTTCCTCGACCTGAGGAGGACTCCTTCGCACTTAGCATGGATCGTTGCTAGGAAGCCCCGCGCTTCACCCGCAGTCCCTCTTCTCTGCTGGCTGGATTGTGGCGTTCATCATCGAGAAAATTAAATGTGGTTTATATCGTGCAATACTCTGGAGGATGTTGGCTTTGTAGAAGCTATTCTGAAAAAGGCCCCCTAGATGTGAAGAATTTCACCGGCTTTTTGGGGAAAATTATGCACGGCTTTCTGCCTAAACTGTTTGGAACCTGAAAGAAAAAATTGTTTGATTCTCTAACTAGATGCAAAATCTGTTCTGCCTTTTATTTCCTTTGTTTATTATGTTTCCATGTGTATCAACCTGATTTCAAATGCAAGGTAGCGGTGATTAAAAATATGTAACGTATGCATTGTAAATGTAGCGCGTATATACATCACAATTGGTTTGTTGTTGTTGTCTTGTCAGCCTTTATTCTTATGAATGAAGAAACGTGTTTCACTCAACGACTGCATTAGGCAGGGCTACATTTAATTCAATTGATTGTAGTAGTATCCATGCATTAGTAATTTAGCGGGCCGCACACATTCGAGGTCAAACCCAGTACCACATCATCTGGGAGTCAAACACCCCAGCCACCACACTATCCCGTGTCATGGCCCATAAACTACATGCCTATCTTTGGTTACCTCGTGGGAATGATACGCCGTGTTCAAATCGAGTGTATAATCTTTCATTTACATGGAGCGCAATTAACCCGAGATAGAGAGAGCCAATCTATTCTTTACCTATTTATTAATTTAGCAGATCCTTTTGGACGTTTTCTGTTTGTCAGTCATGGGAGCAGCAGTTTCGCGTCGGCGGCGTCGACAGGTAAAGGTATTTTGGGATGTGAACCCAGAACCTTTTTTTTTTTTCATCCTAACCCTCCCCCCCCCCACCCCTCCAACCCTCCGAAGCATTTTTTAAAATATGATCAGATGGTTTGGATTAAGATGTAACTTGTGTTATTTATCCTTGATGGGAAATTCTGTGAAATTGAGTTTTGAATATATATACCGGTATATACCGTTGAACAATGTGAGGGCCCTTCCCGTGGATCTCTGGCAGACCCTCGTGCTGCCCGACCACGTGTCTGGCAGGAGCAGTGCAGCCCCTGGGCGCAGCAGCAGCAGCAGCAGCAGCAGCAGCAGCAGCTGCAGTAATGCAACAACGCATGACAGCGTAGCCACCATGCGCTCTACGCAGCACAGTCCCCAGTCAGCATAACAAGCATGTGCTCCAGAACACACAGACACACACGCGCGCACTCATGCATGCACATATGCACGTACACACGCAACGACCCCATGTGCTTGTGTGTGTGTGTGTGTGTGTGTGTGTGTGTGTGTGTGTGTGTGTGTGTGTGTGTGTGTGTGTGTGTGTGTGTGTGTGTGTGTGTGTGTGTGTGTGTGTGTGTGTGTGTGTGTGTGTGTGTGTGTGTGTGTGTGTGTGTGTGAGAGAGAGACAGATAATGTCACCGAAACACACATTATCTCTCTGTATCTCTCACACACACAGACACAGGCGCACACAGACGCACACTCTTTCTGTCTCACACGCATTCTCTTACACACACACACAACGGCTGTAACTGCCACGCTGGTTCAGTGTAGTGTGTGTATGTGTTCGTATCGCCTTGGTAACATGGGCTTGCGTGGGAGATGCAGTGCTACATTTATTTGGATTAGGGTTGACTCTTATCAATAATGCAGCGCTCACAGGGTCGCTGTGAACTCATGCTTTTCATGTTTCATGAGCTTCTCCCACCACTCTTGACCCTCTCACTCTGTACGCGCTGCAGTCAGGCCACAACAATGTCGGCCAAGTCATTCTGTACAATGAATAGACAAGATGCCAGACTCTGGTCTAGCATGACAACGATGCTATTGTTGTTGTTGTTTTTTTTTTACTAGGGATTAACCAATGCTATATTGTGTACCGGTGTCTGTTTCCATATTGACTATAACCCCAGGCTTAGGATACCACAAAATAATAGATGGTGTAATCGGATAAGATGCATAGAAACGTCTCCTGAGTCCTGACTGGCGATGCTGACCGTTCGAAACCATTAAGAGAGATGGTGAATTAGTCATGGCCTGGGAAATAGCCTGTGACCAAAAATGAAAGGTTGCAGTATCTGGGTGCCATCGGAAACGGGAACCAGAGCCATCGTGTGGCCCCTCATTGTCCAGCTACTCCACATTCCATCGATTGTGTTATTTGTCCATAGGAATAAATCCTTAATAGTATGTTAAGATACCTTCTATTATACTAAACCACAGCCGGTGCAAGCTAAGCAGGAATACGAGGCCACCGAATACCTGCATGTTTTTTTTTTTTTTTGTCTTTTCCTCCACCTCTCTCTACCACTCCTCTCCTCTCCTTCCTCTTCTTGCACTCCTCCTCACAGGATGACAACCCCTCCTCCACACGTTGAGTCCTAGCATACGGTCCTCGGTGATATGTCTATATATAGACGAGGAAAGAGATGGAGCAAAATAGGAAGAGGAAAGAAACGAAGGAGTCTTGTCTACTGGTGTGTTCTGGCAGCTATCGGTGGCGGTCACCGTGTTTTTTGGCGGTGCAGAGTGGCTTTGGCTTGAGACACATTTGGACAGTGTTTGTGACCCACTCCATCGCTGTCCTATGGGGAGACGGTTTTGCGTTGTGAGTTGTTTAATCTTTGACCTGGTGCACTGCCCAAAGTCAACAAAGACTACTCCACTTCACTACGATAACTACTAAACTACGATAACATTTACGTGACAACTTCGACAAATACCACTTGCTACAAAATGCTACCGCTGCGCAAAACGACGACCAAAGCTAGAAGGCTTTGCAACACACTCGCCACGCTCAAGACTACAGTGCCCCATCTAGCAATGTGCTCAACTGGGGCTGGTCTTCAGTGAACAGCACTTCCCAGCACTTCCATGGATGTGATTGGCTACATTTTCTCCTCTGTTCTCCTCTTCCTCTGGTGTTTAAGTGTGCTGATGTGTGTGGAGATAACATTGTGATGATAAGCATTCTCTATTGTAGAGAGAGAGAGAGCGGTCACAAAGTCAGGAAGTAGCGACAGGGATTGTGTTGTTGTTTAGCCACCATGTCTTTCACTATGTCTCGCATAAGTAGTAAGTATTTCCGTTTTTTCCAAAAACAGAAATAGGAAGAACATGTAATGGAACTTGCATACTGCTGTTTTTAATTCTTGGTTGCCCCATTTGATCAACGTCCAATTGCAGTAGAGCTCTAATTCTATCATGAAAGAAGCACTTTGATACATGAAGAAAGTATTCTTTGAAATGTACAATAGAACAATACAAATTATTATCTTCTAAACGAGTGTGTGTGTGTGTGTGTTTGTGTATTTGTGTGTTTGTGTTTGTGTGTGTGTGTGTGTCTGTGTGTGTGGCTCATTAGCAAGGTAGAATCATCTCAGTACGCTGCAGAAGAATCTGGAAGCTATGACAGGTGCGTGCTGGTGTCTGGGGTTATGTGTGTGTTATCATGTGTATGTAATCACGTGTATTCTGGGCACTCATTGGGAACATTTTAATTTGAACCTTTTGTGTCTATAAAACAGGTCAGCATTTGTTCTGCCCTTAAGCTAGTGGTACAAGAACCAGCTAGCATTGTCAACAAAGCGGGCTAATGGTGTTGGAGATGGCTGGCGAGCAGTGTTGAAGATAACTAGCTAGCAGTGTTGAAGATGGCTAGCTAGCAGCGTTGGAGATAGCAAGCATGTGGTGTCACAACTACCTTGGGGTTTCAGAATTAGTTGGTTGTCTCAGAGGTGTAATTGATTTATCCAATGCAGTTCTGGCCAGATCGTGCTCTCCAGCACATTGCTTGGACAATTGACTGGCTTGTTGACAGCTGGCGCTGATAGATGGATAGATACAATGGAGGAACATCTGGTTTTACTGTTGCATACAATCAGTCATTGTACATTTAGATATAGATGAATAAAACACAACATATACAGAATCAACTGGGCTACAGAAGGGTGGCTGAATCTTAAACTCAGTGAATTGCGATGTCATGCTAATGCCTGGTAGCATGAGGCTCGCAATCTTCATTGACATCCCATTGACTGGCAATAGAGGTCATGTCTTCTTGATACCTGTTGACGTGATAAATAGCCTACCTTCAGATATTTTTATTGCAATGCAACTCACCTTTTAGTATCCACGTGCATTTTTACAATAGGAATTTCAGGTGTAATGCATACATAAATCTGAGCATTAATTTGAGTTTGCTAGCGTAGTCGGAACTAGTTAGCATTATGGGAGCTAGCCACTGCACATGGGAATGTAGCAAGCCACATAGAAAATCCAGGAGAGGCACCCACGCGGCTAGGAGGGAAAGAATAAATATTCAAAAGTCAATCTTGATATAGTGGAGTGGGATTAATTGTTCCTTATCCTATGTGTATCTTAAGTTACCTTATCTTAAGTCATGTTGTGTGTATTGGAACACGGTGGAAGTAGATTGTATTGGTAAATACAGGAAACGAGTGGGCACTGGAACACATGCTGATGTTGAACAGATGTTTTAACGCTGCGTCACAGAGAGTGCAGATAACTTTCTACGTTCGTACAACAATTCAAAGGAAAATAATTGGCTTAAAGCATGGCCATATTTTCATCCGCCCCGCACATTCAACAGATAACATCGCAGTTTTCTAAGTGTGGATAAAATCACAGTGGAATGCTGTCTATGCTTTCAGGCGCTTGGCTTTTTGACTAGATCAATATTGGTGTACAGACCATTTAGAAATCATCTGTAAAACTGTTTGTCTGATTTTGTAATATGACACCATTGTTTGCCAAACATTTTGGGTTATTGTGATACAAATTTCCATAGCATTTTAAGTAAAGGTAAGTTCTGGAACCCTGTCTTTGTTTGCTTGCATGGTGGTAAATAACATGCCACAGGCATGCGTTTTACTGGGTAAAACACATGCCTAACATTTACGCTACGTAACTCAACTCCTGAGATGTATTGTGACCGCAGGATAGTAATGATTATATATCATCGCCTTTCATAGTCAGTTATGATCCAAAAACAGGGAGTGCTGAATCAAAACGTAGCTTCACGGAAAATGAGGTGGACGTTGTGGGTGCGTGGGGCTCAGTGATGGGCCCAAGCTACAGCTCCATGCCTGTGATAACAGGATAGCTCGCCTAAAGGTTTTCCATGCAGGCAGGGAGGGAAGTGGTGGCTGGTTCCTGTTGTTCTCCAGATAACTTCACTCAACGTCTGGCCGCCCGCAGCAGACGGACGCCACTGAAAATGCCTCATTGAGCCGCCATCAGTGGCGCGGCAAACATTTACTTTATGTTTTATATATATATTTCACAACCGGAGACAAGAATCAATGTACAAAGAATCCGTCATAATTTCGCAGCAAAATTGGTGAGTTGACGCCGTAGGGTTTGCCGTTGACAATTGAAGCTCTGAAAGAAACCAAAAAAAACCCCAAAACAGCTTAATCTTTGAGTGAGCCGCCTGATTCACTGCAACACAGGCACTGTCGCACCTTCCACTGACTATTACAGCAGCGTTTCACCAGCCAAACGCGAACGCTGCCGGATCGCTCCTGAAACCCGAGGCCCGACGGTGTTGAAGGGTTGGGGTTCTCACCTATGGTTTGCTATATTTGGTTCAGGACAAGGACTTTTCATTAGGTCTGTTTAGATCACATCAGGCCTCGTCTTCAGCAGTCCACGTCGGTTGGTTTGGTCAGTTATCTAGTGAAGGCCAAGTTAACTGGGTCTGACCACCAAGGTTAGACATTCTGGAACTTGTGATGAAATGTTCATTAATTAAAGATGGCAAGATGTGATGGGTTATCAGCGTGGTCACAATCATCTCTGCTTGCTGAATTTGAATTAACAATATTACGCGTTGATACATTCGTTTGTTTTGCCATCTGTTGCCATCCGAATAGTAGTCACAGTGAGTGTTCCTGATGATTTCAACTTTATTAAATTAAGAATCAACAGTATAATAGTATTTAATCCCAGGTTGACTCTTGTGCATTTAGACACCAGCTGTGTGCTTTGTGTCATGTGTCTGCTTCATGGTTTTTCTTGCACGCCCCCGTGTTCTCCTAATTTACTTCCCTCTCATCTCTCTCACCCTGCGCTGTCAGGTGGAACTGGATTGTCGCTGTAATTGGCAGAAAAAAAAAAGTTTCAATTGAGACGGTGCTTTGTATCCCAAGGACTAGTGTTGAAGGAGGCAAGGAGGCAATTTCAAGGAGACTAGTGTGAAGTTAGAAGCGGCTAGAGAGAGACGATTGTGAGTGTCAGAGGAGCTGAGGAAAGGAGGCTGGGCGAGATTACTTGTGTGAGAAGATGCTAGGAGAGATGGCTAGTGAGGATGCTAGGGGAGCAGGCAAGGAGAGGAGACTAAGAGACTAGGAGAGATGAGTGATGTGAGATGGAGTACGCAATGTGAGACTCTCCTTTCATTTGACGTGCGCACACACACACCATTGAACAGACACAAAGGGGAGCCATCTGCTGTCTTTCCAGACATATCAAACACGTCCATATGGGATTTGTCCTTATTAAAACATATATTTGTCTCAGCCAAAGTGAGAATACTGGCGGTGCTGGAAGAGCATAAAGTGGCATGAGGGGTCTGAATCAGTGTTATGGTCAGAAGGTCTGGTCCGTAGTGGACCATCACGTGGAGAAGAGTTGCTGGTCCTTCTGATGTCTGTCCCTCTGTTTCCCTCTGTCTCCGTCATTCTGTTTGTCTGTTTCTTTGATTCCGTCTGTTGATCTGTCTGCCTCTCTTGCTCCCTGTTTATGGTGCTCCATCTTGGTGTCCCCGTCTCTCTTTAAACAAACAGACAGACAGACAGACACCTTATAGTATATACTAAGCAGTGGCACATCAGAAAATACATGCACACAAGGTGGGGGTACTGTGTGTGTGTGTGTGTGTGTGTGTGTGTGTGTGTGTATGTGTGTGTGTGTGTGTGTGTGTGTGTGTGTGTGTGTGTGTGTGTGTGTGTGTGTGTGTGTGTGTGTGTGTGTGTGTGTGTGTGTGTGTGTGTGTGTGGGGGGGGTGAGAGTGCGGCTGAGTCAGAGGTGTGAGATCTGCTGAGAGGTGCTAAGAATGCATTTCTACTTGGCTTTCCATTACCACACTCTTGTTTCATTCTACAGAGAGACAGGGACTCCTGCTGCTGTGCGTTAAGGTAGTTGTGAGAGAAAAAGCGCAGGACTCTGTGTGTGTGTGTGTGTGTGTGTGTGTGTGTGTGTGTGTGTGTGTGTGTGTGTGTGTGTGAATCACTTATGTGCCATGATGGCGCATGTTTTTAGTTTGGATGAATAAAACATATGATGGCGGAGATTGAAAACGACGTTTGTCAACCCCAAAAGATGTTGTTATCAGATGCGCTGTGCATTTCCATCTGCCGTCCCAAAGTGGTGTTGACCAATCACGTTTGAGCGACTCATTCATTGCATGCGGGGAACGTCATTGGTCGAAACCCAGCTGACGAAAAACCCCCGGCTGTAATCTGACGCCGATTGAGCATTTTGTCAGCGTGGAGGCGAAATGTTGTCTGGACCTGAAACGCCTCGAAAAAAAACAGATGAGCCGGCGCATGGAGGAGGAAGTCCTGGCCCGGTTATCCGGCACGGGACCCCCAGAACATATGGCCCCGTGGTCCCCAGAGGTAAATCATCGTCAGCTGCTAGCCGATGGCCTCTGAGATTACAGTATGTCAACTCCAACACTCCTCACTCTGTCTTTCATTTATGGCGCTCTGGCTCCGGCTCTCTTTCTCTCGAATGACAGTGGTATGGTTTTGCAAACCGAGGGTTGTGGGGTAAGGTTCTGTATGCTATACGGGCGCATGGCAAGGAGCCAGTCTTTATGTTCCTAATCCTAATGAGCATCAACATGGGGCTTGGTAGATATGCCATGACTCAGTGCAACAATGGAGCAAGCAGAATGAGAACACTCCCCAAAAATACACAACTGTACGTTGTGTATTTTGTGCATCTGTCACCGAAACAAGGCCGACATTACTGTTCAGTGTGTGCGTTCCTGAGGTTTATAAGAACACTTGCAGACAAAAATTAAGTGGTCCCAGTGCTTAGTTATCAAACGGCCGACTGGTCGACCGGTTCAGACGCAGTCCGAATACATGATTCGGATTGACGCAATCGAACCAAAATGGGTTGATTTGGGGTCGCTGCGCCTAAACAATGTGCAATTACATACACACACAGACACACACACACACACACACACACACACACACACACACACACAGCCAATCAACGCCGTCGATGCCCGCTGGCCCGTGCTGCAGAGCGCAGTCTGGGTTCACAGGGCGATGCGGTACGTGAACACGCCACCTGCATCGGCTGCTCGCCATGCAAGAGAATCCATCCACCATGGCTTCTCTTCTCCTGAAGCTCATGTCTTATTCAGACGGTTCTTCCCGACGGTATCCGGCGGCTCACGATCGCTGTATTCACACATTATTCAAACCCTACTTGATCGATTCACCGCTGGTCACCCAGCACTCCCATTAAAACCAGTATTCCCATTAAGATGCGTGAGCTGGACAAATTATGCGAATGATCGGCCCAGACCCCTGTCTCATTTCCCTAACAAATGCATGTGAAGACTTTTATAATGGGCTCTGCTGGGGCTTAGTAGAGCTTAATAATGCAGACATGTTGTCAGAAGGGAAAGCAACGCAGTCGGAGATTATTAAGCATGCTGATGGTCATAGCCGTTAGCCATAGCCTATTCTGGGGCTACTCGCCGGCTCAACCCACTAGTGCGCTAACCATAGCGGTAATGCGCCTTGTAGTGGCCCAGGATTGATTCCAACCTGCGGTTCCTGTGCTGCGCGTCGTTCCCTCTCTCCCTCCTCTCTTCGTCAACCCACTTTCGCGTTGGTCTCCACTGTCCTGTGACGTACAGGCACAGCAAGCCTATTAAAGAAACTATGAGCATCAAGTTTGGGCCCGTTCTTCTTCTTCTCCTCCTCCTCACCTTTGTTCCTTGAGCAGTAATTACATTTCTTGAGGTCACAGCCATGATGGAGGCTGAGGCATTAGGCAATTAAGGCGGAAATGGGCGCCTTTTGTCTACAGTATAACGATTATTTAGCCATTGAGATGACCCTTCATCCACAATGACCTGAAGCGGGTACGGGTCAGGGGGATCTTGCTGATGAAGGACGCGTACAGGTAGACTGAAGACATCCAGGGATTGTGAACCTTAGGACCCCCTCACCACGAGACCGTCCGACGGTTGCCAAGACACGTGGGAACGAACTGCTGCACGTCCAAAATGCCTTTTTTTTGGGACATGCAGTTCGTTTGACACATCTTGGCCACCGTTTCCTGCGCCAACGTTCCCTTTGGGGCGGCCTGGCGTTGGAGATCATTGTGACGGCGTTGGAGGTGCAGGTAAACATTGAGGACAAACGGTCGGGCGTGTTGGCGTGGCGAAGAGGGAGAGCAGAGCGCGTGGGCTGGAGTACAAATGTGTAACCGCTCTATTACCTCCCAAGCAGCAATAGTCCTTTTCTTCCCAGGGGCTTTGTCCAATCACTGGAGCACACTTTATTACACTGCGTGTGCGTGTGTGTGTGCACGTGTGCGTGTGTGTGTCTGTGTGTGTGTGTGTGCATGTGCGTGTGTGTGATACCTCTCAGTCCCGGTCCCTCTCAGCTCTGCTTCACACAGGGAGTCCACCTCCACCTGCAGTTTACTGGTGTGCTTCTCTCCACACTCGCCGCAGTGTGTGTGTGTGTGTGTGTGTGCGTGTGTGTGTGTAGTCCTCCTGTGTCTCCCTCCTGAATGGCACTTGGGTTTAGTGAATAAATCTCTGGCTTCACGTCAGGGTTCGAGTCCTGCACCCAGGTGTTTGGCGTGTGCTGGGGTGCACGTTGGTTTTCCAAGTCAGTGATGAAAATGGTGTGTGGGTGTGTATTGTGTGTGTGTGTGTGTGTGTGTGTGTGTGTGTGTGTGTACGTTGTTGGCAGCGGTGGCGATGGCATGCATGTTGGGTGAGTGTGTGTGTGTGTGTTGACAAAGGCACGTGTTCGATGGAGTGTGTTTTGGAGTGGGTTGTGTGTCAGAGTGTGAATCGACTATGTTGTGCATGTTGGTGTAGGTGTGTTGATGTTGAGGTGTGTGTTTTGGCGTGTGTGTGTGTGTGTGTTGACATTGGAGTGCACCCTGGCGTGACTTTGGGCTTTCTGCACTGTTCCGTCTTACACAGCTGTTGTCGTGACCCCAGTAGAGGCAACAAATGATCCTAATTATCACCAATGCACATCTGGGCATGGGAGGGGGAGGGGAGGATGGAGGAAGACAAAACCGAAGAATGAGGGGGAGGGGAGAAGAGGGGGTAGCGAGGGAGAGGAAGAGAAAGGGGAGGATGAGAAGGGAGAGACGAGAGGGGGACTGGAGGGGCGGAGTTACGAGGAGGATGCGGTGGGGGAAGGAAAAGGAGGAATAGAGGTGGGGCTATAAGGTGGATGGGGGGACAGAAAAAGATGAGGGCACAGAGAGAAAGGAGAAGAGGAGGAGGAGGAGGAGGAGGAAGAGGAGAGAAGAAGAAGAGGCTGTCTGTTGGAGAGGAGGGCGGTTGTCCGTACTTGAACCGTGCACGGGGCTGCGGTGTGTGTGTGTGTGTGTGTGTGTGTGTGTGTGTGTGTGTGTGTGTGTGTGTGTGTGTGTGTGTGTGCGCACGGGGGTGGGATGTGTGTGTGTGCACAAGGGGGTGGGGTGTGTGTGTGTGCACGCACAGGGGTGGGGTGTGTGTGTGTGTTTGAGAGAGACAGAAAGGGGGCCGGTCCTGGGGTGTGTGTGTGTGCGTGTGTGTGTCAGGGCATGCAGAGGGGGTGGAAATCTGCCATATGGATGAGGAGAGGAGCAAGGATGAAAGAGGGAGGAGGACGAGAAGAGAAGGAGGATAGAGGAGGCGACTCAGCGGCCCATTCCGGCTCGCTGTCTCCTCCTCCTCCTCCAGGGATGCTGACAACACTATTCTGCGAATACATTCATCCTCTCCTGCAGTCTCTCTTTCTGTCTCTCTCTCTCTCTCTCTCTCTCTCTCTCTCTCTCTCTCTCTCTCTCTCTCTCTCTCTCTGTCTCTCTCTCTCTCTCTCTTTCTCTCTCTCTCTCTCTCTCTCTCTCTCTCTCTCTCTCTCTCTCTCTCTCTGTCTTTGTCTCTCTCTCTCTCTCTCTCTCTCTCTCTGTCTTTGTCTCTCTCTCTCTCTCTCTCTCTCTCTCTCTCTCTCTCTCTCTCTCTCTATGACTGTGTTTCTCTTGTCACTCCAGCTCCTCTGTCCTCTGTCCTCCTCTCCTCTCCTCTGTTCTCCCTCATCCTGTGTTTTTTCCCTTTTATTCTTCTCTCTTCTTTTTTCTCCCCCCTCTTCCTCCCCCCATCTGTCTTCTCGTCCTCTGCCACAACCTTGGTGATCCAAAACTCTCCCTCAACCCCCCTCCCGCCCTGCCCCCTCCCCCACTCTATGTGATCTCTGCTAATGAACCCCAAGACCGCGCGGTGGCAGCGGCGGCGGCGGCGGCGGCGGCCGGCGGTGTGGCAGGGACTTGCGTAACGCTGCACGTTTCAGCGGCCGCAGCCTCGGCTGCGTCACGAGAGACGGGGACGCTAACAGACAGAGCGCTCCAGGACTGAAACAAACCCCGCAACGCAAGGTTGTTCCACCACAAAGGAACACACAGGAGGTCATCGCTCTGTGTGTGTCTGTGTGTCTGTGTTGTGTGTGTGTCTGTGTGTGTGTCTGGTCCTTCCAGTTTGGAGGCAGTCTGTTTGTCGGATAATGGCCGACACTGATCGGTCCTGACGGGGTCACGTGCCAGAGGGGAGCCGGCGGAGGCGCGTCTCTGTGGAAGAGGAGGTGCTGTTTCAATTCAAAGTCCATGTGGGGGGGTCAAGGGTTATCTCTGGGGTGGTGGTGGTGGCGGTGGTGGTGGTGGTCAGGGGCGGCGTCAAGGCAACGTGGACAGACCCGACGCTAACGGCAGGCCGCGCGCTTTAGCGGCGGCGGCGGCGCCATTAGCGAGTGTTGGCGGCGGCGCGCAGCCCGGCTTGTCAGACGGCGGGGGAGGGGGAGGGGACTATTTATGTTCTAGATGCATTTAAAACGTGTCCGGAAAGGTCACGTTCCGGGCCGGAGAGGAGCCTGTGTCGGTGTGCGTAGGTCAACCTGGTCCTCCGGCCAATGAGAACACACGAGTGGATTCAGCGCCGCCTGCACCGGAAGCACAGAGCCCTCCCTCACAAAGGGAAGAAACAGAACCCCACAATAAAGGGAAAGTAAAATGGCAGCCGTTGGAGGGTGATTTATGCTTCGGGTCGTCTTCTGCTCTGGCCTGCCGTTGCTTTCTGGGGCTTTTCAGTCGGGGGGTGATTTTTGGTCAGCCTAATGATGAGATAAGGTAATGAATCATCGAGATCGGCCGGTTCCAATGCCTTTCTAAAACCCACCCCGATGGGGGAAGTATACGTTGTGTAGTTACCTGTTGACTTTAGTGCAGCCTCACAATGCCATCACAACGCTCGACACTGGCCAGTAAAACCATCGCTCGATACTTGGCGTGGGAGTGGTTACCGTTTTGAGTGAGAAATGCACGGCCGCTTGTCCTCTACGGCTAGAAAGAGTCGCCCTGAGCCTTGGTAAGTGAGGGAGGCGCGTTCTCAATGCAGGCCGGCACCATAGCCCAGGATTAAAGCGTTTAGTATTTCATGACGCTGGGATCCGGCCACTTGAGGAAAAGCGGCTCTCAGGTGAGTGAGGGCCGGATGCTATTTATGTATTAAAAAAAAAAAAAAACACACAAAAGATGATAAATAAGCGTTTTGCCCATCAAGCTGTTCAGCGGAAGCAGTTGGCTCTCTGTCAGCAGTAACAGCTAAGTGTTGTTACCGCTGTAATGTCCTTTAGGCCTTTAGAAAAATGCAAACTAGGTATCTGGCGGGGTGCCATGCTGGTGCTGAAGGGCAAGGAATCACTCACTAGCTCGGTTTCTCTCACTGTCTATCTTTCATTCAATCATTCACTCACTCACTCACTCTCTCACTCACTCACTCACCTGTCTCTCTCTCTCCATGTGTTTATCAGTCCATCTCTGTATGCATGTGCGATCAGACACGGCCTTGTGTGGCATGCGTGTGGCATGGACACGTGTGTGTGTGTGTGTGTGTTTGTGTGTGCCGTGTGTGTCGTGTGTGTGTGTGTGTCGTGTGTGTGTTGTGTGTGTGTGTGTGAGAGAGAGAGACTCATGGTGTTTAATGTGACCAGGAGCGGTTTGGAACTGCATGGCTGCCTGTCTACCACTCAGACCTCAACACCCTGGGCCCTTCATCGCCATCCTCCTCATCCTCACTTTCCTTCATCTCAACAGTGGAGGACAAACCCTACCGGGGGGCTCGCTGTTGGTGTGTGT
Source organism: Urophycis tenuis (assembly GCA_036785325.1). Taxonomy (NCBI): domain Eukaryota; kingdom Metazoa; phylum Chordata; class Actinopteri; order Gadiformes; family Phycidae; genus Urophycis; species Urophycis tenuis. The sequence goes on from JAXIVH010000135.1 coordinate 192,417, forward strand.
GTGTGTGTCTGTGTGTGTGGGTCTAGTGTGTGTATGTCGTGTTTTATAAATGCAGGCTATTTATTCATGTGTGTGATGATTGAAGGATCGCCGGATATTCTTTTTTTTTTTGCCTACGAGTAAATTACTTGCAGCCTATCATGCCACTTCTTATCAGGCCACAAACCGTTAATGTTCACTGATATGATGTCGGCTGCTGCCTCCGCAAGTGAACAACTATACAGTTTTACTTCTCACTTTGGCTCGCTGTGCAGTGGCTGCTGGGTCCCTGGTGTCCCCGGGCAGCTGGGCCTCGTGGCGTTGGGCTGGGGGTTGTCCTGGATATACATGGACCCACGGGTTTAATGAGGTGGAAACCTGCAACCCCCATGACTCACGTGACGAAACGTTACAAACCTTGACAAATTAGGACAGAAGTGACCCCATTGTTCTTGTTGGTTTTTTGAGGGGGGGGTTTCAACTAAATAGATGTTGAGGATTTCATTTGTTCCTTATTGTTGTTGTTGTTGTTGTTGTTGTTGTTGTTGTTGTTGTTATTGTTATTTAGTGATATACAATCCTCCCTATGAATGGTGTTTATTTTTTCACATCCCAGCGAAAATAAATGACTCCTTATGCTCACAATCATACTCGCATGTTAAATAAACGATGGGCATCCAAGCGCTTGTTTAGACTCCACAACAGTAATGGGGAGTGTATGATTGCTCACGAGCGCCGGTGATTGTGAAGCAGGCGGTGGAAACGCAGAGAGAGAGAGACAGAGAGAGGGCCGAGCTCGCTCTCGGTTTGGCTGCGGCGGCGGCGGATGCATGTTTAATTCAGCTGTTTATTTAGGTTTGATGTGGTAATGATGCCTGCCAGGGACGCCGCCGGTCCGCGTCTGCCAGGGGGCTGTTTACTTTTATGTCCCCACGCCGCCGAGAGACACCCACCGCGACCGCGGTTGTTTATGAGACGCTAATCAAGTTCGCAAAAAGTCGCATTACCCGTGAAATAATGAACCCGAGTTATTTTGGTCTTGGACTCCATTTCTGGTTTGAGATTCAATATGGTGCAAAACAAACGGTGTTAGTGTTTTTTTTTTTTTTTTTACCCTTGGAGGAAAAAAAAGTAATTACAAACGAATTAGTCGCACACAAGCTCAGGTGTTGCACTGGGACTGAGCCTGATGTAGGAACGTGATAGCGGAAGAACAGAGAAATAACTTTTCTTACCTCATGTTTTTTATTTTTTGTATACTGTGGAATTATAGGAAATTGCTGCATTATCAAAGGCAGCAAAGAAATGCTGTCCCCTGAAATTAATGGTAAGGCTGCAAAGGGATATTTTTTTATGATTCTGTTTTTATTTAAATTAATGAAGTGAAAGATGTCTTGGAGAGTCTCCAGTGATGGTCCCTGGTTGAATGTTCCACTCTAATCTTAAAACCTCCTTTAAAAACCTTATTAACTATGCCCATAATTAAATGCGAGAATCAATCTAAAAACTACAGCGCCCAAGTATTTTGTCAGTGGCAAGCAACCTACACACAGTACGTCCTACACACACATTCATCCTACACACACATTCGACAGAATCTTATCTGTTCCTATGAGACCTTACGCAAGGCATTTATTTATTTATTTTAACATAAAAGCACAGTTGTAACCCCATGGGTGTAACCTTACAGTTGTAACCCCACGGTTGTAGCTTTACAGTTGTAACCCCACAGTTGTAACCCTACAGTTGTAACCCCACGGTTGTAACCTTACAGTTGTAACCCCATGGTTGTAACCTTACAGTTGTAACCCCACGGTTGTAACCCTACAGTTGTAACCCCACGGTTGTAACCCTACAGTTGTAACCCCACGGTTGTGACCCTACAGTTGTAACCCCACGGTTGTAACCTCAGGGTTGTAACCTTACAGTTGTAACCCCACGGTTGTAACCCTACAGTTGTAACCCCACGGTTGTAACCCCAGGGTTGTAACCTTACAGTTGTAACCCCACGGTTGTAACCCTACAGTTGTAACCCCAATACAATACATACATTTACGGTTGTAACCCCAGGTTGTAACCTTACAGTTGTAACCCCACGGTTGTAACCCTACAGTTGTAACCCCAATACAATACATACATTTACGGTTGTAACCCCAGGTTGTAACCTTACAGTTGTAACTCCACGGTTGTAACCTTACAGTTGTAACCCCACAGTTGCTGCCCACTGCAACCGCTCATATAGAATAGTGTGATGATGGTGAGGATCTTAAGGTTTGTATTCCCAAAATCCACAGCCTAGTCTGTACACATCCAAGAGCAAGATTCCCTAACCCCTACCTGCTGCACCATGACATGTATCTGACTTCACTGCGAGTCGTTTTTTGGGGGGTAAAAGTGTCTACTCAAGCTTAATGACTGAATCATAGCAAATGGTGACCCCCGGCCTGCAGCACACTGTCACCTCGCACACAGTGTGGTGGTGGGGGGGGGACACGTCCTGTTGACTCACACATGAAAGGTGGAAACATCGTCACCCCCCTCGGGGTGTTTGCTGTCCGTCTCCGACTGACACATTCAAGTTCAGACACTCGCCTTGTGACCTTTTCCCGGGCATGTAAAGGTCATCTGCCATGCATCGCCGTGTGTTTTGGCTGCCAGGGAGACGGTAACGAGATAGTCATCCACGGAGGGGGGGGGGGGGGGGGGGGGGGGGGGGACCGCTGACACGTGTGTTGCGCGTGTGACACGCGTGACGCGGAGCGCTCGTCGTCACGCGGACGACATGTGACAAGTCGCGGGCGCCGTCGCTGGCGCTGTCGCAGCTTAAAAAGTGCACGGCGATGATGACCTCAGTCGAAAGGCCGAAGGTCAAGGCGCTTGACGCGCAAGATCACGTTAGCCAAAATGTCGACGCGTTGCGCCGCGGGGGACGTGTTTGTTGTGGTCGTATTTGAGATTCCCGTTTGTTTGTTAGCTTTGGTACGCCATTGTTAAGCCAAAGCCAAAGCCCTTGTTTTGTAGAGGTTTACCAACCGATTAAACCGGACGAAAACTGTTGGAGACCCAATGCTGCGGTGTTTGGATTTTTATTTATAGGTGTTTTACGGCCATGGTTATGACCTACAAAGGGATTTATTCCGATCTTTTTTAATACCAATATCTGAATTGGGGTTATTATAATAATGTTACGTGGTGTCACGTTCACCACAGCAGAGCAGTAAATAAAGAATCACCTTGGGCTGGAACAAAGTGGCCTCAAATTTATATCATGAATTTAATTTGAAGTATTTCACACTGGTAATGTGGTGCATTGCCGTGGCTTCCAGTGGCTGCTGGGACAATTCCATTTAAAGATAATAGTTTTCTGGTTTCTGTTTGAGTCGTAAAGCTGTTCTTTCCCGTAATGACTTCCAGGCTCATTCCTTTCTACCTTTACATTATCACCACAAACATCTCAATATGATGTTTTTTTTAAATCCGTAAATAGACTACGACAAGTTACATTTATGAAGTGCTTTCCAGTATCAATCTCACAACGCAAATAAATCAACAAGCTAAATGAAATGTATGCATTTATGCAATATAAGAAGTATAAAAGCAGGGCAGGAGTTGATGTAAAAGCCCTTACAAAACAATGGTCTTTGCACCCCCGGGTTTCTAGAACAAAGACAAAAATGAATTGACCATCAGTTTGCTAATTTACTCTTCTAGGTCATTCCAAAGCCTAGGGGACCGGATGGCACATCCATTATTGACCGTTTTTAACCCAGACAACCAAGGTAGCAAGCTACTGCCTGAAGCTAGCCAACCGCTGCCTGAACCTAGCCTAACAAAGCCTGAACCTCACCCTGAACCTAGCCAAACGAGGCCTTCACCTAGCCAACCCTGAAAGTGTAGATTTCAGGGTTGGCTAGACTGCATTTATATAGACCTTTTAGCCACTCCAAGCGCTCAACAACTATTGCCCCACATTGTCCCATTCATACACACATTCATACACCTACGGTGGTGTCACCCACGCAAGGCAACAGCCAGCTTGTCAGGATCAATTCCGAGCACTTGGCTGGGAGAAGCCAGCCTCAAACGGACCACCCGGAGGACGAACTGAACAGTCGAACGTAGTATCTCACCCTTCCAGTGGCCGAGGCACGTCGAGCCAACTGCATATTCAGGACAGCTTTTCAACACATTTTACAAGCGCATTAAATGAAACGCAAGGCAAGTGCAAAAGGCCCAGCACAACTGTAAACGCCACAACACAACTATAGACGCCACAACACAATGGACGTGACAGTCAACCCTTTTATTTTTTTGTGCTACCAAACAGAAAATTGTGGCACTCGATTACAAGGGTGTTTTGTTCAGAAGAAAAGTATACTGAAATAAAGAAAATCTATTGTGCTGCATCTGAGATATTGTTGAAGCGAGTGATGCGAATTGTACAAAAAATGCACAAGTACAAAATCTCCTATATTTGTTCATTGTCTCCTTTCTGTGATTTGTGCAGGCAATATGACTAGGGAAATATAGAAATCAATACAAACTCAATGAGTACAAGTCTATTGTGGTGCCCTTCTGCAGCATGTTGAGACAAAGACAGCATGACTGTGAAGCCTACAACCAGCAATCAGGATGAAATATTGTTTATCTCCCAATGCCCTGCCAGAGATCAGATAGTGAATACGTTTGCATAACGGGCTGCTTATTTATATTTTAATTTCCCTCTGCTTGTTTGTTGACAGACTGTTTGAACCCCTGATGACACAGACAAATTACATTATTATATATTTTTTTCAATATAGATAGGCCTACGTGTGTGTGTGTGGGAGGGGGGGGGGAGTAGTACCCATGTGCGTTTGGGAGAGAACGACCGTGTACATGAATGTGTACATGGCTGTCTATACGTTATTGCAGCTGTTGGCGTGTAGCGTAGCGTTTCCCTCTGGCAGGCTCTCGTGACCTGTGTCAATGCAGCCATCATGTTCTGCTCTTCAGGACGCTGTGATTGATGGCTCCGTGGCGGTTATGTCCTCTGCCATCACCGCTCCGGTTATTTCCTGATGGATTGGTTTTCTGTATCATTCAAAAACCTCTGGTGGAAGGGTGGAAGGGCGGGGGGGCAGGGGGGGGGGGGGGAAGGGGCGGGGCCTTGGGTCTGGCCGTGTCCCCTGATTGGCTCAAAGTTCTGGTGTCTTTTCAGCAACTTTGAGAGGAGAGTGTTGTTGCTAATGCCACCGCTTGCTGGCAGAGGAGGACAGGATGTTCCTCCAGCTGACCTCTGACCTGTTTGAGTGACGCCATCTACCACAATCCTTGGCCTTTATTCTCCCTCTGCGTGTCTGTGTGTGTGCGTGCGTGTGTGTGTGTGTGTGCGCGTCCTTGTCTGACTTAGAGGTCGCAACATGCATAATTGTTTTATTCATGATTCACTTTGGGGTGTTGTACACACACGCGCGTGCACACACACACACACACACACACACACGTACACACACAACATATACTGTACACACGCTCTCTCTCTCCCTCCTCCTCCCTCCCTCCCTTGCTGCCACTCCTTATCTTTACATTTCAGCCAGTAAAACATGGCCTTTCCTGGGTCAGGACAGAAGATGAGCAGTAACTCTTAATGAGCCATCTCTCTGCAGCTGCAACCATTATGCACGTCATCGTCACGGTGCGATGCAACTCCCGACTAAACACCACACGCAGGCTGCAGCAGAGTGGGTCACGAGGGATACTTTAGGCCCTGTCAGTGGATTGTCCCTTTAACGTATCGACAAGGCTCGTGTTGACCTTGTTTGACCTCGTCCCTCGTTCCAGTGTATCAGGGCTATAATGCCACACAGACACACACACACACACACACACACACACACACACACACACACACACACACACACACACACACACAGGTTCACTGGCAGCACGCTGACACAGGCCTACGGCGTAGCTTCACAGCGGCCCCTCTACTGTGATTGTTATCTCTCATTCCTTACCTATTAAGGAGTGTGGGCCCCTTAGTTCAGAGGGATGGTGTTGCAGGACCACCTCTGATTATTTGGTATTAATCACAGTGGCTCGGGAACGCTGGCCCGCGTTTTGGTGTGAGCACATCGGCCAGGTTATTAATTACAGCTGAGATTGAATTTGTTATAATCTGACCATGTAAGCTCAAAGCAGGGGGAAAAAAACAAAACGTTCAAACAAAAACATTAATTTGGACGAATTCATAGTTGTAGTTTTTTTTTTTCAGAAATCTGCATTTGCTGAACCCCCCCCCCCCCCACACACACAAAATATGTGATAAATAACCTCTGGGAATCTTCATTTTTGTTCCCCACCGTCGAGCAGCGCAGCCCCAGCCCAGTTTAGCTGGGTCTCCCACCGCTGCATCGCGACTAGCCGGAGTGTAAGTCGTGTGTACTTGGTGAGCAGTGTATCATTTTCATGTTTTCCGTGGCACTAACAGATGCATCACTCTGTGGCACAAATGAAAATCTTGCATGTTTATTTCCGCTGCCGGCTAAGGACATGCTGCGCTTTTTTGCTTAATTGATATTAATTGATTTAATTATCAGTGTGTTTACACTCGAAGCGTTCCCCCGCGGTCGGATTTTAATTCGGATTGATCGGCTGTCCGTTTGCCACAAACCCTCCCGCCGCTGCGGGCCGTGGAATATGAGCTGGCGATGGTTGCTAAGCAGGATTGACAACAGGCGAAGCACGCGTTGCCACGGTGACACTGCTGTTCACAATTTTAGGCTGCTGCACGAGCAGGGAGTGCCTTTTTGATGATGAGGATGATGTTCAGGATGAAGTTGATGACGATAAAGATAATTAGGTTTGGGACACGTGTGATGAGGCTGGTTGGTTGTGACGATGGTGATGGTCATAGCGATGGTACTGCTGATGGCTGTGGTCATGGGGATGATGATTGTGGTGGTGAGGATGATGGGTTAAAAGTTCAAACGCTGCGTGTGTGCGGAAGCAAATGCCCTCGAGAAGATAGGAACATTTCAGCCCAGCAGTTGCTTTGTCATCATTTACGTCATCATCAACTCTTTTTTTCGCCCCCCCCCCAAACTACTTTGCAAAGTTAACGTAGCGCTCGTGGCTAAACCAGTCGGGCTGCGGGATCGTATGTGACAACCTTCTGCAAGTGCTTCCCTGGCCTGTGGCGATCCCATTGGGTTGACCCACATTCACAAAGTGATTCTGTGAATCATGCATGTAAGCCACTGAATGGGGGGAATACTGGACGACCGGCGCTGCTTAGATGGGTGGGGGGAGGGGGAGCTGCGTCCGCTGGGGAGTGAATGGATGAAAGGAGAGCGTGTGTTCTCTGAGGTTGCCGTGAAGTCCAAGTCTGGCGTCTCTAATGCCGGGGCCCTTTATTACCGCGGCAGTTTAAGAGCTTCACAGGCTCGTCTTCATTCTCCGGGAAGATTAGGACGAATCCTGTCTCCTGGATGAGACGGAGGGAGAGTCATAAGGAGCGAGTGAGAGAGAGAAGACAGAATGAATGGAGCACTGCATCAGGAATATATATATATATATATATATATTTATATATATATATATTATATATTATATATATTATATTATCAAAGGCACGGGTACTGCAGGGATATACCCTGCAGTACCCGTGCCTTTGATAATTATGCCCAAAGGAAGATCTTCATACACACATACACATGCACACATGCGTAGACACACACATACACATGCACTTACTTGCAGACACACATGGATACAGACATGCATAGACTTGCACATACGCATGTACACAAATGCATCGTCGCACACATGTTTTTTCTTCACATTTTTCCTTTGACCGGCTCCCCGCCCCATTCATCGGTTGCCTGTCGTAGCTCTTCTTGTTGTTTAGTCTTTTGGTCCATCAAACAGTCCTTCTTTATTCCACTCCATCTCAGCTACACTTCCATCTCCATAAAAGAAACACATTCTCTCACTCTGTCGCTCTCTTTATGTCTCAGTGTCTCTCACTGTGTCTCTCACTGTGTCTGTCTCTCTGTCTGTCGCTCTCTCTTTCTCCCATGGTCCTGCTACCACTGTGCTAGCTAGCTTTAGCCTTAACCCCCCCCCCCCCACCCCTCCACATGTTTCCCATTCATCTCCCTCACCTCCATTTTTATTTGGACGTTATGACAAACCCTTCTGCGGACGGCGTTTCCATCGCCTCACGGAACAACATGGCGTGCCTACTTTATGAGCCGAGGGTGGCGTTGTTAAAAACTCATGTCGGAGCGTGCAAGTGAGTGATGATGTCACATGTGGGCGGGGCTGCTGGTTGACTGGCGAAGGGAGTGGTGATGGGGTGGAGTGTGTGAGTGTGTGAGTGTGTGTGTGTGTGTGTGTGTGTGTGTGTGTGTGTGTGTGTGTGTGTGTGTGTGTGTGTGTGTGTGTGTGTGTGTGTGTGTGTGTGTGTGTGTGTGTGTGTGTGTGTGGGGGGGGGGGGGTTGTGAATGGAGGCACTTTAAGGGGGTAAGTGGGCTCTCTAACCACAGCCACGCCACTACATGGCTTCCCGGCGGCTATACCGTAGTTGCCCCTGAGCCGGTCTGCTGCTGCGTGGCCCAGTAAAAACACACTGCTTCTAACTCTGGCAATTTAACAGCACTGCTACTTCCTCCAGCACCCCCCCCCCCCCCAAATCCAACACAAACACACACACACACACACACACACAGACACACACACACAATTCATACATTTCGTATAATTCATATTATTCAAAAAAACCATGCCATTCCATATTCATCATTATGACAGTCCCGTATGTTGCTGTTTGACATCCTTATCTCCAATCAGGGCTCAATAAAGTACTAATCTCCTTGTCTCTCATAGACACGTGGCGACCCTTCATACTATTCAGTCAACCAACTATGTTGAACTCATTTCTCCCCCTCAGCACAACGCGAGCCACTGGCGCCCAATGCGTTTTCCGTCACCTTTTGACCGGTAAACTCCACAGCGCTGTCGTAGTCGTCGACGTGTCCCCGTGGCTCCGTCCAGACGGGGGAACGCTACCGACTACCACTGCTGTCACTTCTGTGAGTTTTACGGCTCGCTTTCGGCGTACAAAGAAACGGTTTGGCGGCGCTCCCCGTGGAGCGCGTGGCGGCGCCGGAGGGGATGCCGGGCGGCGTTTTCAGTCGGAGCGCCGGGTCTCACGTTTTGAGGAGTCTTGAGACGCGGGCGGGACACGTGAAGGCCACTTTGGTGTGAGGAAAGCATGTCCACGACCACGAGTTCATGTAGATGTTGTTTGATTAAATTCCTTCTGGGCCCTACGCCGTGGCTGGAATGTCAGCATTTTTTTTTTTTTTTCCAGGCGATGGCTGTGCGTTTCTTGTTGGTCGTAGAACACACATTCCTTGGCTTGCTAAACAAAACACAAGAACAAAAAAACAACACGTTTGGTAAAGTGACCTCAATCGACCGGTCAATCAATCCACCGTTTACTAAATCATCATCCACACCTCGGCCAATCAGAAGGGATCACTTTCAGACACCGGGAGAACAGAAGACACTTATGTGATTGGCTGTCCTGCGCGACCGGCAGGCAGACAGCCGGCGAGCCCAGAGAATGTGCACAACAATCAATATCCAATTTGAAGTTCTAATGCAATCAATGTGGGGAGTATTGACTAGTGTGCTGTCTGCTGCTGATCATGTGACCGCGATTCAGGCTTCGATGTGAACGGCGCCGCCTGCTATCGGGAGTCCATATTTCCCCCAAGCATCTCGTTCAGATTCTGCTGCCGTGCTGTTTTTGTGATGGAACGAGAACCTATGCTGTTATTGGGATAACCTTGGACAAAAACATGACTTGCTCACGATGCTTGTTAAATTATAAATCTCCCCCACAAGAATGAGAAATTCACATTTTGAAATGCCAAGAAAAACAATTATTACAATTACAATTACTATTACAGTATTAAAATTGCTTTAATATTTATGGTTCTCTTTTACAATGTGAGCTCAATGTCACTTTATGACTGTGTTATTGCACAAGAAAACTTTTTTTTTTGATTTCCCAAGAGAGCAAAGTCTTCCTCCTCTGTATCTGACATCACTGCCATGCAGCGAATGATCTCTTGGTTGTTGTGCCTTCAGGAAATAATAATTATTTATTTATTTATTTATTCATTTATTTATTTATTTATTTAATAATTTTTACTGGTTCTTCTATAAAATCCACAGAATCCAGCGCTCCAAGCAGCTAGCTAAAGCCTTAAATTCAGTTGCTGTTACTAAACAAATCACCGCCCGTTCTGAATGTCATTCTGTTGATTTATGGTCTCATATTGTAGGTGTTAATGGGTGGTAAATAAACACCCTTTTCACAAACCATCCACCTCAATGTCGTGATGACAGATATGTTCATAGACAGATGTTTGCTACATTACGGTCTTCCAGAAATGACGACAACACATTTGTAGAGAAACTGTCAGTTTCTATTGCTTCAATCTCATAGCACCCCGCTACGCAAAAACAAGAAACAAACAAGGCGAAGAGGGACAACTTTGGTGGGTCACAAGACGGTAGTCATTCAGAACGAACACTAGATTGGAACCAGACTTGGACTTGCGGTGTGTTTGGGTTTTCTATTTCATTCGATTTGGGTCAAAACTCAGCCTGGCCCAGTGTTTGCCAGCGCGGATGTTAGCGTAAGCTAACCTCCCACCACCACCACACCATCTGGTCTGGGATGTTTGACTTAACCCATCGTTCTGCTGTTCAGTTTGCCTTGAGCTGGTAAAACACTCTTCAAACCAATTGGCTGGTGATCAGCTAGCCTTGAGCAATCGTACATGTAAATTTGTTTTAGGCCCAGTGGTCTGTTGCCCAGCTATCTTCGAGCATTTAAAACATTGTTCTAAACACCGTTCTGGTGTTAAGCTAGCCTTTAGCATGAGGTGGCCAGACGAGCCACGACGACCATTGTCTGGGGAAAGTCCCAGTTGTACAGTTTGGTGGCCTATCCCCTAGTTTTTTAAATGGCAATGGTTCTAGCCTGCTCATTAATAATTTTGCGACCGTTGGTAATCAGTCCCGGGTCTTCCTCTTGCCTATTTTTTGGACAAATTGCAAATGCCCATGTGTAATAAAACTACAGAGGGGAATTTTACTGGTCCATCAAACTTGATCAAATGTGAATGAAAGCCTGAGGGAGTGTAGTAACACGACCAGCTGCAGAATGTACCTGCTTTTCATGCGTCACGCGTGTAACCCTATGTACCGTACTATAAAACATGCATTGCCCACATGGCTGTAGCCCCGCAAGCGTGTTGTATTGCCAATAGAGGAGTTTCCTTTGGATGTTGTGAAAGGGGAAAGACCACCCCCCCCCCCCCCCATGTTACTTCTCTTTTGGGCCCCATGCTAATGAACACTCTGACTCATCATCTATACCGCGCACCAACACACACTCCTCGGGGCCGATCGGCTATTAATGGCCCTGCGTGTGCATGGATGCATCACTGTGTGTTTGTGTTTACTTGGATGGGCCGCATCGTTCCTAAAGCAGAATCGCTGGGATGTATTATGCAGCTATGCATGTTTCGCAGAGTGACATTTGGTGGTGACGTGTATTCCAGTCAAGGGTCCAACATTTCCTTTGCCCTCTTTAATGTAATTAGACGTCTCTGCGCTCCACATATCAACTGGGTTATACATAATGCATAATACATATTTCACATATAAAGGCCACCAGTTGGGAGACTTTTATCCTAATGTTTATTATTACCAATTTTGTTCTTTTTTTAGATAAATTACAGTCATCTCAAAAGGGGTAGTATTTGTGGCGCAATAAAGTATACGATTGCTGTGACAATCCTATTGTTGTGATCTAGTTCCTGCACCTGATCTCTCTGCATTCTTCTTCACAACGATTGTGCCTGAGATCTATAAAGCTATAATGACAAACGATTGTAAGTTATCGAAATTTGCCTGCGAGCCTTCCCCTGGAAGCTCAATAAAACCAGACGTGACTTGTTAGCCTTGAAGCAGCCGACTGCCCTTTTCCCTGAGCCTTGTTTGGTATTGTTCCCTTGATTTCAAAAAGAAAGGCAACCATCCATTTTACGGGGCTGAACTTGGATGTCTCTGTTGGTTCTACAAGGCACGGCCAGATTGCATCAAGACATCAACAGAAGTGTGGAAAGATGTTGTTTACAAGCCAACAGGGGAGTCGTGGCGGCGGTGGTGGTGGTGGTGAGGTGGGGGGGTGTGTACATTCAGAGAGGCGTGGAGGAAAGGGGTAGGCAGTCATTAGGATTCTCGCTATGTTATGAACGCAGAACTCATAGAACAAGCCCAAACGTACAAACCCATTGGCTATCCTTTTAAAGCTATACAGTAGAAGGCAATTTGGAGGAACCAGCCGGCGTAAGCTGGATTTTTAAAAGTATCCAACTGAAAAAAAATCCCACCCCTCCCTTCAGGGCTCTCCGCAAGGCCACCCCTCAGAAACCATGACTAAGATGGCTGGCTTTAGCAAAATCGTGTGCGTTGTGGAAGGCTCCGGGTCACGCTCCACGAGTGCGCGGCCACAGTGCATGCAGGTTGCTGGGTCGGTAAGCAGACGCACGGGCCCTCCAATTCTTTCTTTCGGGCCTAATGAAATCGTTGACAGCCCACCAATACCAGATTTAACTTTATTTTTTATTTTCTGTCATAGCATTTCATTTATTATATTAGTGTCAGTTGAAAAGGGGATTTCAACAAATATGCTAAAACATATACTGTATATTTTTTAGTCGTAGTCATTTCTAACATTTGTAAACGTATTCTGTCCAGTTTTGAGCATGGCCAAATGTCTGAGCTTCTTTTAAGAAGTCATTGTTTAGAAATTATTCTCTCTATTCAATCTCAATTGATTTTGATGGGAATTCTTTACATTACATTTCAAATTTACGTTCATTACATTCCAGAGCAGACTGTTCTGTGTTTTAAACAAATGTTTTTATTTATTTGTGTAACTACATTTGTGTGATGTGTGAATGTCTTTGTATGACCTTGAATCAGGCTGACTCAAGGTCATTCTCTGTCATCCATGTCAGCTGCTCAGTCTCACACGGCCTCAAAGCACACCGGAGGTCACAGGTCAAAACCCTTAACATAATTGTTCATGGATTTCAAATATCACCAAATTAGATTAGAGAATGTCAATGATACTGTTGGTAATGAATCCAAATCACTTGTTTGGGTGGTGGTGGGGGGGTTGGTTTCACCTCTTCACTCGAGCACAATGGACTATTTATACCCTTCATTATCTTTAGATTGGATCAGACTTCAGCGATGGCCCTGCCGCCACATCCATAACAACGTGAAATTGAAAGCTATCCGTCCAACCGAAGACAAACCAGCCAGATTCCCGGTTAAACGCCCCCCCCCCCCCCCCCCCCCGTCTGAAGGTCAGACACAGACCCGGCAGGTGTTGGCGTCCGTTTAGCTTCTGGAGTGATGTTCCCCGCTCACCTTCGGTTCCCGTCCGCTTCCATCAGGGGAGAGGGGGAAAAAAAAAAAGGTTTCGCTAGCGACACGGTCAATTAGCTGTCGTCTGTCAGGCCGCCAGCGGCGCAGCGGTCGCGGTGCGGCGGTCGCGGCGGCGGCGCGTGAAGAGGTTTGTTTCAGAGGATTTGTTGCTCTCCAGACATCGGCAGCCTTAGAGTGCGGCGCTGGTGTCTGTGACGGCGCTGGTGTCTGTGACGGCGGGCGTTCCTCCAGCGGCAAAGTCACTCGCCCGTGTTCATACCCGCCTCTCTTGATTGATCTGCGGGGGAAAGAATAGAATTCCCTGAGTATTGATCGATGACTATTAATGTGTTGAACGAGTGTGGATAAAGACGACGGGTTCAATCCCCGGTGTCTGCAGCCTACCTGTGTGTGTGTGTCCTTGAGCCAGAGACCTAACCTCTGCAATCTTCATAATCATATGTATCTGAATTATATACATATGTACACTGTGTATGTATGTATGTACTGTATGTATGTATGTATGTATGCAAGTATGTATGTATGTACAGTATGTATATACTGTATGTATGTATGTATGTATGTACAGTATGTATATACTGTATGTATGTATGTATGTACAGTATGTATATATATGCTTAAAGAAATATAAATATTCCTATGTATGTATGTGTATATATACACACACATACTCCCTGGCAGCATTCAGAAAGCTTCTGCGTCTCCTTTGATGAGACAACTGTCTTTCATTAGGCCTGTGATGTCTTGATTGCGCCTGCTTGACCGGCCGTTAAGGAGCCGAGCTATGAGACTACCTGCTGGGCCGTGACCGAGAGGGAGGGGGGACGCCGGCGGTGGCCAGCCAGTGAACTGCTTAACCCCGCTCCTCGCGTGCCATTCTTTTTTAATGAGAACTCGATGCGGAAAGACGAGACCCTTTCAATGTCGGGGATGGCTCTTGTCACTTTCGTTTGCATTGCGCCCAGGAGACGGAGCTGGGATGCTTCGGCCTGCATTAATCATGGCTCTCCTCACGCCAACGGCACGCACCACGCGATGCCAAGGGGGGGGGGGGGCGTGATCTGCCTTATAAGTATCGACCCTCGTGTTTTTGTGTTTTGTTTATTTCTTCTCCATAAACACCGCTTTGTCATCGGGGTTGCACAGGCGACGCGTCTTCAGCGTGCGCAAAGCTTTTCTTGGGAAGCCTTCACCGCCCCGGTGCATCCTTTGTTCCTGATTCATGACCATGGAGCGGCTCAGGAGTCGTCTCCCTCTGACAGGAGTCGGCATTAACCGCTGTCCTTGGCTGCTCCCCGGGCCTCAGTGAGCAGCGCCAAGCCTGGGGAGTGTGGAGGGAAGGGAACACACACACACACACACACACAGGGGCGGTGTGCGGTTCAGGATGGGATTTGCAGATCTCTGTGGGTTTCACAGCAAATGAAGCGCTGTAGGTGAGAACGCTCGCTGGCGGTAAACCACCAACACAAGCCCTCGGGGTGAACATGAGGTGATCCTCTTCCACTTCAGCGAGATAATCACAATCACAGTGTTGTTGTGCGGCGATTTAACCGGCTTGCTTTTTCCATGTTTCAGCGGCGCATATTTCCCTCGATGTTTGCCAAGACGGAGTTCAGTGTTGGAGCTCGATATAATTTTTTCGTGCCGACGGTTTGGCAGAATGTTGTGTCGACAAAAATGCGTCAATACATCTTGTTTCGTTCTCGCTTTTGGTCTCGCTCGCAAGTCGGAAACATGTTGGTGATGTGACACATCGCCGTACCATCCATAAATAGTGTAAATAAATAAGTTACAACAAATAATATTCATTTCTTCATAAAATTAAGATATTATTGATAGGCGAGGCCCACACGAGTAGACCGGGGTGTTGTGGTGGTGTTGGTGGTGGTGGGCGGAGGAGATTGTGTTCCTTACAACCAACTGCTATAAATACACCGCCCGTCGACCGTAGCATCACAGCCAGGGGAGCGGCGTAGCGTGGCAGCGCGGCTACAGCGCTAACACCCTGCTAACCCCAACCCCCCCCCCCCCGCCCCCACCCAGATCCTATATCCTGCCCTGGCTCTGAGGTCCGACTCACCGCCGCGGACCCGACCCCCCCCCCCAGGACACCGAGACGCGTTTTAATTTTGAGCGTCTCCTCCGTAGACTCCTCGGGTTTCACCGGCGCAGGGGCGGCATTCATTCCCCCGCCGGTCTGCCGTCTCGCCTCGTAAGGGGAACCCAAGAGCGGGGCACCTGCAGCCGACCCTGTGGGAATCTCAGTCTGGACAGGCTGGAGGTCTGGACCTGAACAAAGATCAGGTCCGCCGCCGTCCGGAGCGCCTGCGCCTCCGGATTCCTCTGTTCTTTTCAGCCCTTTGTGTCTTGCTGCAGCATTCAAATGCTTTCTGCTCTCCACAGAAAACCCCCCCCCCCCTAAGCCTGTTCAAAGGCGTACGTTCAGAAGCTGCGGTGTGTCTGACTGGGGTTCTGGTTCGGAGGGAAGTCTCCCCTGGATGTTTTCCCTGTCATTCCTTTTCGTGTCGTAAGAGCAGATTGGGAGTGAGATTATTTTGAGGATTTGTTGGCCGTGTACTGCCTTCTGTGGTCGTAAATAAAATGAAATGTGACACAGGTGTGTGAGTTGGTTAGGTGTTATGTGATCACCCTAAATCGCACAAGCCTGCAAGCATCAACATGTCTATACCGTTATAACAGGTAGCCAGCCCCCCTTGCTGGAATATCTATTGGTGCTATTTTTAATGGTGTTTGTGTTCTCTTTTTAACTCAACCAACCCTGGTGTGTGAGTGTGTGAGTGTGCGGGCGCGCACGGCAGCGTGTGTGTGTGTGTGTGAGAGAGACATTACCTCATCGCTTGATGGATCCTTCCGAAACTGTACTTTATTATCGTCAATCAAACTTGATCTATTTCGCGCTCTGCGTCGTAAGCTGCAACACAAGGAGCTTGAGAAGGGGAAACGACTCAACGAGAACGCGCCAACAACAAGATGCGCAACCATGAAAACACAACAGTGCAGCCAAGCGCCACCACAGGTACATTTTGAGAGGTACATTCAAAAGTACCAGCAGCTACTCAATTAAAAAAAAAACAGTTGCCGACTCCAAACACCAGTTATCCAGATGTGTCCTACCCGCGGGGTACAGCTGTGGCTTGAATCAGATGCAACGACACAACGCTCCCATCCACCCTGCAGGTGGAGACCTCGCCATAGGAGTTGTTCAAGTCAATTGCGATACTCTGGGTCTAGGGTTAAATTGAGCAGGTTTGCGTTCACCACGAGGCGGTTCCCTCCGCCGGGGGGGGGGCCTTGCGCTGTGTGATAACAGATGAGAGCGGCCGGCCCGCGGGGCAGCAACACGGCGGCGGGGGGGGGCCTGCTGTGAGGACGCATGGCGGACGAGGAGGCCCTGGGCCGGGGTAGAGTGACTCCACAGGAAGGAGGAAATAATGTCAGCAGCGTGGGGGCAGGGAGGAGCACCTTGGTGGACGCCCGGAATGCAGATGATGGAGAGGCGCACGCGCGCATACGCATACACACCCACACACACACAGAAACACATATATACACATGCACGCACGCACGCACGCACGCACACACAAGTGTACACACAGATACACACACACGCACGCACACACAAGTGTACACACAGATACACACACACGCACGCACACACAAGTGTACACACAGATACGCACACACACAAACAGACACACACACACACACGTGCACATTTAAATGAATATGCAGGCGGACGGACGGGTACATGTACACACACACACATTCACAAACATACACACAGACACACATACATGCATATACACACAGACACACATTCACGGACATATATATACACACACACACACACATTCACAGACATACACACAGACACACGTACTCATGTACACGATCATACACACAAAAGCTCACACACACACTTGCATGCATACACCCACACAATTGCAAAGTTATGCCCTAGATAAAAGATATGCATGACACTAAGGCACACGTGCGAGCACACAGTTAACATAAGCTCTCTCACACACACACACAAATGTTTCTCATTTCCACTCGGATGCGAGGACATTATAATTCTTTGTGAGTCTTTGTGTTTGAGTCCCGGCGACGTTTGTCGTGTCCGCGTCCATTCACACGCGTGCGGGCGTGCGTGCGCCGGGCTTCTCTCCAGATTCAATGTGACGTACTTTACTTTCTGGCGACTCCTCAGCCAGTCCCGTTCCTCCTTGAGCCGTGTCTGAATGGAGCCCGCTGACTAATGCAACGCGACAACAACGCCACATCTGCCGCCGCCTCGCCGCGCGTCTCCCTTCACGGGCGGCTGGCTGCTGCCACTCCTTGTTCCGGGGTGGCGCCGCCAGGCCCGGGGTTCTGCCGTGGCCCCCCGGCCGCAGAGAGCCGCGGCGCGGGGCGGCCGAGGTTAACGGGTCGTCGTGTGGGCCAGAGGGGGTCCGCGGGTCTTGGGGTGGTCCGGCACGTTGCCCCCGCCCCTCCGGAAAGATTCTGTTGCGTACATTCTTCCAGCGTTTTTTTTTTTTGGGGGGGGGGGGGGGGGGGGGGGTTGTTTTTTCCTGCTTGTCAACAACTGTTAACATAACGCACATAAAGTTGCTGTAAGATACAGCTGCGGCAGTACTGTACTTTGTATGTTGTTATGGTGAAGTTAGTATTTGGTACCAGTGGTTGATTTTAGTTCTGAAAGGATTGTTGCAATGATGCTCTTCACATTGTACTTGCAGCAAACCCACAGGTTCAAGGGATTCTTCCTCACTGCGATTTATTTGATCGTTTTTAATTAGGGAACACTGTCTACAACACCGATTAATTACAAAATAGCCATCCAAGAATAAAACTAAAATAATAAGAAAAAAACTAAAATTATTATTATTAATAAATTATTATTATTAAAACATTGTGCAGTTATATTTACTGCTCTGTGAAGGTGTATGGGTTTAAGTGTGGACAAAACGGATGCAGATTTACTGTAAAGCTGAACTGATGTTTGATTTCCTTCGCAGGTATGTTATGAGGGAGGAGGCTGTGGCCCTAAAGAGAACCCTCAGATAAAGCGACACTTCCCTTTTCCAGCAAGCAGAAAAGTAAGTTTGAAACAAAAAAAAAACCTTTTTCTAAAGTCTATGTGTGTTTTTGGACTCCCAAGTGGCTAGTTAAATACTGGTGCAAGCAGTAAAAACGGGTCCTAATGTGAGGCAGCTCATTTTTACGACTGATCATGGCTGCAGTGGTCCATCCATGGAGAATAACGTCCACGTTATTCGAGGTGTCCGTGCACAGTCTGAGGTTTGACACCCTGATGTCTGGTCAGTCACCCTGGAGTCGAGCCTCCACTGAGCTCTTCCTCCCTCTCTGCAGTCGTCCTGTTAATGTCCGCTTCCTCGTGAGCCCCTTGGGATCTGTGTCACGCTGATGAATTCTCTCGGGGTTGCTACTGTTTTGGCAGAGTTGATTGAGGGCTGTTCAAACAGCAGTGAAACAGTATGAATCATATGCCAATCCACTTCTTAAAGTAGCTAGCATTAGTGGGGGGGAAACAACCAAAGCCTCTGAGAGCCAGGGGGGTTGAACCAAACATTGACATGCTAGTCAGAGAGAAAGTAACAGATACAATTTTTGGAAGAAATACCTCATGCTGCATGAATACATTTTCACAGAAATACTGCCACCAATGCCACCCTGTAAACATTTATCCTGCCCAGGTAAATTGAAAGGTCACAGGTGCCTAATCCGATAGCAGTGTTGTGCATTGTAATTTGATATTTTATCTGTATAGTGCAGCCCTGGACTGCATATTTATTGAAAAGACTGCTGCTACGCCTCACTGGCAGTTGGTATAATAATAAGCTGAGCAGCGATACAACCAGGTGTGCCTAGCAACACACCTTAGCACGGCCATTTTATTTTATTTTTGGATACCATTTCAGTTTCTGGTAAGACATGTCAATCGCAAAAATAATTGCTGAATAACACTGGTGCTCTAGTTAAAGTACATTTCACTATTTGGTGGAGTGAAATAATTGGTATTCATGGCTGGGTTTTGAAAGACAAAACTAGACTGTGTGTGTGTGTGTGTGTGTGTGTGTGTGTGTGTGTGTGTGTGTGTGTGTGTGTGTGTGTGTGTGTGTGTGTGTGTGTGTGTGTGTGTGTGTGTGTGTGTGTGTGTGTGTGTGTGTGTGTGTGTGTGTGTGTGTGTGTGTGTGTGTGTGTGTGTGAGTTTTCAACCAAAAGAATGCTTAATCTATGTCTCAAACTGGGTCACTTCTGAAGCCAAATATAGAGTTTGCGATAGTCAGCAGATCTGTGTTGGGTTAGTCCTTGAATAACAGTTTTAATACATGTTCCCAGGCTCAAACACATCTCCCAGTTTCACTGAATCAGATTCATAAATTAGAGGGACTCGGAGTAGCGTTCTAAGTGCTCCTGCATGTCAGTTAAACCTTTTTATAACCCTTTTCATCAGCGGGCATGGGAACGAGCGTTTCCAGGTTATGCTTTGCTTCAATATATTCAGCCATCTTGCCAATGAAAGCGGCTATCATTACACATCAGACACAATCTGTAATCCTAATCAGTCGCAGATAGGATGGGTTACCACAAAACACGTGATTACTGCCATTTGTGACACAAAGCTGGATTACTGTTGGCGATTATGGCTGTGATGGATGGTAGGATGCATGCAGAATGCCATACCCAAGACGTTTGGACCGCTGGCAGCATCCACCTCCTGTAATTTACTATGTCACTTTTTACTGGAGAATTACTGGGGTAACTAGTTATTTTTTTTGTATGTTGCTCTCAAACCGTGGGGCACTAGAAAATATTTTATGCATTTATTTTTCCCTTAAGTGAGGATAATGTTAAACTAAACAGAGTGATGTTTGAACACAAAACAGTGTGTGTTGGGTGCAACACAATACAGCAGTCATAATTGCTCAGAGAAGTGTAGATCTTGTGTCTGTTATTATGGATTCACAGTTTTCTTGTTTACAAACCAATCTTGAGAGGTGGGTATTTGCAAGATAATGTGCTTTCTTTTCATCACACATTGATGTCATTGCATTTGATGGAAGTCTGTGTGTAGAGTTTGATGTGGTTTACTTTGGCCAATTATTTTTCTAGTTTCTTAGAATTTGGGTTGAAAGCCCAGTTATATATATATTTTTTAGGAAAACTCACTTGTAACTTTTTTATGAAAACTCAGTTGTTGTAATTATGTTCTTTTTTTAAGTTATTTTTTAAATAGGCAGGTTGCTCAGTTCAATTTGGGATTAACGATGTGCTGGGGCTAGACGGGATGCAGTGCACCAATTAAAACACCACTCACTTTGCTCCTAAAGATTCCTCCTCGGCAACATCTAACAAAGCTCACTCATCTGCTGAGCTTGTGTTCCGTTGCCTTGGCGCCCGGGGAAGCTACCCAAAGCTAAAAGGACTGTTTTCTGTAAAGGTTGCATCTAAAAAAGGTTACATTAAAGAACTGGAAAAGACCAAGTATGTGAATGTTCTTGTTGCTCGTATTATTCTGAACGACGGCAAGGTTCTCTGTTAAACTGAGCGGGTCTCTCTTTCCCCGCTTGGAAATCTGCCTGATCACGGTGCGTCTGATGTCTCCTTCACTTCTTCCTAGAACGATCCCGCCTGCCACCTTTCCTAGAATGCCCACTCGTCTCAAAAACATCCCCACAAATGAGAGAGACAGCCGAAGTGGAATAGTGAAATAAGAAATACCAACGTTAACGCCATGCAGAGCGGGTGGAGCAGAGGTCTTCCTTCTGTGCCCACAGTTTTCACACCCGTGTGCGCGCGCACACACACACACACACACACACACACACACACACACACACCGGCACTACACCTACGTAGTCTGTACCTACCAACGTCCATATTCAAATGTTTACACTGGCAGGAATGTGACGAGAGCTCGATTTGTACACACGCCCGCGCACACAGCTGCTAATTTCTATCTGAGCGCGGTTTCCGTGTTTTAAGTTCATTTGGTTTGCGTGTGAGCGTGTGTCACACTGCTGATGCTATGCGTTTATTTTTTTAACACCACCCTTGGCAGGGCTCCTATACCTATTTTCTCTCCCACTTCCATTAATGTAATGACATGCACTACACACACACACACACACACACACACACACACACACACACACACACACACACACACACACACACACACACACACACACACACACTCATTCAGTATTCCCTACCTTATTAGGACCTTTTTATACCGTGATGTGGCCATTTATATCCCCGGGCTGGTGGACTATTGATAGGTGGGGAAGCATCTTTTTTTGGAGACTCTTTTGACCATTAGGGCTCGATATTGGGCTAAGAGTAGCTCCATATATTCTAGAGAGGGTTGTATCTGGACTGCTGTCTGTTCAACTTGTGTTCAAATACAGTAGGCCAGCTCTAAAGCAAGGCATCTTGAGCTCTGCTGCCTGACTGCACACAGACCACTCTCCGCGGAGCACGTTTTGCAACCCGTTCAGCAACCAATCCCGGCATGCTCAAGAGTTTTCTGTGTGTGCACTGGAAATGTCTTTTGGGTCCCGGGATGAAAGTGGTTGGGAGCCCATGCTCTAAAGAGTAGACGTTGATTATGGCTGAACAGAACGTTGAAATAAGAGAAAGTTATTGAGAGATAAGTGGGGATGGATTCTGGCCAAATTGGAAGCCTCATTTAAACGTTAACAGATGCTATATCACCAATTAACTGCACTGGCTGAACTGGCGTAGACACGCAAGTCATGTGTGGTGATCTTAGACGTGTGTGAACCCCCCCTTTTTTTTATTCTGCGAGTACAAGAACAGAGCTATCTTTCCAACGCTGATGCTGAGGGATTGTATTGACAGTGGCGCATACTGGCCAAAATGATCCCAATTTCTACCGCTTTGTTTGACGATGAATGATGAGTGTGAAGCCTTTTGTAGTAACCTGCTAATTAGAACCCGATTCCATTCTGTTTCTCTTCTCCATCTCCATCTTCCATCTGCTGAAGACTTCTGGTAACATTTCGAGACCACTACCCCACTAACGGATGTGTTGTGAATGAGAGCAATAGCATTGCTCAGAGAGGCACGTAAAAAAAAGGCTAACGTCTGTCTGACGTAAAGCCACTTTCACCCTGTTATCTTAACGGGCCGTTGCTTTTTCGGGTGATTTGATAACTATATCGATAAAGCTTCTTTTTTTTGCGAATCTTTTTTTTCCCCAAGAATGTCTGGAAACTGGACAGATTCTCAAGTAGGGGAGCTCCGATCAGTCTGTTATGTGTGATGGCGGCTGGGTTCCGTAAGTGTTGTGTCAGCGCCACCTGCCTTGGCCCGTCTATTCCGACATCGCTATGCCTTTCGTTAAAGGGCGCAAGACGGAAATGTTCCAGAATGTAGCTGCATGTGTGAACAGGGAAAATCACTGCTGGTACCTCAAAGTTTTATCCTAGTAATTTACTGGTAACTATGTGCGAAAGGGGCTTCAGTTAGAGGACTACTATCTAAAATCCCCCAACACATGCTTTGTATTAGAGTTTCAGAGTATCTTTGGAATAGATCTGTCTATTCCTATCTGTGGTCCTGAATGTTTGGTGGTTTTCTGCCTGTGGCCTTTTCAAGCTAACTGCTACAGCATGGCAGGGGTTGGGGTGTCGATTCGGACTTATGCCACCCAGGCTAAGAATGTACACACCGAGGGTATTGTAAGACAGTCGGTGTCAACCAGATGGCATGTTTTTTTTTCTTCCATATCTGCTAAGCTGATAATAATTAGCATGTCCAAATTGTTCTCTACCTTTCTCTGCCAAGCTGATGTAGGCTAGCTATGTCTTCAGCGACATTAGTCAATCCTAGGGTGACGGTCCCGATTTTGAATCTTGTGTCCAGAGTTGCGAAAAAAGTCAGGACGCTAAATTGACCCGGTTTTCACCATACAATATGACACTGCCCTGGCACAGCGCCAGCATAGCCTACATTATCTTATTATAGCACAATAAAGTTAAAGTATACAGACAGACAGACAGACCGAAATACTTTAATAATCCCTGAGGGAAATAAATGGTCAAATTGGGAAAAAATTTGGAAATTATATAGTATTGTTTGTAATTGTATCATTATTGACATGTTATATGACATGCAATAAATTCTGCCTATGATTAGGCCTGTTCACAATCAAAATACTGTCTTGATTATTCCCATTTTCAAAGTCATTCATTCATGTAATGGGCTGCGTGTGTGCGTGCAAGCACATTATGGTCACGCGCACGCGCATTATGGTCGCATGCAAAGTGTCCCGGTTTTTGGCTCGAGAAATCTGGTCATCCTAGTCAATTCCCCCCCTGCCATACCCTGGGGTGGGTTTCCTTGCTCTGATGAACATACAAAAAATACATGGCACGACCATATACTGTATAATTTTGCTGTCATTACATCTATGTATTTTTCCAAGAAACAGCCTTCCTGTTAAGTGGCCTTCTCTACCAGACCAGTCCAGTCGCGGTAGGAGAAACCACCTACACCAGACGACCACAGTGGTTGTGACCACATGTGTTTTTTTAGTTTTTTTTTTAGATTTTGCCATTGTTGTAAATAGAAACGCCGTCGTGTCTTGTTTGGCCTGAACTCGTGCATAAGGAGCAGCCTTTCTGGCCACAGACGCTAAGCCTTTTAGAATGAAGCCCCCCTTAACCGCGTCTTAAACAGCCACTGGTGAGGAAATGCAAAACTCACTTCATTACTCCATTACGGTATTGTGATCGTGCCTACGGACAAATCTCATAATAAACACAGTTTCCACTGCTCAACTGTCCAATTGTGAAGATTAGCAAGGTAACCTTCCTCATGCCTCATGGCTCAACCAATTAAGTCATGCCGTTACAACGGCACGTGTGATAATGTGCTGTTTTATTGGGATGTAAGTACAATTGCATTACATTAATATTACATTGCATAACAGCATGCAGTGCCAGGCCCACTCTTCCTCAAGACAGTGCTCTGGTTTCTGTCTGGTGCCTGCTGGTTGTATTGGCTCTGGCGGCCTCTCACTGTTCGAGACAAGAGATCTAGTGTCCAGGGCACCTCGGGAACACAATCCGTGGACGTCTTTAAACATACCCTTTTAAGTTCAACTCTATTTTAAACAAGTGTGATTCGGATTGTTCGGTATTTTTTCCAGTTTAATTATTCTATTTGTTCTGCGAAGCATTTTAAATTTAGTTTTGCATGCAAAGTGCTATGTATACAGTATATATTGATTGAAGACCGGTCTAGAGACACATGCACACACGCACACACACACGCGTGCGCACACACACGCGCACATCCGTGACGTGTATCGCCATGACAGGAGGCAGATGGAGGTAGCACCAGGGTCACTGTGTGTTTTGGAACCAGGGTCGAGGGACGTAAGCCAGCTCCCCCCCCCCCCCCCCCCCCCCCCCAACACAAACCAATGCGCTCATGCAGGCCGGGGCGGGAGAGCCACCGCTATCGCTATGCGGGTGTAGCGTTTGGGTGTAGCAGGTGTAGCTGTGCGGCGGGGGTCTGCTCTCCATCCAGGCGACGTATGTTGTGGCCTGGATAAGATGAGGACGGGCCTGGCCGCGTCCGCGGCGCTCATTTAGCACACTCGTACCCGACATTGTTTAGGCTGCTGCTGTACAACGAGCCACTTGCGCCGAAGATGAGTGTGCTTATTGGACGCGTGATGAAGGCCCCCGTGTTGCTATTAGCGGCCCGGTGTGCGCGCTGTGAACGCGCCTCCATAATGGATAGCGACAGGCCAGCGCCGACACGACTTCACCAAACTTGGTCACGGGAGGGAACGCGGCCACATCGGCCCACATGCTGTGTGCGTAACGTACGCACACACGTACGCGCACACACACACAAGCGCTCATCTGGGGCTGGATACAGTCGTTTAATGCTGAAGCTGAGGAAACTGAACAAAGTCTTCATAGTTAAAGCGTTGCCGCTGAATATAGTGTGTGTGTGTGTGTGTGTGTGTGTGTGCGTGTGCGTGTGTGTGTGCGCGTGCGTGCGTGCGCGCATAAAGACACATTTCTAGCAGCATTTCACGCTGCTAGTTGCAGAGTCCTCCTTTTGAACTCTAGTGAACACTAGTAACTACGTGTGTGTGTGTGTGTGTGTGTGTGTGTGTGTGTGTGTTCACCACAGCTTTTCAAACTAACTCTGGTCCCAATAACACGGTGTCTTTCAGCACCAGGTTCTTTCCCCCTCCTAAATAACTAAAAGCCCTCTCTGGGTTTTACAACCTCTGTGCACCACAAACTGGCGCTGCTCTGGCTGTGGTTATTATCACGTCCCCCAGATGTCCCTTCACCTCCAGATTCTCAGTCGTCGTCATCATCATCATCTCCATCCGTCCAGTGTTGGTCACTAGTTAGGCTGTTGGACTACCAATCCAAAGGGACTGGGTTCGACCCTGAATGTCTGCACCTGTAGACATCCTTAAGCAAGTTGACCCTACCTGCTCTCTAATGACATGTAGCTCAAATGTGGCACACTGTTCAGGAGAGCTTTAGCAGACTTTGTAAAGTAAAGTTGGTTTATGATGTTTGTTTTATGTTGGTTATATAACATGTAGGCTCTGTGAAATTGATTTGGAATATGAAACCAACCTTAATTTGGCACAGAAACAAACAAACCCTTTACTCTTAAAAAAAACAAAACAGCCTGCTACATTACAAAATAGTACAGATACTAATGATTTGTGAACTCCTGATTCCATTCGGGAATGTTTTTGGAGTGTGAACAGAGAGGAGATATCCATAGATGGTCTGTAGTTAACACACACAGAGAGAGAGAGAGAGAGAGAGAGAGAGAGAGAGAGAGAGAGAGAGAGAGAGAGAGAGAGAGAGAGGAGAGAGAGAGAGAGAGAGAGAGAGAGAGAGAGAGAGAGAGAGAGAGAGGAGAGAGAGAGAGAGAGAGAGAGAGAGAGAGAGAGAGAGAGAGAGAGAGAGAGAGAGGCGCAAGGTGTGGTGTGCCGCTCTATAATTAAATAGGATTTTACACAGTAAAAATTTACACAGTCAATGTATGGAAAACATGGTCTTAAATGGGTTGCCAAATGGCCGTTGGGTGGCCGTTAATATACCTGGGCGTCCCACAGTCTGCTGTCTGTCTGTGTGTGTGAAACATGCCGTGAGCCGCTTCTCATCAGTACCACATCAATGTGAGCTATTTTCTCAGTGTAGGAGACGTTTGGGATGATGTCAGTACGCAACTCAACTAAATACAGGTCTGTTGTTTTTTACTTGATTTCCTTTTGATTTTTTACTTGATTGAAGTTGTAAGTATTTACTTATTTGATATATTTGCAGTGCCTATTATGCCTCTTAACACATTTAAGTATTTATTTAATATATATGCATTTCCTAAATATTGCATACATACCTATCATCCATATAATGCATTCTTAGCATGTCTGTGGTTTAAATTTGTATGCACATTGCTAAACAATATTTCATCAAATTCAGTCCATTCTCATGCCCACCTCACCCCCAATAACCATCCCTAATTACATGTGGCTGTGCTCTGACCCCCACCCCCACCCCCTCCAATCAGATTACATGTTGAAAGTGGTCTGATTACAGCTGGGCCTGATTAATGGGCAGGCCATAATTAGGGCCTGAGAGAATGGCGGGGGCGAGTGTGTGTGTGTCGTGGATGGTGGGCAGCACTCCTCGGCCCACGTGTTTAGTGTTAGACGGAGGGTGTGGTGCTGCCGCACACATCTACTTTTAGCTCTTGTGGTTAAAGGGGTTTTGGGAAATTGTGGATATTTTTGGTCTTGCATGGAGAGACAGCACGATATGCTGGGACAATGATCAAGCAGAAATGTTAAGCAAGAATTTCAGTAAAACCTCAAGGTGACCTCTGGAATATATTGTAGAATACAGATGTGGAAGAGTTTTATGTTGTATGCATTTCATTTGTGGATTCATTTTCCCATGTATACAGTTGTATTTTTGTTTTTGTGTCTATATGTTGTCCTTCCATGCAGACACCTCCTGTATTCCTGATGCACAGTAGTGTGGCGCAGGATAAAGGCAGATTATGATAACATATGGATTCAACCAGCAGAAGCCCACAGATAACACTGATGTGATGTGACATGTGGGGACAGGAGCCCAGCACATGCTATCGGCAAAACAACATGCTGTAGATGAACACGCGTCTGGCATTAGCATTATCCTCCCGGTCATTTCATTACCTTATGTGGACTTCAGGAGTTAACATGAGTTGTACTTTATTAATCCTACATGGGACATTTGGGAGTCACCGCAGGAAGTACAAGACAGTAATCTAAATTAAAGAGATGCTTTTTTTTTTGTTTAATACCCTTTTTTTTTTTTTGATGATTCACATCGTCGATAACACACAAAATGCTAAACGTGCTAGGAAAGAATACGTCACGGCAAACCAGATTGCACTTTGAGACTTGCATTCAAAGGGAAACAAATATTGACTCAGTTGTTCTCAAGAGTGGAAAGGTTCGCCCTAGGGGGTAGGGGAAGTTATTTACACATTCAATTTTATAAAACATTCATTGCATAAAAAAAGACATTAAAAATGTATAGGAGTTTGTGCTTGTGCTACACTTTGTGCTATTTTAGTTTGTCTCCATCATCGTTTGACCTGAAGGTCAAACCAAGGAGGTGTTTCAAACGGTCTCTCTCTCGCTCTATTGTTGAGGAAACACACAAAACATGACAATACATTCACAGACAACGGTGAGGAGGGCGATGGGAAGAACGAGAGAGAGAGAGAGAGAGAGGGAGAGAGAGAGAGAGAGAGACACCCGCACACACCAGCACACACCCTCGGGGCGCACACGGCCTAATAGGATAAGTACTGTATACCTTGGCTTGTGTTCCCTCTGTAGGGAAGATGAGCAAAAACTCACTGGGAGGCTCACGACTTCCTCCGCACCGGCATGTCGCTGCGGGGGAAGAGAAGGGAGCGATAACAGACAGTTTTAAAAGTCTGCTCCGGTTGGGTTTTTTTAAACATTTTGAAAATGTCCTGTTACAGCACACTAGCAAACCCGCGCCAGCGCTCTCGTCGTTACAGGAAGCGGGCGAAGTCACGGCAGAGGGAAACGGCGTTGCCATTGTCGCCGTTAAACTGTTGAACTGCATTGCGAGTGCTGATTGGTGTCGTTAAAGTCGGTGGGAAAGTGTGTGGAGGCGCCCAGCTGTGTTTTGTCCTTGCAAACGGTTTTCATATATTTATTTATTTTCAGCCTTTTCTCTTTCCCTCGGCGGTCATAGATTGGCTTCTGGTCCTGGAGCGATGTGACTCGTCATGTTTTGCTCTGTGTTTGTTTGGCGAGAAAGTTTCAGCTGCCGTTGTGCCAACTCGCAGTACACATTCAATGGAGCGCATATTTTCTGTGAGTGTGTGTGTGTGTGTGTGTGTGTGTGTGTGTGTGTGTGTGTGTGTGTGTGTGTGTGTGTGTGTTGTGTGTGTGTGTGTGTGTGTGTGTGTGTGTGTGTGTGTTGTGTGTGTGTGCGTGCGTGTGAGAGATGGTAGATGGTCTGTCTGTGTTTTTCTTGTACTCTACACAAGCCTGAAATATAGGGAAGAAATCCCACAGTATCGTCCTCAGAGCTTGTAGATGTACTGCATTCCTTTCTGTTTTCTTTTTTTGTTTCCTCTTAAAAAATATATTTCCCCCTTACTTAATGTTAACTGTGAAATTAAAAATAGACGAGGCATTTGGCCTAGTTTAAGGCCAATTGTTTCATGTGACTATGTATTATGGGATGTTTGTTCCTATTCCAGTCCACCGTGCCAATGGAACCACTTTCTCTTCATCCCACTTTCGCTTTCATTTTCAAAAAGTACAATTTAGCAAGGCATTGAGGTCCTGACTATACAAAATTACTTTGGGCCCTTTTTGGTCTTTTATTGCTGCGTATCGCTGCTTCATACAGTAGTGTCTTCATGGGGATGCTGGTTTGAACAGTGACGGATATGAGGTGAGAGTGTGTAGGTCAGTCTATATGCTGGGGTCATCCTTTTGTGCCAGCGATAATACTACTGCCGCATGTCTTTTCCCCGCCATCACAAGACATCAGTCAGCCAGAGCCAGGGGCTGTGAGGAACTCAACCAGAAGT
Organism: Urophycis tenuis; assembly: GCA_036785325.1. Classification (NCBI taxonomy): domain Eukaryota; kingdom Metazoa; phylum Chordata; class Actinopteri; order Gadiformes; family Phycidae; genus Urophycis; species Urophycis tenuis. The sequence goes on from JAXIVH010000135.1 coordinate 222,120, forward strand.
GAAGTGAAAGTGAAAGTAAAAGGCAAGCAAGGCCACGGGGTAGAGGTTCTCCTTTTGGAATCTTACGGTATTTGAGTCAATGTGACATTTGCACAAGGCTACAGAAAGGTACACTTACACTGTCATAGTACAATATGATGCATTTCATATGTTGTTATTCCTCAATACAAGAGAGCATGACTAATGCACAAACCATGTCCTGAGCCTTCTTTGAGTATCATTGTTGTATACCATTGCTGGTTAACTACAAGTAAGAGAGGAAAAACCCCACATAATTATAGAATGGCCTGGCTAAAACCTTTGATTACCAATTTAACTGTCTCCAAACAAAAATATACCGGCCAAAGTGCAGCAGCTACTGCCAGCCAAAAAGGGAAAGACAAAGACTTACCCACCGGGCTAAGCTACCTCTCCCACTGTCGCACTGGTGCGGAGCTAAGCTAACGTTAGCAAGACTGGGTTAGCCTCCTCTGGGCCAAATGACAGGCTGGTGCCTGGCAGGAGCATGCTGGCCAATCTGTTTCTGTAAAACCCTTGTCAGGCCAGGACTCGTCAAAGGCCAGTTCCTTGTGGCTTCCCTTCTTGGTGGACCGGGGTTACGCTGGTGTCACAGCCAGTGTATGTGTAGCCCTCAGTCATGTGGTTGTGCTAAACGCATGTGTGTCCACTTCAGTGTTATCTCCTCCGACATGCCATGGATCTCAGTCTGGCCCTTTCACATCCAATCGACATCAGTGATTGGATTTTGCATTTTCTAGCAAGAGGATTTGTTTTGATGATGAATGTTGTGAAAATGACTGAGACCATTGTTGTGTTCCAGAGGGTGTTGTGTAACTTGTTTATGGAGTATGTAACGCTATGCCCACCTCCGTAATTACAGGAGCAAAAAATAGTTTATTGTATTTC
>JAXIVH010000135.1:223225-260725 GCA_036785325.1 Urophycis tenuis
TACACTGAAAGCGGCAGGCTGCTCGTTAACAGCTGCCTGCTTGACATGAGCAGACAATTAGGTCATAGTTCTGCCAGAGCCGTTTCTCAATTCCTATATTAGCTGCCTTTAAGCCGCGGTGTTAGCGCTTGAGTCCAGGACACACACACACACACACACACACACAGCAGGGATTCAGTTAGCCAAGGTGTGCGTCATGCTAACAGTGCCTCCAGCAGGAAACCCTCGAGGGTACCAGCTACCAACTCACCGAGGATAAGTCAAGCCAACCTGGCATTCCCAACCTCGCACACGTTTGGCTACCCTTAGCTTTGTAAACTGGAATGCATGTTAGCTCACTTTGGTCACGTTTGCTCGCCAATGCACACGCGACCTTGCACAGGCTTACCAAAGTTTTGCACTGCACAGTAACGCTAGGCAAGTTAGCAAACCTCCCGTAGGCATCCTTAGCAAACTACGCACATGGTTGATGACCCTGCAAATGTTAGGTAAGCCAGCATACGTCAAGCTGAGCTACCACATGCATATGTTAGTGGTTTCATAGATCCCTTATCCAACGCCTTCTACAGGGAGTGCGACATTCAGATGAGAGAGCTAGAGAGAGAGAGAGAGAGAGAGAGAGAGAGCGATAGAGAGAGAGAGAGATAGAGCGAGAGCGATAGAGACAGAGAGAGAGAGAGAGAGAGAGAGAGAGAGAGAGAAAGAGAGCTATAAAGAGAAAGAGAGAGTGATAGAGAGAAGGAAAGAGAGCTATAGAGAGAAAGAGAGAGTGATAGAGAGAGAGAGAGAGAGAGCACTACATGATAACAACGCTTCTGTTGATGATTCTTACAGTGTGTGTGTGTGTGTGTGTGTGTGTGTGTGTGTGTGTGTGTGTGTGTGCGTGCGTGCGTGTGTATCTGTGTGTCTGTGTGTGTGTGTGTGCGCGTGTGTGTGTGTATCTGTGTGTCTGTGTGGTTGTGTGTGTGCGCGTGTGTGTAGCCCAACGGACCTGAAGGAATGTGTAAATGTAAATGATGCGAGACATATTGATGCGCTATAAAAAGATCATTTGAATTGAACATTTGATTCGATGTGATTGGCCCGTCCGTGGGGAGTTCCCGCCCTCCCACCGAGGTAGCAGAGCTTGAGTTCATCACATACAGTGTATCACCCAACCAAGCTTCAAGTTCATTGTCACGCGCACATTAACAGAGCAACGGGCAGCAGTCACTTATGGCAAACGCCTTCCTGCGACCATTTCTTGCGTGGGGAGAAGACAGCGCATCTCGACAATTTTCCTAGGGAGAACAGCGACAATAAAATGCAATGATTTGGCAGTGGCAGACACAAATACATAATAAAACACCAGTACATTGGTTTGCGCGCTCTCTCTCTCTCACTCTCACTCTCACTCTCACTCTCACTCTCACTCTCACTCTCACTCTCACTCTCTCTCTCTCTCTCTCTCTCTCTCTCTCTCTCTCTCTCTCTCTCTCTCTCTCTCTCTGAGTAGAAGCAAAGCATCACATTGCTGTCATTCAATGCAGTCTCCCTGATACATCTTTTATGTCTCGATAGAGCTGTGGCGTCTGCTCCTGCACTTAGCTGCGTGTGGCCCATATGTTTATGCTGCAGCAAACCCAGGAACAGAAATTCCAAAGATTTTTTTTTTTTTTGCCACTGGAATTGCCATCAGGAAGTCTGGACGTACATATTGTCCAAAAAAGGAAAGTGGAAAGTCAAGAGCCCGAACTAGACATGACAACTACATTGTACAACATGTAATATTGTTCCACATCATTGTCATGCTAGGTGAAGTAGATCAAACAAAATTGAGTGAATTGAACATTGACAATGTATTCTTCCTTAACTGATGCAGTTAGTGAAAGTTCCAAATCACCAGCTACATATTTGCTAAAAAAAATAAAAAAAAGACCAAACTACACTCTCCCTTTTCAGACAGCGAAGTTAAGATTGAAATGTAAATTGGCATTGTTGAGAGCAGTTTCAATGCTTTAAATAGAAGATTTAGCTTGGGAATCAGCCCAAAAATGTGTTACTCTTGCCAATATACACACAGCAAGATAATAGGGGATCCATCAGTGATAATTTGCTATGCTAATTTTACCACTGCGCTCAACAGAGAAAATGGCTTGAAAAACAATAGAAGTATGTTCAAAATGTATATTTCTCATGCATATGTTTCCTCCAACACATAGACCAATACACTGCATCTACAAAATATCATCTCTCTCTCTCTCTTTCCCTCTGACAAATAGGCTAGGGTGAAAAAACTGCTTGTGTATTTGAAATGCATTTTGTCATATTCAGAAAAACACAACCACCATGGGGTGGAGAAAATGTAATCCCATCATATCAGCTCATTCATCACTGCACATAATGCAGGTACCACAAATATACAACTCCCATTTATACTCATTTATAATGTAATAGAGCCACAATAGGAAAGATAGAAAAAGCCTGGTCTATTTGGATCAATGCTGTCCAAGCAGCATGGCTATTATAACAGCCTGTTCAACCAGCTGGGGCCCCAGGTGTGTGTGTGTGTGTGTGCAAGAGTGTGTGTGTTTATGTGTGTGTGTAATGTATTCTCTTTGAGGTCAGTGATTCCATAAGTCTGTGCAGGCCATGGAATTTGGTGATCTAAAAGAGACAAGTATTGATCGAATTAATGATCTTAGGGTGCATTTTGCTGTGAGTGTGTGTGTGTGTGTGTGTGTGTGTGTGTGTGTGCTGTGTGTGTGTGTGTGTGTGTGTGTGTGTGTGTGTGTGTGTGTGTGTGTGTTTTCGGTGTCCTGGTTTGGCACCAAGTGAGTATGTTATTTGAACATACAGATCTTTCCTAACTGCCGCAGGGTGAAATTTAATTGACCTCCAACCACTGATGGCGTCCACTCAATGGATCTGGTGAGGGAAAAATGTTACCATGCTGCAGCCAAGGACAACTGAGCAAACACCAACCAACTGAAACTTAGAAATGAAGCGGACAATTCAACTTTTCTAACATGCATTTACAGAGTGTCGCATAAAAGGGTTAGCCATACAGTATGATAATTAATACGTAATTAAAAAGTTACTTAAAATTTGTGAGTGTCTAGGCTAGCGGTCGTGGTGTGTGTGACCCCCAGCTGAAAGGTTCTGGGTTCGAACCCCTATGTCTCCAGCCTAACCTGTAGGCATCCTTGGGCAAGGAGCCCAAAGCCCTACCTGCTCCTAAATGACATGCCAGAAAGACTCACTGTAAGTGGCTTTGGGTGAAAACATCTCAAATGAAAACAGCTGATATTAAACTTGAGTGCTACTTTTCAGTTTGCCCTTTGAACCGTGCTCCTTTAATTCATGGAGGACATCTTAGTTCTCATGCAGAGCTTGAAATGGTTGTCCGAACCAGGACCAAACTCTTGAATGGAGGTTAGATTTTTGCACAATGTACAGACCACCTTTGTTGTTTGTGATAAATGAGCCGTGTCTTGTACATTTGCAAACATGTGAAACAGGATGCTTTCACACCGAAGCTCTGTCCTAACCGAGCATGACTCGGCCCAGTGAGAGGAGACGCATGACGCATCGCTTTTTGAAGAGTTATTAAGCTAAACCTTTGAATCCCACAGCCTATTTGAAATATCGAGGGGGGTGGGGGAGTTATTTGGAAAGGTCAGGTTTGGAGGGAATACTTTTAACGCTATAGTCGGGTCGATTCGGTTTCGGACGCAGTGTTGTTGGATTTCGGTCGTGTCGGGTAAAAAGATTTGCCCGATTCGAGCTCTGGTGGGGTGGGCTGGGCTGAATACCGCATTGAGCAGAACGGCGGGAGAATTCCAAGCGAGTCCCGGTTCACGGGCCCACAGGACATTAACATTCCCGCCAAGGGTGAGAACGGCGGCGAGGTCTTCAAAGAGTGATTGCCGATTAGCATCGTTTGACATGCTGGCTTCCCTTAAAGACCCGGCCGCTTCCAGGGCGCTACGTTTGGCACAGCCGTGGTAATTAATACCAATTCTCATGCACTGAAGCAAACTTTGTAATGGAAGATAATGGGATGGAAATTTGAAGCGGGGGTATGCGTGGTCTGCAGTGTGTGTACAGGGGGAGTCGTTTAGAAGTGGGTGGTCCCTTCAGGAACAGCCTAAGTCAATACCTGCTCACCTTTAAAAAAAAAAAGCCTAAACAATAACAAAAGGATATGTAAAGAAACAAAACAGTATTGACAGACAGACAGACAGACAGACATACTTTATTGATCCCTGAGGGAAATTGCCTAATTGATTGCCTATTGATTAATTAATGCACACGTGACATTTTTTGACGTAAAAAACTGTCGACACTGTGGTATGACCGTTAGTGAAAAACCCTTAGCACTATCCTACGCGCCATTATGGAGTCACGATTATCGAGCTAGGCTGCCATTTTAACAGATTCATTGACAGGTTAATTCAAAAGGACCATGCTTAGCTTGTGCACATAGTTCAACCTCACCCAGGGAGGGAAACAAGGCGTTTAGCTGGTTCTGACGTTCTGGTGAGATGGAGTGTGTCGAGAGGGCCAAAACTAGGGCCACCGCCACAGTTATTGCTACAATACGCACAAATCAATTGCTCGGCTTTCATAAGATAAGTTGAGCTGGTACTTTATTAATCCCAGACGGGAAATTCCAGTGTCACAGCGGAAAGTACAGGGCAGTAGTAGAAACACATTTATATTTAGCTTTTATCCAAGAGACTTATGAGTGAGCCTGAGAGAAATCATAGCAACCGCATACAATCAAAATTGGAGTAGCTACAACAAATACAGTTATCGTGCTGCACAACCGAGTTAAAAAAAAACACTGGAGAAATTGCAGAGTAGCCGTAGGAATCAGAAATACAATAAACTATTTTTTGCTCCTGTAATTACGGAGGTGGGCATAGCGTTACATACTCCATAAACAAGTTACACAACACCCTCTGGAACACAACAATGGTCTCAGTCATTTTCACAACATTCATCATCAAAACAAATCCTCTTGCTAGAAAATGCAAATCCAATCCACTGATGTCGATTGGATGTGAAAGGGCCAGACTGAGATCCATGGCATGTCGGAGGAGATAACACTGAAGTGGACACACATGCGTTTAGCACAACCACATGACTGAGGGCTACACATACACTGGCTGTGACAACCAGCGTAACCCCGTCCACCAGAAGGGAAGCCACAAGGAACTGGCCTTTGACGAGTCCTGGCCTGACAAGGGTTTTACAGAAACAGATTGGCCAGCATGCTCCTGCCAGGCACCAGCCTGTCATTTGGCCCAGAGGAGGCTAACCCAGTCTTGCTAACGTTCAGCTTAGCTCCGCACCAGTGCGACCAGTGGGAGAGGTAGCTTAGCCCGGTGGTAAGTCTTTGTCTTTCCTTTTTGGCTGGCAGTAGCTGCTGCACTTTGGCCGGTTATTTTTGTTTGGAGACAGTTAAATTGGTAATCAAAGGTTTTAGCCAGGCCATTCTATAATTATGTGGGGTTTTTTCTCTCTTACTTTGTAGTTAACCAGCAATGGTATACAACAATGATACTCAAAAGAAGGCTCAGACATGGTTTGTGCATTAGTCATGCTCTCTTGTATTGAGGAATAACAACATATGAAATGCATCATATTGTACTATGACAGTGTAAGTGTACCTTTCTGTAGCCTTGTGCAAATGTCACATTGACTCAAATACCGTAAGATTCCAAAAGGAGAAAACCTCTACCTCCGTGGCCTTGCTTGCCTTTTACTTTCACTTTCACTTTCACTTCTGGTTGAGTTCCTCACAGCCCCTGGCTCTGGCTGACTGATGTCTTGTGATGGCGGGGAAAAGACATGCGGCAGTAGTATTATCGCTGGCACAAAAGGATGACCCCAGCATATAGACTGACCTACACACTCTCACCTCATATCCGTCACTGTTTCAAACCAAGCATCCCCATGAAGACACTACTGTATGAAGCAGCGATACGCCAGCAATAAAAGACCAAAAAGGGCCCAAAGTAATTTTGTATAGTCAGGACCTCAATGCCTTGCTAAATTGTACTTTTTGAAAATGAAAGCGAAAGTGGGATGAAGAGAAAGTGGTTCCATTGGCACGGTGGACTGGAATAGGAACAAACATCCCATAATACATAGTCACATGAAACAATTGGCTTAAACTAGGCCAAATGCCTCGTCTATTTTAATTTCACAGTTAACATGAAGTAAGGGGGAAATATATTTTTTAAGAGGAAACAAAAAAAGAAAACAGAAAGGAAATGCAGTACATCTACAAGCTCTGAGGACGATACTGTGGGATTTCTTCCCTATATTTTCAGGCTTGTGTAGAGTACAAGAAAAACACAGACAGACCATCTACCATCTCTCACACGCACGCACACACACACACACACACACACACACACACACACACACACACACACACACACACACACACACACACACACACACACACACACACACACACACACACACACACACACACACACACACACACACACACACACTCACAGAAAATATGCGCTCCATTGAATGTGTAACTGCGAGTTGGCACAACGGCAGCTGAAACTTTCTCGCCAAACAAACACAGAGCAAAACATGACCGAGTCACATCGCTCCAGGACCAGAAGCCAATCTATGACCGCCGAGGGGAAAGAGAAAAGGCCTGAAAATAAATAAATATATGAAAAACCGTTTGCAAGGACAAAACACAGCTGGGCGCCTCCACACACTTTCCACCGACTTTAACGACACCACTCAGCACTCGCAATGCAGTTCAACAGTTTAACGGCGACAATGGCAACGCCGTTTCCCTCTGCCGTGACTTCGCCCGCTTCCTGTAACGACGAGAGCGCTGGCGCGGGTTTGCTAGTGTGCTGTAACAGGACATTTCAAAATGTTTAAAAAAACCCAACCGGAGCAGACTTTTAAAACTGTCTGTTATCGCTCCCTTCTCTTCCCCCGCAGCGACATGCCGGTGCGGAGGAAGTCGTGAGCCTCCCAGTGAGTTTTTGCTCATCTTCCCTACAGAGGGAACACAAGCCAAGGTATACAGTACTTATCCTATTAGCCGTGTGCGCCCGGAGGTGTGTGCTGGTGTGTGCGGGGTGTCTCTCTCTCTCTCTCTCTCCCTCTCTCTCTCTCTCTCTCTCGTTCTTCCCATCGCCCTCCTCACCGTTGTCTGTGAATGTATTGTCATGTTTTGTGTGTTTCCTCAACAATAGAGCGAGAGAGAGACCGTTGAAAACACCCTCCTTGGTTTGACCTTCAGGTCAAACGATGATGGAGACAAACTAAAATAGCACAAAGTGTAGCACAAGCACAAACTCCTATACATTTTTAATGTCTTTTTTTTATGCAATGAATGTTTTATAAAATTGAATGTGTAAATAACTTCCCCTACCCCCTAGGGCGAACCTTTCCACTCTTGAGAACAACTGAGTCAATATTTGTTTCCCTTTGAATGCAAGTCTCAAAGTGCAATCTGGTTGCCGTGACGTATTCTTTCCTAGCACGTTAGCATTTTGTGTGTTATCGACGAGTGAATCATCAAAAAAAAAAAAAAAAGGTATTAAACAAAAAAAAAAAGCATCTCTTTAATTTAGATTACTGTCTTGTACTTCCTGCGGTGACTCCCAAATGTCCCATGTAGGATTAATAAAGTACAACTCATGTTAACTCCTGAAGTCCACATAAGGTAATGAAATGACCGGGAGGATAATGCTAATGCCAGACGCGTGTTCATCTACAGCATGTTGTTTTGCCGATAGCATGTGCTGGGCTCCTGTCCCACATGTCACATCACATCAGTGTTATCTGTGGCTTCTGCTGGTTGAATCCATATGTTATCATAATCTGCCTTTATCCTGCGCCACACTACTGTGCATCAGGAATACAGGAGGTGTCTGCATGGAAGGACAACATATAGACACAAAAACAAAAAATACAACTGTATACATGGAAAATGAATCCACAAATGAAATGCATACAACATAAAACTCTTCCACATCTGTATTCTACAATATATTCCAGAGGTCACCTTGAGGATTTACTGAAATTCTTGCTTAACATTTCTGCTTGATCATTGTCCCAGCATATCGTGCTGTCTCTCCATGCAAGACCAAAAATATCCACAATTTCCCAAAACCCCTTTAACCACAAGAGCTAAAAGTAGATGTGTGCGGCAGCACCACACCCTCCCGTCTAACACTAAACACGTGGGCCGAGGAGTGCTGCCCACCATCCACGACACACACACACTCGCCCCCCGCCATTCTCTCAGGCCCTAATTATGGCCTGCCCATTAATCAGGCCCAGCTGTAATCAGACCACTTTCAACATGTTAATCTGATTGGAGGGGGTGGGGGTGGGGGTCAGAGCACAGCCACATGTAATTAGGGATGGTTATTGGGGGTGAGGTGGGCATGAGAATGGACTGAATTTGATGAAATATTGTTTAGCAATGTGCATACAAATTTAAACCACAGACATGCTAAGAATGCATTATATGGATGATAGGTATGTATGCAATATTTAGGAAATGCATATATATTAAATAAATACTTAAATGTGTTAAGAGGCATAATAGGCACTGCAAATATATCAAATAAGTAAATACTTACAACTTCAATCAAGTTAAAAAATCAAAAAGGAAATCAAGTAAAAAACAACAGACCTGTATTTAGTTGAGTTGCGTACTGACATCATCCCAAACGTCTCCTACACTGAGAAAATAGCTCACATTGATGTGGTACTGATGAGAAGCGGCTCACGGCATGTTTCACACACACAGACAGACAGCAGACTGTGGGACGCCCCAGGTATATTAACGGCCACCAACGGCCATTTGGCAACCCATTTAAGACCATGTTTTCCATACATTGGACTGTGTAAATTTTTACTGTGTAAAATCCTATTTAATTATAGAGCGGCACACCACACCTTGCGCTTCTCTCTCTCTCTCTCTCTCTCTCTCTCTCTCTTCTCTCTCTCTCTCTCCTCTCTCTCTTCTCTCTCTCTCTCTCTCTCTCTCTCTCTCTCTCTCTCTCTCTCTCTCTCTCTCCTCTCTCTTCTCTCTCTCTCTCTCTCTCTCTCTCTCTCTCTCTCTCTCTCCTCTCCTCTCTCTCTCTGTGTGTGTTAACTACAGACCATCTATGGATATCTCCTCTCTGTTCACACTCCAAAAACATTCCCGAATGGAATCAGGAGTTCACAAATCATTAGTATCTGTACTATTTTGTAATGTAGCAGGCTGTTTTGTTTTTTTAAGAGTAAAGGGTTTGTTTGTTTCTGTGCCAAATTAAGGTTGGTTTCATATTCCAAATCAATTTCACAGAGCCTACATGTTATATAACCAACAATAAAACAAACATCATAAAACCAACTTTACTTTACAAAGTCTGCTAAAGCTCTCCTGAACAGTGTGCCACATTTGAGCTACATGTCATTAGAGAGCAGGTAGGGTCAACTTGCTTAAGGATGTCTACAGGTGCAGACATTCAGGGTCGAACCCCAGTCCCTTTTGGATTGGTAGTCCAACAGCCTAACTAGTGACCAACACTGGACGGATGGAGATGATGATGATGACGACGACTGAGAATCTGGAGGTGAAGGGGACATCTGGGGGACGTGATAATAACCACAGCCAGAGCAGCGCCAGTTTGTGGTGCACAGAGGTTGTAAAACCCAGAGAGGGCTTTTAGTTATTTAGGAGGGGGAAAGAACCTGGTGCTGAAAGACACCGTGTTATTGGGACCAGAGTTAGTTTGAAAAGCTGTGGTGAACACACACACACACACACACACACACACACACACACACGTAGTTACTAGTGTTCACTAGAGTTCAAAAGGAGGACTCTGCAACTAGCAGCGTGAAATGCTGCTAGAAATGTGTCTTTATGCGCGCACGCACGCACGCGCACACACACACGCACACGCACACACACACACACACACACACACACACACACTATATTCAGCGGCAACGCTTTAACTATGAAGACTTTGTTCAGTTTCCTCAGCTTCAGCATTAAACGACTGTATCCAGCCCCAGATGAGCGCTTGTGTGTGTGTGCGCGTACGTGTGTGCGTACGTACGCACACAGCATGTGGGCCGATGTGGCCGCGTTCCCTCCCGTGACCAAGTTTGGTGAAGTCGTGTCGGCGCTGGCCTGTCGCTATCCATTATGGAGGCGCGTTCACAGCGCGCACACCGGGCCGCTAATAGCAACACGGGGGCCTTCATCACGCGTCCAATAAGCACACTCATCTTCGGCGCAAGTGGCTCGTTGTACAGCAGCAGCCTAAACAATGTCGGGTACGAGTGTGCTAAATGAGCGCCGCGGACGCGGCCAGGCCCGTCCTCATCTTATCCAGGCCACAACAGACGTCGCCTGGATGGAGAGCAGACCCCCGCCGCACAGCTACACCTGCTACACCCAAACGCTACACCCGCATAGCGATAGCGGTGGCTCTCCCGCCCGTCCCGCCCCGGCCTGCATGAGCGCATTGGTTTGTGTTGGGGGGGGTGGGGGGGGGGGGGGAGCTGGCTTACGTCCCTCGACCCTGGTTCCAAAACACACAGTGACCCTGGTGCTACCTCCATCTGCCTCCTGTCATGGCGATACACGTCACGGATGTGCGCGTGTGTGTGCGCACGCGTGTGTGTGTGCGTGTGTGCATGTGTCTCTAGACCGGTCTTCAATCAATATATACTGTATACATAGCACTTTGCATGCAAAACTAAATTTAAAATGCTTCGCAGAACAAATAGAATAATTAAACTGGAAAAATACCGAACAATCCGAATCACACTTGTTTAAAATAGAGTTGAACTTAAAAGGGTATGTTTAAAGACGTCCACGGATTGTGTTCCCGAGGTGCCCTGGACACTAGATCTCTTGTCTCGAACAGTGAGAGGCCGCCAGAGCCAATACAACCAGCAGGCACCAGACAGAAACCAGAGCACTGTCTTGAGGAAGAGTGGGCCTGGCACTGCATGCTGTTATGCAATGTAATATTAATGTAATGCAATTGTACTTACATCCCAATAAAACAGCACATTATCACACGTGCCGTTGTCACGGCATGACTTAATTGGTTGAGCCATGAGGCATGAGGAAGGTTACCTTGCTAATCTTCACAATTGGACAGTTGAGCAGTGGAAACTGTGTTTATTATGAGATTTGTCCGTAGGCACGATCACAATACCGTAATGGAGTAATGAAGTGAGTTTTGCATTTCCTCACCAGTGGCTGTTTAAGACGCGGTTAAGGGGGGCTTCATTCTAAAAGGCTTAGCGTCTGTGGCCAGAAAGGCTGCTCCTTATGCACGAGTTCAGGCCAAACAAGACACGACGGCGTTTCTATTTACAACAATGGCAAAACCTAAAAAAAAAACTAAAAAAACACATGTGGTCACAACCACTGTGGTCGTCTGGTGTAGGTGGTTTCTCCTACCGCGACTGGACTGGTCTGGTAGAGAAGGCCACTTAACAGGAAGGCTGTTTCTTGGAAAAATACATAGATGTAATGACAGCAAAATTATACAGTATATGGTCGTGCCATGTATTTTTTGTATGTTCATCAGAGCAAGGAAACCCACCCCAGGGTATGGCAGGGGGGGAATTGACTAGGATGACCAGATTTCTCGAGCCAAAAACCGGGACACTTTGCATGCGACCATAATGCGCGTGCGCGTGACCATAATGTGCTTGCACGCACACACGCAGCCCATTACATGAATGAATGACTTTGAAAATGGGAATAATCAAGACAGTATTTTGATTGTGAACAGGCCTAATCATAGGCAGAATTTATTGCATGTCATATAACATGTCAATAATGATACAATTACAAACAATACTATATAATTTCCAAATTTTTTCCCAATTTTACCATTTATTTCCCTCAGGGATTATTAAAGTATTTCAGTCTGTCTGTCTGTCTGTATACTTTAACTTTATTGTGCTATAATAAGATAATGTAGGCTATGCTGGCGCTGTGCCAGGGCAGTGTCATATTGTATGGTGAAAACCGGGTCAATTTAGCGTCCTGACTTTTTTCGCAACTCTGGACACAAGACTCAAAATCGGGACCGTCACCCTAGGATTGACTAATGTCGCTGAAGACATAGCTAGCCTACATCAGCTTGGCAGAGAAAGGTAGAGAACAATTTGGACATGCTAATTATTATCAGCTTAGCAGATATGGAAGAAAAAAAAACATGCCATCTGGTTGACACCGACTGTCTTACAATACCCTCGGTGTGTACATTCTTAGCCTGGGTGGCATAAGTGCGAATCGACGCCCCAACCCCTGCCATGCTGTAGCAGTTAGCTTGAAAAGGCCACAGGCAGAAAACCACCAAACATTCAGGACCACAGATAGGAATAGACAGATCTATTCCAAAGATACTCTGAAACTCTAATACAAAGCATGTGTTGGGGGATTTTAGATAGTAGTCCTCTAACTGAAGCCCCTTTCGCACATAGTTACCAGTAAATTACTAGGATAAAACTTTGAGGTACCAGCAGTGATTTTCCCTGTTCACACATGCAGCTACATTCTGGAACATTTCCGTCTTGCGCCCTTTAACGAAAGGCATAGCGATGTCGGAATAGACGGGCCAAGGCAGGTGGCGCTGACGCAACACTTACGGAACCCAGCCGCCATCACACATAACAGACTGATCGGAGCTCCCCTACTTGAGAATCTGTCCAGTTTCCAGACATTCTTGGGGAAAAAAAAGATTCGCAAAAAAAAGAAGCTTTATCGATATAGTTATCAAATCACCCGAAAAAGCAACGGCCCGTTAAGATAACAGGGTGAAAGTGGCTTTACGTCAGACAGACGTTAGCCTTTTTTTTTACATGCCTCTCTGGGCAATGCTACTGCTCTCATTCACAACACATCCGTTAGTGTGGTAGTGGTCTCGAAATGTTACCAGAAGTCTTCGGCAGATGGAAGATGGAGATGGAGAAGAGAAACAGAATGGAATCGGGTTCTAATTAGCAGGTTACTACAAAAGGCTTCGCACTCATCATTCATCGTCAAACAAAGCGGTAGAAATTGGGATCATTTTGGCCAGTATGCGCCACTGTCAATACAATCCCTCAGAAACAGCGTTGGAAAGATAGCTCTGTTCTTGTACTCGCAGAATAAAAAAAAGGGGGGGTTCACACACGTCTAAGATCACCACACATGACTTGCGTGTCTACGCCAGTTCAGCCAGTGCAGTTAATTGGTGATATAGCATCTGTTAACGTTTAAATGAGGCTTCCAATTTGGCCAGAATCCATCCCCACTTATCTCTCAATAACTTTCTCTTATTTCAACGTTCTGTTCAGCCATAATCAACGTCTACTCTTTAGAGCATGGGCTCCCAACCACTTTCATCCCGGGACCCAAAAGACATTTCCAGTGCGCACACAGAAAACTCTTGAGCATGCCGGGATTGGTTGCTGAACGGGTTGCAAAACGTGCTCCGCGGAGAGTGGTCTGTGTGCAGTCAGGCAGCAGAGCTCAAGATGCCTTGCTTTAGAGCTGGCCTACTGTATTTGAACACAAGTTGAACAGACAGCAGTCCAGATACAACCCTCTCTACAATATATGGAGCTACTCTTAGCCCAGTATCGAGCCCTAATGGTCAAAAGAGTCTCCAAAAAAAGATGCTTCCCCACCTATCAATAGTCCACCAGCCCGGGGATATAAATGGCCACATCACGGTATAAAAAGGTCCTAATAAGGTAGGGAATACTGAATGAGTGTGTGTGTGTGTGTGTGTGTAGTGCATGTCATTACATTAATGGAAGTGGGAGAGAAAATAGGTATAGGAGCCCTGCCAAGGGTGGTGTTAAAAAAATAAACGCATAGCACCAGCAGTGTGACACACGCTCACACGCAAACCAAATGAACTTAAAACACGGAAACCGCGCTCAGATAGAAATTAGCAGCTGTGTGCGCGGGCGTGTGTACAAATCGAGCTCTCGTCACATTCCTGCCAGTATAAACAGTTGAATATGGACGTTGGTAGGTACAGACTACGTAGGTGTAGTGCCGGTGTGTGTGTGTGTGTGTGTGTGTGTGTGTGTGTGTGTGTGTGTGTGTGTGTGTGTGTGTGTGTGTGTGTGTGTGTGTGTTCGTGTGTGTGTGCGCACGCACACGGGTGTGAAAACTGTGGGCACAGAAGGAAGACCTCTGCTCCACCCGCTCTGCATGGCGTTAACGTTGGTATTTCTTATTTCACTATTCTACTTCGGCTGTCTCTCTCGTTTGTGGGGATGTTTTTGAGACGAGTGGGCATTCTAGGAAAGGTGGCAGGCGGGATCGTTCTAGGAAGAAGTGAAGGAGACATCAGACGCACCGTGATCAGGCAGATTTCCAAGCGGGGAAAGGGAGACCCGCTCGGTTTAACAGAGAACCTTGCCGTCGTTCAGAATAATACGAGCAACAAGAACATTCACATACTTGGTCTTTTCCAGTTCTTTAATGTAACCTTTTTTTAGATGCAACCTTTACAGAAAACAGTCCTTTTAGCTTTGGGTAGCTTCCCCGGGCGCCAAGGCAACGGAACACAAGCTCAGCAGATGAGTGAGCTTTCTTAGATGTTGCCGAGGAGGAATCTTTAGGAGCAAAGTGAGTGGTGTTTTAATTGGTGCACTGCATCCCGTCTAGCCCCAGCACATCGTTAATCCCAAATTGAACTGAGCAACCTGCCTATTTAAAAAATAACTTAAAAAAAGAACATAATTACAACAACTGAGTTTTCATAAAAAAGTTACAAGTGAGTTTTCCTAAAAAATATATATATAACTGGGCTTTCAACCCAAATTCTAAGGAACTAGAAAAATAATTGGCCAAAGTAAACCACATCAAACTCTACACACAGACTTCCATCAAATGCAATGACATCAATGTGTGATGAAAAGAAAGCACATTATCTTGCAAATACCCACCTCTCAAGATTGGTTTGTAAACAAGAAAACTGTGAATCCATAATAACAGACACAAGATCTACACTTCTCTGAGCAATTATGACTGCTGTATTGTGTTGCACCCAACACACACTGTTTTGTGTTCAAACATCACTCTGTTTAGTTTAACATTATCCTCACTTACCCCAGTAATTCTCCAGTAAAAAGTGACATAGTAAATTACAGGAGGTGGATGCAGCCAGCGGTCCAAACGTCTTGGGTATGGCATTCTGCATGCATCCTACCATCCATCACAGCCATAATCGCCAACAGTAATCCAGCTTTGTGTCACAAATGGCAGTAATCACGTGTTTTGTGGTAACCCATCCTATCTGCGACTGATTAGGATTACAGATTGTGTCTGATGTGTAATGATAGCCGCTTTCATTGGCAAGATGGCTGAATATATTGAAGCAAAGCATAACCTGGAAACGCTCGTTCCCATGCCCGCTGATGAAAAGGGTTATAAAAAGGTTTAACTGACATGCAGGAGCACTTAGAACGCTACTCCGAGTCCCTCTAATTTATGAATCTGATTCAGTGAAACTGGGAGATGTGTTTGAGCCTGGGAACATGTATTAAAACTGTTATTCAAGGACTAACCCAACACAGATCTGCTGACTATCGCAAACTCTATATTTGGCTTCAGAAGTGACCCAGTTTGAGACATAGATTAAGCATTCTTTTGGTTGAAAACTCACACACACACACACACACACACACACACACACACACACACACACACACACACACACACACACACACACACACACACACACACACACACACACACAGTCTAGTTTTGTCTTTCAAAACCCAGCCATGAATACCAATTATTTCACTCCACCAAATAGTGAAATGTACTTTAACTAGAGCACCAGTGTTATTCAGCAATTATTTTTGCGATTGACATGTCTTACCAGAAACTGAAATGGTATCCAAAAATAAAATGGCCGTGCTAAGGTGTGTTGCTAGGCACACCTGGTTGTATCGCTGCTCAGCTTATTATTATACCAACTGCCAGTGAGGCGTAGCAGCAGTCTTTTCAATAAATATGCAGTCCAGGGCTGCACTATACAGATAAAATATCAAATTACAATGCACAACACTGCTATCGGATTAGTCGCACCTGTGACCTTTCAATTTACCTGGGCAGGATAAATGTTTACAGGGTGGCATTGGTGGCAGTATTTCTGTGAAAATGTATTCATGCAGCATGAGGTATTTCTTCCAAAAAAATTGTATCTGTTACTTTCTCTCTGACTAGCATGTCAATGTTTGGTTCAACCCCCCTGGCTCCCAGAGGCTTTGGTTTTTTCCCCCCCACTAATGCTAGCTACTTTAAGAAGTGGATTGGCATATGATTCATACTGTTTCACTGCTGTTTGAACAGCCCTCAATCAACTCTGCCAAAACAGTAGCAACCCCGAGAGAATTCATCAGCGTGACACAGATCCCAAGGGGCTCACGAGGAAGCGGACATCAACAGGACGACTGCAGAGAGGGAGGAAGAGCTCAGTGGAGGCTAGACTCCAGGGTGACTGACCAGACATCAGGGTGTCAAACCTCAAACTGTGCACGGACACCTCGAATAACGTGGACGTTATTCTCCATGGATGGACCACTGCAGCCATGATCAGTCGTAAAAATGAGCTGCCGCACATTAGGACCCGTTTTTACTGCTTGCACCAGTATTTAACTAGCCACTTGGGAGTCCAAAAACACACATAGACTTTAGAAAAAGGTTTTTTTTTTTGGTTTCAAACTTACTTTTCTGCTTGCTGGAAAAGGGAAGTGTCGCTTTATCTGAGGGTTCTCTTTAGGGCCACAGCCTCCTCCCTCATAACATACCTGCGAAGGAAATCAAACATCAGTTCAGCTTTACAGTAAATCTGCATCCGTTTTGTCCACACTTAAACCCATACACCTTCACAGAGCAGTAAATATAACTGCACAATGTTTTAATAATAATAATTTATTAATAATAATAATTTTAGTTTTTTTTCTTATAATTTTAGTTTTGTTCTTGGATGGCTATTTTGTAATTAATTGGTGTTGTAGACAGTGTTCCCTAATTAAAAACGATCAAATAAATCGCAGTGAGGAATAATCCCTTGAACCTGTGGTTTGCTGTAAGTACAATGTGACGAGCATCATTGCAACAATCCTTTCAGAACTAAAATCAACCACTGGTACCAAATACTAACTTCACCATAACAACATACAAAGTACAGTACTGCCGCAGCTGTATCTTACAGCAACTTTATGTGCGTTATGTTAACAGTTGTTGACAAGCAGGAAAAAACAACCCCCCCCCAAAAAAAAAAACGCTGGAAGAATGTACGCAACAGAATCTTTCCGGAGGGGCGGGGGGGCAACGTGCCGGACCACCCCAAGACCCACAGACCCCCTCTGGCCCACACGACGACCCGTTAACCTCGGCCGCCCCGCGCCGCGGCTCTCTGCGGCCGGGGGGCCGCGGCAGAACCCCGGGCCTGGCGGCGCCACCCCGGAACAAGGAGTGGCAGCAGCCAGCCGCCCGTGAAGGGAGACGCGCGGCGAGGCGGCGGCAGATGTGGCGTTGTTGTCGCGTTGCATTAGTCAGCGGGCTCCATTCAGACACGGCTCAAGGAGGAACGGGACTGGCTGAGGAGTCGCCAGAAAGTAAAGTACGTCACATTGAATCTGGAGAGAAGCCCGGCGCACGCACGCCCGCACGCGTGTGAATGGACGCGGACACGACAAACGTCGCCGGGACTCAAACACAAAGACTCACAAAGAATTATAATGTCCTCGCATCCGAGTGGAAATGAGAAACATTTGTGTGTGTGTGTGTGTGAGAGCTTATGTTAACTGTGTGCTCGCACGTGTGCCTTAGTGTCATGCATATCTTTTATCTAGGGCATAACTTTGCAATTGTGTGGGTGTATGCATGCAAGTGTGTGTGTGAGCTTTTGTGTGTATGATCGTGTACATGAGTACGTGTGTCTGTGTGTATACTGTATGTGTGTCTGTGTGTATGTCTGTGAATGTGTGTGTGTGTGTGTATATACAGTATATGTCCGTGAATGTGTGTGTGTGTATATGCATGTATGTGTGTCTGTGTGTATGTTCGTGAATGTGTGTGTGTGTACATGTACCCGTCCGTCCGCCTGCATATTCATTTAAATGTGCACGTGTGTGTGTGTGTGTGTGTCTGTTTGTGCGTGTGCGTATCTGTGTGTACACTTGTGTGTGCGTGCGTGTGTGTGTATCTGTGTGTACACTTGTGTGTGCGTGCGTGCGTGCGTGCGTGCATGTGTATATATGTGTTTCTGTGTGTGTGGGTGTGTATGCGTATGCGTATGCGCGCGCCTCTCCATCATCTGCATTCCGGGCGTTCACCAAGGTGCTCCTCCCTGCCCCCACGCTGCTGACATTATTTCCTCCTTCCTGTGGAGTCACTCTACCCCGGCCCAGGGCCTCCTCGTCCGCCATGCGTCCTCACAGCAGGCCCCCCCGCCGTGCTGCTGCCCCGCGGGCCGGCCGCTCTCATCTGTTATCACACAGCGCAAGGCCCCCCCCCCGGCGGAGGGAACCGCCTCGTGGTGAACGCAAACCTGCTCAATTTAACCCTAGACCCAGAGTATCGCAATTGACTTGAACAACTCCTATGGTGAGGTCTCCACCTGCAGGGTGGATGGGAGCGTTGTGTCGTTGCATCTGATTCAAGCCGCAGCTGTACCCCGCGGGTAGGACACATCTGGATAACTGGTGTTTGGAGTCGGCAACTGTTTTTTTTTTTAATTGAGTAGCTGCTGGTACTTTTGAATGTACCTCTCAAAATGTACCTGTGGTGGCGCTTGGCTGCACTGTTGTGTTTTCATGGTTGCGCATCTCGTTTTTGGCGCGTTCTCGTTGAGTCGTTTCCCCTTCTCAAGCTCCTTGTGTTGCAGCTTACGACGCAGAGCGCGAAATAGATCAAGTTTGATTGACGATAATAAAGTACAGTTTCGGAAGGATCCATCAAGCGATGAGGTAATGTCTCTCTCACACACACACACACACACACACGCTGCCGTGCGCGCCCGCACACTCACACACTCACACACCAGGGTTGGTTGAGTTAAAAAGAGAACACAAACACCATTAAAAATAGCACAAATAGATATTCCAGCAAGGGGGGCTGGCTACCTGTTATAACGGTATAGACATGTTGATGCTTGCAGGCTTGTGCGATTTAGGGTGATCACATAACACCTAACCAACTCACACACCTGTGTCACATTTCATTTTATTTACGACCACAGAAGGCAGTCCACGGCCAACAAATCCTCAAAATAATCTCACTCCCAATCTGCTCTTACGACACGAAAAGGAATGACAGAGAAAACATCCAGGGGAGACTTCCCTCCGAACCAGAAACCCAGTCAGACACACCGCAGCTTCTGAACGTACGCCTTTGAACAGGCTTAGGGGGGGGTTTTTTCTGTGGAGAGCAGAAAGCATTTGAATGCTGCGGCAAGACACAAAGGGCTGAAAAGAACAGAGGAATCCGGAGGCGCAGGCGCTCCGGACAGCGGCGGACCTGATCTTTGTTCAGGTCCAAACCTCCAAGCCTGTCCAGACTGAGATTCCCACAGGGTCGGCTGCAGGTGCCCCGCTCTTGGGTTCCCCTTACGAGGCGAGACGGCGGACCGGCGGGGGAATGAATGCCGCGCCCGCGCCGGTGAAACCCGAGGAGTCTACGGAGGAGACGCTCAAAATTAAAACGCGTCTCGGTGTCCTGGGGGGGGGGGGGGGGGGGGGGGTCGGGTCCGCGGCGGTGAGTCGGACCTCAGAGCCAGGGCAGGATATAGGATCTGGGTGGGGGCGGGGGGGGTTTGGGGTTAGCAGGGTGTTAGCGCTGCCACGCTACGCCGCTCCCCTGGCTGTGATGCTACGGTCGACGGGCGGTGTATTTATAGCAGTTGGTTGTAAGGAACACAATCTCCTCCGCCCACCACCACCAACACCACCACAACACCCCGGTCTACTCGTGTGGGCCTCGCCTATCAATAATATCTTAATTTTATGAAGAAATGAATATTATTTGTTGTAACTTATTTATTTACACTATTTATGGATGGTACGGCGATGTGTCACATCACCAACATGTTTCCGACTTGTGAGCGAGACCAAAAGCGAGAACGAAACAAGATGTATTGACGCATTTTTGTCGACACAACATTCTGCCAAACCGTCGGCACGAAAAAATTATATCGAGCTCCAACACTGAACTCCGTCTTGGCAAACATCGAGGGAAATATGCGCCGCTGAAACATGGAAAAAGCAAGCCGGCTAAATCGCCGCACAACAACACTGTGATTGTGATTATCTCGCTGAAGTGGAAGAGGATCACCTCATGTTCACCCCGAGGGCTTGTGTTGGTGGTTTACCGCCAGCGAGCGTTCTCACCTACAGCGCTTCATTTGCTGTGAAACCCACAGAGATCTGCAAATCCCATCCTGAACCGCACGCCGCCCCTGTGTGTGTGTGTGTGTGTGTGTGTGTGTGTGTGTGTGTGTTCCCTTCCCTCCACGCTCCCCAGGCTTGGCGCTGCTCACTGAGGCCCGGGGAGCAGCCAAGGACAGCGGTTAATGCCGACTCCTGTCAGAGGGAGACGACTCCTGAGCCGCTCCATGGTCATGAATCAGGAACAAAGGATGCACCGGGGCGGTGAAGGCTTCCCAAGAAAAGCTTTGCGCACGCTGAAGACGCGTCGCCTGTGCAACCCCGATGACAAAGCGGTGTTTATGGAGAAGAAATAAACAAAACACAAAAACACGAGGGTCGATACTTATAAGGCAGATCACGCCCCCCCCCCCCCCTTGGCATCGCGTGGTGCGTGCCGTTGGCGTGAGGAGAGCCATGATTAATGCAGGCCGAAGCATCCCAGCTCCGTCTCCTGGGCGCAATGCAAACGAAAGTGACAAGAGCCATCCCCGACATTGAAAGGGTCTCGTCTTTCCGCATCGAGTTCTCATTAAAAAAGAATGGCACGCGAGGAGCGGGGTTAAGCAGTTCACTGGCTGGCCACCGCCGGCGTCCCTCCCTCCCTCTCGGTCACGGCTCAGCAGGTAGTCTCATAGCTCGGCTCCTTAACGGCCGGTCAAGCAGGCGCAATCAAGACATCACAGGCCTAATGAAAGACAGTTGTCTCATCAAAGGAGACGCAGAAGCTTTCTGAATGCTGCCAGGGAGTATGTGTGTGTATATATACACATACATACATAGGAATATTTATATTTCTTTAAGCATATATATACATATATATACATATATACAGTATATACATACATACATACGTATATATATATATATATATATATATATTCATATATATACATACTGTATATACACAGTGTACATATGTATATATATATAATTCAGATACATATGATTATGAAGATTGCAGAGGTTAGGTCTCTGGCTCAAGGACACACACACACAGGTAGGCTGCAGACACCGGGGATTGAACCCGTCGTCTTTATCCACACTCGTTCAACACATTAATAGTCATCGATCAATACTCAGGGAATTCTATTCTTTCCCCCGCAGATCAATCAAGAGAGGCGGGTATGAACACGGGCGAGTGACTTTGCCGCTGGAGGAACGCCCGCCGTCACAGACACCAGCGACGTCACAGACACCAGCGCCGCACTCTAAGGCAGCCGATGTCTGGAGAGCAACAAATCCTCTGAAACAAACCTCTTCACGCGCCGCCGCCGCGACCGCCGCACCGCGACCGCTGCGCCGCTGGCGGCCTGACAGACGACAGCTAATTGACCGTGTCGCTAGCGAAACCTCTTTTTTTTTCCCCCTCTCCCCTGATGGAAGCGGCCGGGAACCGAAGGTGAGCGGGGAACATCACTCCAGAAGCTAAACGGACGCCAACACCTGCCGGGTCTGTGTCTGACCTTCAGACGGGGGGGGGGGGGGGGGGGCGTTTAACCGGGAATCTGGCTGGTTTGTCTTCGGTTGGACGGATAGCTTTCAATTTCACGTTGTTATGGATGTGGCGGCAGGGCCATCGCTGAAGTCTGATCCAATCTAAAGATAATGAAGGGTATAAATAGTCCATTGTGCTCGAGTGAAGAGGTGAAACCAACCCCCCCACCACCACCCAAACAAGTGATTTGGATTCATTACCAACAGTATCATTGACATTCTCTAATCTAATTTGGTGATATTTGAAATCCATGAAAACAATTATGTTAAGGGTTTTGACCTGTGACCTCCGGTGTGCTTTGAGGGCGTGTGAGACTGAGCATCTGACATGGATGACAGAGAATGACCTTGAGTCAGCCTGATTCAAGGTCATACAAAGACATTCACACATCACACAAATGTAGTTACACAAATAAATAAAAACATTTGTTTAAAACACAGAACAGTCTGCTCTGGAATGTAATGAACGTAAATTTGAAATGTAATGTAAAGAATTCCCATCAAAATCAATTGAGATTGAATAGAGAGAATAATTTCTAAACAATGACTTCTTAAAAGAAGCTCAGACATTTGGCCATGCTCAAAACTGGACAGAACACGTTTACAAATGTTAGAAATGACTACGGCTAAAAAATATACAGTATATGTTTTAGCATATTTGTTGAAATCCCCTTTTCATCTGACACTAATATAATAAATGAAATGCTATGACAGAAAATAAAAAAATAAAGTTAAATCTGGTATTGGTGGGCTGTCAACGATTTCATTAGGCCCGAAAGAAAGAATTGGAGGGCCCGTGCGTCTGCCTACCGACCCAGCAACATGCATGCACTGTGGCCGCGCACTCATTGAGCGTGACCCGGAGCCTTCCACAACGCACACGATTTTGCTAAAGCCAGCCATCTTAGTCATGGTTTCTGAGGGGTGGCCTTGCGGAGAGCCCTGAAGGGAGGGGTGGGATTTTTTTCAGTTGGATACTTTTAAAAATCCAGCTTACGCCGGCTGGTTCCTCCAAATTGCCTTCTACTGTATAGCTTTAAAAGGATAGCCAATGGGTTTGTACGTTTGGGCTTGTTCTATGAGTTCTGCGTTCATAACATAGCGAGAATCCTAATGACTGCCTACCCCTTTCCTCCACGCCTCTCTGAATGTACACACCTCCCCACCTCACCACCACCACCACCGCCGCCACGACTCCCCTGTTGGCTTGTAAACAACATCTTTCCACACTTCTGTTGATGTCTTGATGCAATCTGGCCGTGCCTTGTAGAACCAACAGAGACATCCAAGTTCAGCCCCGTAAAATGGATGGTTGCCTTTCTTTTTGAAATCAAGGGAACAATACCAAACAAGGCTCAGGGAAAAGGGCAGTCGGCTGCTTCAAGGCTAACAAGTCACGTCTGGTTTTATTGAGCTTCGAGGGGAAGGCTCGCAGGCAAATTTCGATAACTTACAATCGTTTGTCATTATAGCTTTATAGATCTCAGGCACAATCGTTGTGAAGAAGAATGCAGAGAGATCAGGTGCAGGAACTAGATCACAACAATAGGATTGTCACAGCAATCGTATACTTTATTGCGCCACAAATACTGCCCCTTTTGAGATGACTGTAATTTATCTAAAAAAAGAACAAAATTGGTAATAATAAACATTAGGATAAAAGTCTCCCAACTGGTGGCCTTTATATGTGAAATATGTATTATGCATTATGTATAACCCAGTTGATATGTGGAGCGCAGAGACGTCTAATTACATTAAAGAGGGCAAAGGAAATGTTGGACCCTTGACTGGAATACACGTCACCACCAAATGTCACTCTGCGAAACATGCATAGCTGCATAATACATCCCAGCGATTCTGCTTTAGGAACGATGCGGCCCATCCAAGTAAACACAAACACACAGTGATGCATCCATGCACACGCAGGGCCATTAATAGCCGATCGGCCCCGAGGAGTGTGTGTTGGTGCGCGGTATAGATGATGAGTCAGAGTGTTCATTAGCATGGGGCCCAAAAGAGAAGTAACATGGGGGGGGGGGGGGGGGGGGGGTGGTCTTTCCCCTTTCACAACATCCAAAGGAAACTCCTCTATTGGCAATGCAACACGCTTGCGGGGCTGCAGCCATGTGGGCAATGCATGTTTTATAGTACGGTACATAGGGTTACACGCGTGACGCATGAAAAGCAGGTACATTCTGCAGCTGGTCGTGTTACTACACTCCCTCAGGCTTTCATTCACATTTGATCAAGTTTGATGGACCAGTAAAATTCCCCTCTGTAGTTTTATTACACATGGGCATTTGCAATTTGTCCAAAAAATAGGCAAGAGGAAGACCCGGGACTGATTACCAACGGTCGCAAAATTATTAATGAGCAGGCTAGAACCATTGCCATTTAAAAAACTAGGGGATAGGCCACCAAACTGTACAACTGGGACTTTCCCCAGACAATGGTCGTCGTGGCTCGTCTGGCCACCTCATGCTAAAGGCTAGCTTAACACCAGAACGGTGTTTAGAACAATGTTTTAACTGCTCGAAGATAGCTGGGCAACAGACCACTGGGCCTAAAACAAATTTACATGTACGATTGCTCAAGGCTAGCTGATCACCAGCCAATTGGTTTGAAGAGTGTTTTACCAGCTCAAGGCAAACTGAACAGCAGAACGATGGGTTAAGTCAAACATCCCAGACCAGATGGTGTGGTGGTGGTGGGAGGTTAGCTTACGCTAACATCCGCGCTGGCAAACACTGGGCCAGGCTGAGTTTTGACCCAAATCGAATGAAATAGAAAACCCAAACACACCGCAAGTCCAAGTCTGGTTCCAATCTAGTGTTCGTTCTGAATGACTACCGTCTTGTGACCCACCAAAGTTGTCCCTCTTCGCCTTGTTTGTTTCTTGTTTTTGCGTAGCGGGGTGCTATGAGATTGAAGCAATAGAAACTGACAGTTTCTCTACAAATGTGTTGTCGTCATTTCTGGAAGACCGTAATGTAGCAAACATCTGTCTATGAACATATCTGTCATCACGACATTGAGGTGGATGGTTTGTGAAAAGGGTGTTTATTTACCACCCATTAACACCTACAATATGAGACCATAAATCAACAGAATGACATTCAGAACGGGCGGTGATTTGTTTAGTAACAGCAACTGAATTTAAGGCTTTAGCTAGCTGCTTGGAGCGCTGGATTCTGTGGATTTTATAGAAGAACCAGTAAAAATTATTAAATAAATAAATAAATAAATGAATAAATAAATAAATAAATAATTATTATTTCCTGAAGGCACAACAACCAAGAGATCATTCGCTGCATGGCAGTGATGTCAGATACAGAGGAGGAAGACTTTGCTCTCTTGGGAAATCAAAAAAAAAAGTTTTCTTGTGCAATAACACAGTCATAAAGTGACATTGAGCTCACATTGTAAAAGAGAACCATAAATATTAAAGCAATTTTAATACTGTAATAGTATAATTGTTTTTCTTGGCATTTCAAAATGTGAATTTCTCATTCTTGTGGGGGAACCGGGAAAGATTTATAATTTAACAAGCATCGTGAGCAAGTCATGTTTTTGTCCAAGGTTATCCCAATAACAGCATAGGTTCTCGTTCCATCACAAAAACAGCACGGCAGCAGAATCTGAACGAGATGCTTGGGGGAAATATGGACTCCCGATAGCAGGCGGCGCCGTTCACATCGAAGCCTGAATCGCGGTCACATGATCAGCAGCAGACAGCACACTAGTCAATACTCCCCACATTGATTGCATTAGAACTTCAAATTGGATATTGATTGTTGTGCACATTCTCTGGGCTCGCCGGCTGTCTGCCTGCCGGTCGCGCAGGACAGCCAATCACATAAGTGTCTTCTGTTCTCCCGGTGTCTGAAAGTGATCACTTCTGATTGGCCGAGGTGTGGATGATGATTTAGTAAACGGTGGATTGATTGACCGGTCGATTGAGGTCACTTTACCAAACGTGTTGTTTTTTTGTTCTTGTGTTTTGTTTAGCAAGCCAAGGAATGTGTGTTCTACGACCAACAAGAAACGCACAGCCATCGCCTGGAAAAAAAAAAAAAAAATGCTGACATTCCAGCCACGGCGAAGGGCCCAGAAGGAATTTAATCAAACAACATCTACATGAACTCGTGGTTGTGGACATGCTTTCCTCACACCAAAGTGGCCTTCACGTGTCCCGCCCGCGTCTCAAGACTCCTCAAAACGTGAGACCCGGCGCTCCGACTGAAAACGCCGCCCGGCATCCCCTCCGGCGCCGCCACGCGCTCCACGGGGAGCGCCGCCAAACTGTTTCTTTGTACGCCGAAAGCGAGCCGTAAAACTCACAGAAGTGACAGCAGTGGTAGTCGGTAGCGTTCCCCCGTCTGGACGGAGCCACGGGGACACGTCGACGACTACGACAGCGCTGTGGAGTTTACCGGTCAAAAGGTGACGGAAAACGCATTGGGCGCCAGTGGCTCGCGTTGTGCTGAGGGGGAGAAATGAGTTCAACATAGTTGGTTGACTGAATAGTATGAAGGGTCGCCACGTGTCTATGAGAGACAAGGAGATTAGTACTTTATTGAGCCCTGATTGGAGATAAGGATGTCAAACAGCAACATACGGGACTGTCATAATGATGAATATGGAATGGCATGGTTTTTTTGAATAATATGAATTATACGAAATGTATGAATTGTGTGTGTGTGTGTGTGTGTGTGTGTGTGTGTGTGTGTGTGTGTGTGTGTGTGTGTGTGTGTGTGTGTTGGATTTGGGGGGGGGGGGGGGGTGCTGGAGGAAGTAGCAGTGCTGTTAAATTGCCAGAGTTAGAAGCAGTGTGTTTTTACTGGGCCACGCAGCAGCAGACCGGCTCAGGGGCAACTACGGTATAGCCGCCGGGAAGCCATGTAGTGGCGTGGCTGTGGTGAGAGAGCCCACTTACCCCCTTAAAGTGCCTCCATTCACAACCCCCCCCCCCACACACACACACACACACACACACACACACACACACACACACACACACACACACACACACACACACACACACACACACACACACACACACACTCCACCCCATCACCACTCCCTTCGCCAGTCAACCAGCAGCCCCGCCCACATGTGACATCATCACTCACTTGCACGCTCCGACATGAGTTTTTAACAACGCCACCCTCGGCTCATAAAGTAGGCACGCCATGTTGTTCCGTGAGGCGATGGAAACGCCGTCCGCAGAAGGGTTTGTCATAACGTCCAAATAAAAATGGAGGTGAGGGAGATGAATGGGAAACATGTGGAGGGGTGGGGGGGGGGGGTTAAGGCTAAAGCTAGCTAGCACAGTGGTAGCAGGACCATGGGAGAAAGAGAGAGCGACAGACAGAGAGACAGACACAGTGAGAGACACAGTGAGAGACACTGAGACATAAAGAGAGCGACAGAGTGAGAGAATGTGTTTCTTTTATGGAGATGGAAGGGTAGCTGAGAAGGAGTGGAATAAAGAAGGACTGTTTGATGGACCAAAAGACTAAACAACAAGAAGAGCTACGACAGGCAACCGATGAATGGGGCGGGGAGCCGGTCAAAGGAAAAATGTGAAGAAAAAACATGTGTGCGACGATGCATTTGTGTACATGCGTATGTGCAAGTCTATGCATGTCTGTATCCATGTGTGTCTGCAAGTAAGTGCATGTGTATGTGTGTGTCTACGCATGTGTGCATGTGTCTATGTGTGTATGAAGATCTTCCTTTGGGCATAATTATCAAAGGCACGGGTACTGCAGGGTATATCCCTGCAGTACCCGTGCCTTTGATAATATAATATATATAATATATATATATATATAAATATATATATATATATTCCTGATGCAGTGCTCCATTCATTCTGTCTTCTCTCTCTCACTCGCTCCTTATGACTCTCCCTCCGTCTCATCCAGGAGACAGGATTCGTCCTAATCTTCCCGGAGAATGAAGACGAGCCTGTGAAGCTCTTAAACTGCCGCGGTAATAAAGGGCCCCGGCATTAGAGACGCCAGACTTGGACTTCACGGCAACCTCAGAGAACACACGCTCTCCTTTCATCCATTCACTCCCCAGCGGACGCAGCTCCCCCTCCCCCCACCCATCTAAGCAGCGCCGGTCGTCCAGTATTCCCCCCATTCAGTGGCTTACATGCATGATTCACAGAATCACTTTGTGAATGTGGGTCAACCCAATGGGATCGCCACAGGCCAGGGAAGCACTTGCAGAAGGTTGTCACATACGATCCCGCAGCCCGACTGGTTTAGCCACGAGCGCTACGTTAACTTTGCAAAGTAGTTTGGGGGGGGGGGGGCGAAAAAAAGAGTTGATGATGACGTAAATGATGACAAAGCAACTGCTGGGCTGAAATGTTCCTATCTTCTCGAGGGCATTTGCTTCCGCACACACGCAGCGTTTGAACTTTTAACCCATCATCCTCACCACCACAATCATCATCCCCATGACCACAGCCATCAGCAGTACCATCGCTATGACCATCACCATCGTTACAACCAACCAGCCTCATCACGCGTGTCCCAAACCTAATTATCTTTATCGTCATCAACTTCATCCTGAACATCATCCTCATCATCAAAAAGGCACTCCCTGCTCGTGCAGCAGCCTAAAATTGTGAACAGCAGTGTCACCGTGGCAACGCGTGCTTCGCCTGTTGTCAATCCTGCTTAGCAACCATCGCCAGCTCATATTCCACGGCCCGCAGCGGCGGGAGGGTTTGTGGCAAACGGACAGCCGATCAATCCGAATTAAAATCCGACCGCGGGGGAACGCTTCGAGTGTAAACACACTGATAATTAAATCAATTAATATCAATTAAGCAAAAAAGCGCAGCATGTCCTTAGCCGGCAGCGGAAATAAACATGCAAGATTTTCATTTGTGCCACAGAGTGATGCATCTGTTAGTGCCACGGAAAACATGAAAATGATACACTGCTCACCAAGTACACACGACTTACACTCCGGCTAGTCGCGATGCAGCGGTGGGAGACCCAGCTAAACTGGGCTGGGGCTGCGCTGCTCGACGGTGGGGAACAAAAATGAAGATTCCCAGAGGTTATTTATCACATATTTTGTGTGTGTGTGTGGGGGGGGGGGGGAGGGGGTTCAACAAATGCAGATTTCTTGAAAAAAAAAAAAAAAAAAACTACAACTATGAATTCGTCCAAATTAATGTTTTTGTTTGAACGTTTTGTTTTTTTCCCCCTGCTTTGAGCTTACATGGTCAGATTATAACAAATTCAATCTCAGCTGTAATTAATAACCTGGCCGATGTGCTCACACCAAAACGCGGGCCAGCGTTCCCGAGCCACAGTGATTAATACCAAATAATCAGAGGTGGTCCTGCAACACCATCCCTCTGAACTAAGGGGCCCACACTCCTTAATAGGTAAGGAATGAGAGATAACAATCACAGTAGAGGGGCCGCTGTGAAGCTACGCCGTAGGCCTGTGTCAGCGTGCTGCCAGTGAACCTGTGTGTGTGTGTGTGTGTGTGTGTGTGTGTGTGTGTGTGTGTGTGTGTGTGTGTGTGTGTGTGTGTGTCTGTGTGGCATTATAGCCCTGATACACTGGAAGCGGCAGGGACGAGGTCAAACAAGGTCAACACGAGCCTTGTCGATACGTTAAAGGGACAATCCACTGACTGGGCCTAAAGTATCCCTCGTGACCCACTCTGCTGCAGCCTGCGTGTGGTGTTTAGTCGGGAGTTGCATCGCACCGTGACGATGACGTGCATAATGGTTGCAGCTGCAGAGAGATGGCTCATTAAGAGTTACTGCTCATCTTCTGTCCTGACCCAGGAAAGGCCACGTTTTACTGGCTGAAATGTAAAGATAAGGAGTGGCAGCAAGGGAGGGAGGGAGGAGGAGGGAGAGAGAGAGCGTGTGTACAGTATATGTTGTGTGTGTACGTGTGTGTGTGTGTGTGTGTGTGTGCACGCGCGTGTGTGTGTGTACAACACCCCAAAGTGAATCATGAATAAAACAATTATGCATGTTGCGACCTCTAAGTCAGACAAGGACGCACACACACACACAAACACACACACACACGCACGCACACACACACACACACACGCAGAGGGAGAATAAAGGCCAAGGATTGTGGTAGATGGCGTCACTCAAACAGGTCAGAGGTCAGCTGGAGGAACATCCTGTCCTCCTCTGCCAGCAAGCGGTGGCATTAGCGACAACACTCTCCTCTCAAAGTTGCTGAAAAGACACCAGAACTTTGAGCCAATCAGGGGACACGGCCAGAACCCAGGCCCCGCCCCTTCCCCCCCCCCCCTGCCCCCCCCGCCCTTCCACCCTTCCACCAGAGGTTTTTGAATGATACAGAAAACCAATCCATCAGGAAATAACCGGAGCGGTGATGGCAGAGGACATAACCGCCACGGAGCCATCAATCACAGCGTCCTGAAGAGCAGAACATGATGGCTGCATTGACACAGGTCACGAGAGCCTGCCAGAGGGAAACACTACGCTACACGCCAACAGCTGCAATAACGTATAGACAGCCATGTACACATTCATGTACACGGTCGTTCTCTCCCAAACGCACATGGGTACTACTCCCCCCCCTCCCACCCACACACACACACACACACACACACGTAGGCCTATCTATATTGGAAAAAAATATATAATAATGTAATTTGTCTGTGTCATCAGGGGTTCAAACAGTCTGTCAACAAACAAGCAGAGGGAAATTAAAATATAAATAAGCAGCCCGTTATGCAAACGTATTCACTATCTGATCTCTGGCAGGGCATTGGGAGATAAACAATATTTCATCCTGATTGCTGGTTGTAGGCTTCACAGTCATGCTGTCTTTGTCTCAACATGCTGCAGAAGGGCACCACAATAGACTTGTACTCATTGAGTTTGTATTGATTTCTATATTTCCCTAGTCATATTGCCTGCACAAATCACAGAAAGGAGACAATGAACAAATATAGGAGATTTTGTACTTGTGCATTTTTTGTACAATTCGCATCACTCGCTTCAACAATATCTCAGATGCAGCACAATAGATTTTCTTTATTTCAGTATACTTTTCTTCTGAACAAAACACCCTTGTAATCGAGTGCCACAATTTTCTGTTTGGTAGCACAAAAAAATAAAAGGGTTGACTGTCACGTCCATTGTGTTGTGGCGTCTATAGTTGTGTTGTGGCGTTTACAGTTGTGCTGGGCCTTTTGCACTTGCCTTGCGTTTCATTTAATGCGCTTGTAAAATGTGTTGAAAAGCTGTCCTGAATATGCAGTTGGCTCGACGTGCCTCGGCCACTGGAAGGGTGAGATACTACGTTCGACTGTTCAGTTCGTCCTCCGGGTGGTCCGTTTGAGGCTGGCTTCTCCCAGCCAAGTGCTTGGAATTGATCCTGACACGCTGGCTGTTGCCTTGCGTGGGTGACACCACCGTAGGTGTATGAATGTGTGTATGAATGGGACAATGTGGGGCAATAGTTGTTGAGCGCTTGGAGTGGCTAAAAGGTCTATATAAATGCAGTCTAGCCAACCCTGAAATCTACACTTTCAGGGTTGGCTAGGTGAAGGCCTCGTTTGGCTAGGTTCAGGGTGAGGTTCAGGCTTTGTTAGGCTAGGTTCAGGCAGCGGTTGGCTAGCTTCAGGCAGTAGCTTGCTACCTTGGTTGTCTGGGTTAAAAACGGTCAATAATGGATGTGCCATCCGGTCCCCTAGGCTTTGGAATGACCTAGAAGAGTAAATTAGCAAACTGATGGTCAATTCATTTTTGTCTTTGTTCTAGAAACCCGGGGGTGCAAAGACCATTGTTTTGTAAGGGCTTTTACATCAGCTTTTATACTTCTTATATTGCATAAATGCATACATTTCATTTAGCTTGTTGATTTATTTGCGTTGTGAGATTGATACTGGAAAGCACTTCATAAATGTAACTTGTCGTAGTCTATTTACGGATTTAAAAAAAACATCATATTGAGATGTTTGTGGTGATAATGTAAAGGTAGAAAGGAATGAGCCTGGAAGTCATTACGGGAAAGAACAGCTTTACGACTCAAACAGAAACCAGAAAACTATTATCTTTAAATGGAATTGTCCCAGCAGCCACTGGAAGCCACGGCAATGCACCACATTACCAGTGTGAAATACTTCAAATTAAATTCATGATATAAATTTGAGGCCACTTTGTTCCAGCCCAAGGTGATTCTTTATTTACTGCTCTGCTGTGGTGAACGTGACACCACGTAACATTATTATAATAACCCCAATTCAGATATTGGTATTAAAAAAAGATCGGAATAAATCCCTTTGTAGGTCATAACCATGGCCGTAAAACACCTATAAATAAAAATCCAAACACCGCAGCATTGGGTCTCCAACAGTTTTCGTCCGGTTTAATCGGTTGGTAAACCTCTACAAAACAAGGGCTTTGGCTTTGGCTTAACAATGGCGTACCAAAGCTAACAAACAAACGGGAATCTCAAATACGACCACAACAAACACGTCCCCCGCGGCGCAACGCGTCGACATTTTGGCTAACGTGATCTTGCGCGTCAAGCGCCTTGACCTTCGGCCTTTCGACTGAGGTCATCATCGCCGTGCACTTTTTAAGCTGCGACAGCGCCAGCGACGGCGCCCGCGACTTGTCACATGTCGTCCGCGTGACGACGAGCGCTCCGCGTCACGCGTGTCACACGCGCAACACACGTGTCAGCGGTCCCCCCCCCCCCCCCCCCCTCCGTGGATGACTATCTCGTTACCGTCTCCCTGGCAGCCAAAACACACGGCGATGCATGGCAGATGACCTTTACATGCCCGGGAAAAGGTCACAAGGCGAGTGTCTGAACTTGAATGTGTCAGTCGGAGACGGACAGCAAACACCCCGAGGGGGGTGACGATGTTTCCACCTTTCATGTGTGAGTCAACAGGACGTGTCCCCCCCCCCCACCACCACACTGTGCGAGGTGACAGTGTGCAGCAGGCCGGGGGTCACCATTTGCTATGATTCAGTCATTAAGCTTGAGTAGACACTTTTACCCCCCAAAAAACGACTCGCAGTGAAGTCAGATACATGTCATGGTGCAGCAGGTAGGGGTTAGGGAATCTTGCTCTTGGATGTGTACAGACTAGGCTGTGGATTTTGGGAATACAAACCTTAAGATCCTCACCATCATCACACTATTCTATATGAGCGGTTGCAGTGGGCAGCAACTGTGGGGTTACAACTGTAAGGTTACAACCGTGGAGTTACAACTGTAAGGTTACAACCTGGGGTTACAACCGTAAATGTATGTATTGTATTGGGGTTACAACTGTAGGGTTACAACCGTGGGGTTACAACTGTAAGGTTACAACCTGGGGTTACAACCGTAAATGTATGTATTGTATTGGGGTTACAACTGTAGGGTTACAACCGTGGGGTTACAACTGTAAGGTTACAACCCTGGGGTTACAACCGTGGGGTTACAACTGTAGGGTTACAACCGTGGGGTTACAACTGTAAGGTTACAACCCTGAGGTTACAACCGTGGGGTTACAACTGTAGGGTTACAACCGTGGGGTTACAACTGTAGGGTTACAACCGTGGGGTTACAACTGTAGGGTTACAACCGTGGGGTTACAACTGTAAGGTTACAACCATGGGGTTACAACTGTAAGGTTACAACCGTGGGGTTACAACTGTAGGGTTACAACTGTGGGGTTACAACTGTAAAGCTACAACCGTGGGGTTACAACTGTAAGGTTACACCCATGGGGTTACAACTGTGCTTTTATGTTAAAATAAATAAATAAATGCCTTGCGTAAGGTCTCATAGGAACAGATAAGATTCTGTCGAATGTGTGTGTAGGATGAATGTGTGTGTAGGACGTACTGTGTGTAGGTTGCTTGCCACTGACAAAATACTTGGGCGCTGTAGTTTTTAGATTGATTCTCGCATTTAATTATGGGCATAGTTAATAAGGTTTTTAAAGGAGGTTTTAAGATTAGAGTGGAACATTCAACCAGGGACCATCACTGGAGACTCTCCAAGACATCTTTCACTTCATTAATTTAAATAAAAACAGAATCATAAAAAAATATCCCTTTGCAGCCTTACCATTAATTTCAGGGGACAGCATTTCTTTGCTGCCTTTGATAATGCAGCAATTTCCTATAATTCCACAGTATACAAAAAATAAAAAACATGAGGTAAGAAAAGTTATTTCTCTGTTCTTCCGCTATCACGTTCCTACATCAGGCTCAGTCCCAGTGCAACACCTGAGCTTGTGTGCGACTAATTCGTTTGTAATTACTTTTTTTTCCTCCAAGGGTAAAAAAAAACAAAAAAACACTAACACCGTTTGTTTTGCACCATATTGAATCTCAAACCAGAAATGGAGTCCAAGACAAAAATAACTCGGGTTCATTATTTCACGGGTAATGCGACTTTTTGCGAACTTGATTAGCGTCTCATAAACAACCGCGGTCGCGGTGGGTGTCTCTCGGCGGCGTGGGGACATAAAAGTAAACAGCCCCCTGGCAGACGCGGACCGGCGGCGTCCCTGGCAGGCATCATTACCACATCAAACCTAAATAAACAGCTGAATTAAACATGCATCCGCCGCCGCCGCAGCCAAACCGAGAGCGAGCTCGGCCCTCTCTCTGTCTCTCTCTCTCTCTGCGTTTCCACCGCCTGCTTCACAATCACCGGCGCTCGTGAGCAATCATACACTCCCCATTACTGTTGTGGAGTCTAAACAAGCGCTTGGATGCCCATCGTTTATTTAACATGCGAGTATGATTGTGAGCATAAGGAGTCATTTATTTTCGCTGGGATGTGGAAAATAAACACCATTCATAGGGAGGATTGTATGTCACTAAATAACAATAACAACAACAACAACAATAAGGAACAAATGAAATCCTCAACATCTATTTAGTTGAAACCCCCCCCCCTCAAAAAACCAACAAGAACAATGGGGTCACTTCTGTCCTAATTTGTCAAGGTTTGTAACGTTTCGTCACGTGAGTCATGGGGGTTGCAGGTTTCCACCTCATTAAACCCGTGGGTCCATGTATATCCAGGACAACCCCCAGCCCAACGCCACGAGGCCCAGCTGCCCGGGGACACCAGGGACCCAGCAGCCACTGCACAGCGAGCCAAAGTGAGAAGTAAAACTGTATAGTTGTTCATCACTTGCGGAGGCAGCGGCCGACATCATATCAGTGAACATTAACGGTTTGTGGCCTGATAAGAAGTGGCATGATAGGCTGCAAGTAATTTACTCGTAGGCAAAAAAAAAAAGAATATCCGGCGATCCTTCAATCATCACACACATGAATAAATAGCCTGCATTTATAAAACACGACATACACACACTAGACCCACACACAGACACACACACACACACCAACAGCGAGCCCCCCGGTAGGGTTTGTCCTCCACTGTTGAGATGAAGGAAAGTGAGGATGAGGAGGATGGCGATGAAGGGCCCAGGGTGTTGAGGCCTGAGTGGTAGACAGGCAGCCATGCAGTTCCAAACCGCTCCCGGTCACATTAAACACCATGAGTCTCACACACACACACACACACACACACACACACACACACACACACACACACACACACACACACACACACACACACACACACACACACACACACACACACACACACACACACACACACACACACACACACACACACACACACACACACACACACACGTGTCCATGCCACACGCAATCGCCCACCAAGGCCGTGTCTGATCGCACATGCATACAGAGATGGACTGATAAACACATGGAGAGAGAGACAGGTGAGTGAGTGAGTGAGTGAGTGAGAGAGTGAGTGAGTGAATGATTGAATGAAAGAAAGATAGACAGTGAGAGAAACCGAGCTAGTGAGTGATTCCTTGCCCTTCAGCACCAGCATGGCACCCCGCCAGATACCTAGTTTGCATTTTTCTAAAGGCCTAAAGGACATTACAGCGGTAACAACACTTAGCTGTTACTGCTGACAGAGAGCCAACTGCTTCCGCTGAACAGCTTGATGGGCAAAACGCTTATTTATCATCTTTTGTGTGTTTTGTTTTTTTTTAATACATAAATAGCATCCGGCCCTCACTCACCTGAGAGCCGCTTTTCCTCAAGTGGCCGGATCCCAGCGTCATGAAATACTAAACGCTTTAATCCTGGGCTATGGGGCCGGCCTGCATGGAGAACGCGCCTCCCTCACTTATCAAGGCTCAGGGCGACTCTTTCTAGCTGTAGAGGACAAGCGGCCGTGCATTTCTCACTCAAAACGGTAACCACTCCCACGCCAAGTATCGAGCGATGGTTTTACTGGCCAGTGTCGAGCGTTGTGATGGCATCGTGAGGCTGCACTAAAGTCAACAGGTAAATAACTACACAACGTATACTTCCCCCATCGGGGTGGGTTTTAGAAAGGCATTGGAACCGGCCGATCTCGATGATTCATTACCTTATCTCATCATTAGGCTGACCAAAAATCACCCCCCGACTGAAAAGCCCCAGAAAGCAACGGCAGGCCAGAGCAGAAGACGACCCGAAGCATAAATCACCCTCCAACGGCTGCCATTTTACTTTCCCTTTATTGTGGGGTTCTGTTTCTTCCCTTTGTGAGGGAGGGCTCTGTGCTTCCGGTGCAGGCGGCGCTGAATCCACTCGTGTGTTCTCATTGGCCGGAGGACCAGGTTGACCTACGCACACCGACACAGGCTCCTCTCCGGCCCGGAACGTGACCTTTCCGGACACGTTTTAAATGCATCTAGAACATAAATAGTCCCCTCCCCCTCACCCGCCGTCTGACAAGCCGGGCTGCGCGCCGCCGCCAACACTCGCTAATGGCGCCGCCGCCGCCGCTAAAGCGCGCGGCCTGCCGTTAGCGCCGGGTCTGTCCACGTTGCCTTGACGCCGCCCCTGACCACCACCACCACCGCCACCACCACCCCAGAGATAACCCTTGACCCCCCCACATGGACTTTGAATTGAAACAGCACCTCCTCTTCCACAGAGACGCGCCTCCGCCGGCTCCCCTCTGGCACGTGACCCCGTCAGGACCGATCAGTGTCGGCCATTATCCGACAAACAGACTGCCTCCAAACTGGAAGGACCAGACACACACACACACACACAACACAGACACACAGACACACACAGAGCGATGACCTCCTGTGTGTTCCTTTGTGGTGGAACAACCTTGCGTTGCGGGGTTTGTTTCAGTCCTGGAGCGCTCTGTCTGTTAGCGTCCCCGTCTCTCGTGACGCAGCCGAGGCTGCGGCCGCTGAAACGTGCAGCGTTACGCAAGTCCCTGCCACACCACCGGCCGCCGCCGCCGCCGCCGCTGCCACCGCGCGGTCTTGGGGTTCATTAGCAGAGATCACATAGAGTGGGGGAGGGGGCAGGGCGGGAGGGGGGTTGAGGGAGAGTTTTGGATCACCAAGGTTGTGGCAGAGGACGAGAAGACAGATGGGGGGAGGAAGAGGGGGGAGAAAAAAGAAGAAGAGAGAAGAATAAAAGGGAAAAAACACAGGATG